>OX451736.1:299172058-299609558 GCA_948472305.1 Vicia faba | reverse complement strand
CCGGCTTTGGTGCAGTCCGAAGTTGGTAGATACTTGATACTACACTCATTGAGGGTTGTTTTATTGGAATATTTCAGTCGCCAGTAAAGTGGCTAAACTCAAACAATGAACATAGAAAATAATCCAGTGATATTGAGCTCCTTAGAACCCGGTTACTATTTATAAGACAGGTTGAGCCAACTAAACTTCAAGAGGGTACTTACCTATGAAACCCCATACAAGCCTGAAACTATGAACTTGTGTGATTTGTTTGTACATATATACTTGTGCATAACATCATAACATCATGAAGCATCATATGCATCCACTAACCATTTCAAGGATTTAGATCTTCATCTTTGTTCCTGTTTTGTAGGTAATGGATTCACTTCGCAGGAAAACAATTCAAGTCAACCTTGTAAGAATTCCTCCTCAACTCAAGGAGCTAGCTTCAAGGATTCCTGAGAATTCTCCATTCACCGAGAGGCATGGTCGTCTTCTCAACTTAGTCAACACCAACACTGAGGAAGACATGATGAAAGTTCTCTTCCAGTTCTTTGACCCCCTACATCATTGCTTCACATTTCCTGATTACCAGCTTGTGCCTACTTTAGAGGAATTTTCTCAACTCCCGAGGATTCCTATTCTCCATCAACTACCCTACAACGGTACGGAAAGAGATCCAAAGCCTGAAGATGTTACTCAAGCCCTACACTTGCAACCATCTGATGTCAAAGGTCATTGGGAAACTAGAAGTGGTGTCAAGGGTTTCTTGTCAAAGTTTCTATTTGAGAAGGCCCAAAGATGCTGGAATTCATTGGACTTACAAGCTTTTGAGGAGATTGTAGCTCTTCTCATCTATGGATTGGTCTTGCTCCCTAACCCTGACCAGCTTATAGATGTCAATGCTGTCAAAATCTTCATGGCTCGCAACCCGATTCCTACATTGCTTGGGGATATCCTCCACTCATTTCACACTCGAACAATGAGGAAAAGAGGTGTTCTCATGTGCTGTACTCCTCTTCTAGAAAGGTGGTTTATTTCTAACCTTCCCCAATTATTCTTGAAGAATGAGCAAGGTTTGAGGTGGTCACAACGATTTATGACTCTTACACATCCAGATGTTCATTGGTGTTCTCGATCCAGAGAAAATGTTATCATCATTGATCATTGTGGGGAATTTCCTAATGTCCCTCTACTTGGCATTAGGGGAGGCATTACCTACAACCCCTGCTTGGCTCTTAGACAGTTTGGGTATGCCCGAAGAGATGGCCCTCATGACATGCTGATTCCAGACTTGGTTTTTGACTTCGACAACGACGATCAAGGACTTCGACAAAGGTTCATCCGAGCTTGGAGAATGCCCAACAAGGTTGACAGTAAGACCTTGGGACACAAGAATTCCATCCCTCTTGAGCCTTACCTCAAGTGGGTACGAACCCGCGCCCAAAGTCTTATGATGCCTTACCCCTACATTCTTCCTGTGATTAAAGAGCCTGTTATAGAAGGAGAGGTTCCATACCCCCTCCTACATTCTGACATGCCAACATCACTTGAAGATTTACAAAGGATTTGGATACAACTCAAGGGAGAACGTGATACTTTTGAAGCCAATTCTACGCCAGTGAGAAGAAGGTTTTGGAACTTACTCGCCAACTTCACGAAGAGCAGACTCTCAACACCTACATTACACCAAAGAGGATGCGCAACGTATTTTTACATTAGAATTTTGTATTATTTTTCCCATGGGGCATTTATGTACAACAAATTCTATCTTATTAATATGACGTGTGTTCCTTTTTGTTTACAACAAAGTTGAATTTCTGAATCCTTGAATGCATTACATGAATACACATCATTCATCATATGCATAAACAGGTCTTCACACCAGGTTTCCTTATCTCTCTGCTGTTTATTTCAGCATGATGGATATAGAGCAGACGTTCAAAGACTTACAAGCGCAGAATTCACAGTTCCAACAGCTGCTCATGACCTTGGCAAAGGGTCAGGAGGAGCTCAAAACTCTACTAGAAAAGGAAAAGGAGAAAAAGAAAAAGAAGTGGGTTGGTGTGGCTACTTTGGGTAGAAGATTTGAAGGTCAAGCTAGAAGGGTCCTGGATTTCCCCTCAACATCTGATGAAGGGGTAGGAAAAGGTAAAGGAACTGCGGTGCAATCTGAGTCTGAAGAAGAAGAAGATAAAGAGGATGAAGACTATTATGAGCAGCAGTACCCCCCTGCAGACGACAAATACAAGAATCTGGAAGAGCGTCTGGAAGCTATGGAGGTACAAAGAGTGCCTAGGCTGGAATTTGAGGAGCTAGGGTTGGTTGCTGGGATTGTGATTCCCCCTAAATTCAAGGTGTCTCTTTTTTCTAAATACGACGCGTTGTCTTGTCCAAAGATGCATCTACGGTCTTACGTCAAAAAAATCCAACTGCATTCTTCTGATAAAGACCTATGGGTTCATTTCTTCCAGGACAATCTTTCGGGGATGCAGTTATATTGGTCTTACCAGCTAGAGAGATCTGATGTGCATAATTGGGAGGATTTGGCTGCTTCCTTCTACAGACAATATCAATATAATGCGGACTTAGCACCAACCCGTACTCAATTACAGAGTATGGGCATGGTATCAAATGAAGGTTTCAAAGAGTATGCCCAGAAATGGAGAGACTTGGAGGGACGAGTACAACCACCTCTATCTGAGAGGGAGATGGTAGATATGTTCTTGGGTACACTGTTAGGCCCCTTTTTCAATCACCTGATTGGAAGTTCGTCTGTGGGGTTCACCGAGTTGATTCTGACTGGTGAGAGAGTTGAAGCCGGCATAAAGAGCGGAAAAATTCAAAAGGATGCATCTGCTTCCGCTGCCATCAAAAAGACCTTTCCAGCAAAGAAAGAAGTCTCAACTGTCTACTCCTAAAGAAGTCAAGAAAGAGTTGAGCGCTGGCCAGCGGTAGGGGCCCTAATGATTTAGAAGTTTGTAGCTGATCAACCTAGAAACAATCAACCCAGAACCAACCAAGCAAGGGTGGAAAGGCCTGCATGGAAATTCACCCGGATCAATATGACACCTGCTCAGGTTCTCCCTCATCTATTAAAGTTAAACCTTGAAAGTTTGAAAGAGGCACCGAAGAATCCGAATACATCTTCTCCTTACTACCATTCAAATGCGAAGTGTGCTTATCATTCAGACATCCTGGGGCACGACACCAACAATTGTTGGCCCCTCAAAAATAAGATCCAGGATTTGATAGATGCTAAAGAAGTTGAATTCGACGCCTCTGAAAAGCCTAATGTGATCTCTACTCCAATGCCAAAACATGGTCACAATGCCCATGCTGTTGAAAAAGATCTTTTTGTTGCTATTGTTGATGATTTAATGACTCCGCTACCGATAATCAAGTTGAATTTGCTGAAGGCTTGGATTTTCCCAGGTTGTAAAGAAGATTGCTACCTTTGTTCCTCCTTACCAACCGACTTCCCATTGTTGAAGTTAGGCATCCAACGCCTAATTGATAACCAAGAGATCCTTTTTGAAAAGACTCCTGTTACACCGACTCCTGTCAATGATGTTTCGATAATTACCATATCCGCCAATCTTTCCAAGGTCTCCAAAAGACCTGTTAAGATTACATCCGATCCAAAGATTGTACCTTTGAAGATAACTATGCCGGGGCCTATCCCGTACAAGTCCAACAAATCAATATCGTGGAACTATGGGGGAGAGATCTTTTACCACGGTATTAAACAAATTGAATCAACTGAAGAGAGTTCTGATGAAGAGACTTCCGGCATTGGAAACATTTCCGGAACGAGTAAAATCACCCGCAACGGAAGAATTTTATCTCCGGAGATTACGCCTCCAAAGGAAATCTTCTAACCCTCAGTTGCTCCTAAGGTTACCCCTGCACCGGTCAACATATCTGCGAGAACTCCAATTATTGAAGAAGTTATAACTCCTGAAGTTGTCCCCTCTGCTGCTGCTGATGATAGAGGGAAAGGGATCCAAGAAGAGCCTGTCATGACGAGGGTTCAGCCGTTGATCATCCCTAAGACCTCTCAAAAAGAAATGGAAGAGATTTTGAAAATAATCAAGAAAAGCGATTATAATGTTGTAGAGCAACTGGGGCAAACCCCCTCAAAAATGTCTATGTTGGCCTTGCTGCTTTGTTCAGAAGCTCATGCCAAAGCTTTGATCAAATTCTTGAAGACGACCCATGTGCCCCAGGAAACCTCCGCGGACAAGTTCCAGGAATGTGTAGCTAGCCTAACAACTGACAACGGTCTAGGATTCTCTGATGTTGATCTAACAATCAAAGAGAGAAAACATAATGACGCTTTGCATGTCTCGGTAGAATGCAGAGGGACTACTCTGGCACACATTCTGGTAGACACTGGTTCTTTGCTGAATGTCTTACCAAAGAAGGCATTGGATAGGCTAGATTGTGAAGGTCTAACTTTGAATCCCAGCAACATCATTGTCAGAGCCTTTGATGGTTCTAAAAGGATGGTCCACAGGGAGGTGGACATCCCGATTAAAGTGGGAACTGAAACTTTCAACTCCACATTCTATGTCATGGACATCCGTCCCTCCTATTCTTGCTTGTTGGGAAGACCCTGAATTCATCAGGCTGGAGCTGTTACTTCTACTCTGCATCAGAAGATCAAGTACCCTGTTCAGGGGAAAATTGTAACAGTTCACGGTGAAGAGGAATACATGATAAGCCATCTTAATTCTTTCCGCCATGTGGAATTGGAAGGTGAATTCATCGAAACCCCCTTTCAGCATTTTGAAGAGGTAGCTCAGGAGATTGCAGCAACCAAGATAGTGCCTTCAGTACCCATAGTTACTAGACCTCTGCCTCAGATGTCTTCTTTGAAAGATGCAAAGGCTATGATTGAAGAAGGAGGAAGCACAATCTGGGGGCAACTTCCCGATTTTCCTTTCAAATCTGATAAATTCGGCTTGGGTTTCACTGCTTCTGCTCAAAAGGCTGTGCGTCGCTCCCGGGCTGGAGGACCACCAGTGAAGATCACTCATCATGGAGTCAATGCTTTGGAGGATGGTGAAGAGGAGAGCAATCTAGAAGACTGGATTTTCCCTACCGTTGAAGGAGGATTGTGCAATTGGGAGGCAAAGGACTTTATTCCCATTACTTTCATCAATTAGTAATTTATCTTTCAAAAATTTCTGTTGGTTTATAATAATTCCTAAACAATTCGTACACTTTTAACCTTGTGCCTTACCCGAGGCATATAGGTCCATTTGTAAGGGTTTGATTTTTCATCTTCATATGCCATTTTAATGAATCATGGATGTTTTCATATATAAACTTTTGTGTTCATTTTCCTTCTTTTTACATTTTATTTGTTTAAAGGTGGCTATCCCTTACACACACCCACACTCACTAATGCAGGTACCCATCCATTCCGGATTCCATGGGTAACAATTCTGCTATGGCCTTCAGTGACTCTGAAGATCTGGTCTACCATGCCGAATGCAAAGGTGATGAAGACTGTGAAGTGCCTGGAGAATTGGCTAGACTGCTACAACAGGAAGAAAGGGCTATTCTACCTCACGAGGAGTTGTTAGATACCATCAACTTGGGAACTGAGGAAGACAGAAAAGAAGTTAGAGTGGGTGCCAACCTAGAGCCAAGTGTCAAAGAGCCCTTAATTCAACGGTTGAATGAAAATGTTGAGATCTTCGCCTGGTCTTACGAAGACATGCCGGGACTTGATACAGATATTGTGGTTCACCGTCTCCCTACAAGAGAAGACTGTCCACCAATTAAACAGAAAGTTCGCCGCATGAGGCCTGACATGTTTGAAAAGATCAAAGCTGAAGTTATGAAGCAGTTCAATGTTGGCTTTCTTGCAGTTACTTCCTATCCATAATGGGTTGCTAACATTGTGCCCGTGCCTAAGAAGGACGGCAGAGTCAGGATGTGCGTGGATTACAGAGACTTAAACAGGGCTAGCCCTAAAGATGACTTTCCACTACCGCACATTGACATCTTGGTTGATAATACAGCTCAGCACAAGGTATTTTCTTTCATGGACGGATTTTTAGGGTATAACTAGATCAAAATGGCACCTGAAGACATGGAGAAAACTACTTTTGCTACACAGTGGGGTACGTTCTGCTATAAAGTGATGCCATTCGGACTGAAGAATTCCGAGTAACCTATTAACGCGCCATTGTAGCTTTGTTTCATGATATGATACATCATGAGATAGAGGTCTACGTAGACAACATGATAGCCCGTTCACAAACGGAAGAAGAACACCTCGACCATCTGCAAAAGCTGTTTGTCAGGTTGAAAGAGTACAAGCTCAGACTGAACCCTAACAAGTGCACTTTCGGAGTCAGGTCCAGTAAACTCTTGGGTTTCATTGTCAGTAACAAAGGCATCGAGGTTGATCCTGCCAAAGTCAAAGCTATACAAGAAATACCTGCCCCTCGCACTGAGAAGGAGGTCAGAGGTTTCTTAGGACGCCTAAACTACATTGCAAGGTTCATTTCTCACCTAACATCTACCTGTGAACCAATCTTCAAGCTATTGAAGAAAGATCAGGTGGTTAAATGGAATGAAGACTGTCAAGTTGCTTTCGATAAAATCAAGGAGTATTTGCTAGAACCTCCTATCTTGATGCCACCCGTCGAAGGAAGGCCGCTAATCATGTGTCTGAGTGTCTTGGAGAATTCAATAGGGTGCGTACTGGGCCAACATGACGAGTCTGGCCGAAAAGAGCATGCCATTTATTACCTTAGCAAAAAGTTTATCGACTGTGAGACCCGATACTCACTGCTCGAGAAAACTTGTTGCGCTTTGGTATGGGCTGCTCGCCGGCTAAAGCAATATATCTTGACTCATACCACTTTGTTGATCTCTAAGATGGATCTAATCAATTACATCTTTGAGAAGCCTGCTCTATCCGGAAGAATCGCTAGATGGCAAATGATCCTCACAAAGTACGATATACAGTACACCACCCAAAAAGATATAAAGGGGAGTGTGCTAGCCGATCATCTAGCCCATCAAGCTGTTGAAGATTACCAATCCATGAGGTTCGACTTCCCCGACGAGGATATCATGACTTTGAGCAACATTGAAGAAAACAGACCGTATGACGGACCTGAACAAGGATCCCGATGGACCCTGTACTTTGATGGTGCCTCCAACGCACTTGGCAACGGTATTGGCACGGTACTTATTTCTCCAGAAGGTTTCCATACACCTTTCACTGCCAGACTCTGCTTCAGCTCCACCAATAATATGGCCGAGTATAAAGCTTGTATCTTTGGTCTCAAGGCCACTATTGACTTGGGAATCAAATCTTTAATTGTATTTAGGGACTCAGCTTTGGTTATCAGTCAGATCAAAGGAGAGTGGGATACTAAACATCCAAACCTCATCCCTTACAAAGAACTTGTCCTGACATTGCTACCTCATTTTGAGCATATCACCTTCGAGCACTTCCCGCGAGAAGAGAATCAGCTAGCGGATGCTCTAGCTACGATGTCATTCATGTTTAAACTTAACTGGGATAATGAGGCTCCCCAAATCACCATCGAGCGGATGTACAAACTTGCACATTGTCACGAGATTAATACCAAAGAAGTAGTGGACCGACCTTGGTTTCATGACGTCAAAAGGTATCTCGAAGCACAAGAATACCCTGAAGGAGCTTCACTCAACGACAAAAAGTTCTTAAGGAGGTTCTCTGCCAAGTTCTTCTTGAGCAATGTTATCCTATACAAGCGCAATCATAATTCCATTCTGCTCCATTGTGTGGACAAGGTTGAAGCTGAGCAAATTATGGCTGAACTGCACAATGGTACATTTCGCACTCACTCAAGAGGACATACGATGGCTAAGAAGATTCTATGGGCAGGCTACTACTGGTCTACCATGGAAGTTGACTGCCATCAACATTCCCGTACATGCCACAAATGTCAAGTCTATGCCGACAAGGTACATATACCTCCAATTCCTCTCAATGTCTTAACAACTCCTTGGCCATTCGCTATGTGGGAATCGACATGATCAGAGAGATCAAGCCTAAAACATCCAATGGACATTGTTTCATCCTGGTGGCCATTGATTACTTTACCAAGTGGGTCGAAGCAGCTTCCTTCATATCCATCACAAAGAATGTTATTGCCCGCTTTATCAAGTAAAACCTCATTTGCCGGTACGGCATCCCCGAAAGGATCATCATCGACAATGGTACAAACCTTAACAATACTATTATCACTGCCTTGTGCGAGCAGTTCCAGATTCAACATCATAATTCATCTCCCTATCGGCAAAAGATGAACGGTGTTGTCGAAGCTGCGAACAAAAATATCAAGAAGATCATACAAAAGATGACATTCACCTACAAGGACTGACATGAGATGTTACCGTTTGCTCTGCACGGGTACCGTACCACGGCACGAACATCAACTGGGGAAACACCTTATTCTTTGGTATACGGCATGGAAGCTGTTTTACCTATCGAGGTTCTGATTCCCTCTTTGAGAATCATGAAAGATGTTGGTTTGATAAATACGATTGGATTCAGACCCGGCTTGATCAACTTAACTTGATTGACGAAAAGCGACTTGCTGCTGTTTGCCACGGTCAGGCGTATCAAAAACGCATGATCAAGGCTTTCAACAAGAAAGTCTGGCGCCAGGTATATCAAGTTAGGGATCTTGTAATCAAGCAGATAATCTTGCCGCAAAGTGACCCCAGGGGCTAATGGACTCCTACTTACGAAGGACCGTTTGTGATCAAAAACATCTTTTCTTGTGGGGCAATGATATTAACCACCATGGACGGTGATGACTTACCGTACCCTGCAAACACAGACATAGTCAAAAGATACTACACATAAACAACCCAGCAAGTTGAAAACCCGAAAGGGCGACTTGGGCAAAAATGGGCATCCCGGTGAATCGGAAACCCGAAAGGGCGGTTCAGGAAAAAATTAGGGATAAATAAAAAAATATGTACACCCGACAAGTTGAAAACTCGAAAGGGCGACCTGGGCAAAAAAGGGTTTCCCGGTGGACTGAAAACTCGAAAGGGCAGTCCAGTAAAAATTTAGGGAATTAAAGCATGTGACTATGTCTCGTCGGATCACTCTAAGGATAATCTCTTCACCAGACAAACTCCTGGCTTCTGATCAACTTAATCATCTTCGGACGAAGCAACAAATGGACAGGATATCCATAGTTACGAAGGCTATAGCAGAATGGGAACCCCATGGATTTTTTTACACATAGCCATCTTTCTTTGTATAAATTTTTCTCATTTTTATGACAACATTCTCTTACTAGGATGTATGTCTCCTTTGTACAAAATACTTACACAAAGTTAATACAAAGATACTTCAAAGTGCAAAAAACTATTTGCCTTTTCTTTTTACACTTGTGTTTTATTTGAAAACGTCCAATGGTTTATTAAATGAGCATATGCATTTGGATATAATCATTGTTTACAAATAAATGAAATGTGAAAGAATAATTACTGACAGGTTGAAAGGATAGGAAAACGTCTTTCGGCTATTCCAAGAGAAATCCCCTGCAGTACATCATCTAGATCCCCAGCGGAGCTACAACCTTGAAATACATATCCCCAGCGGAATTAAATTTCAAAATCCTCGCCAGAGTTAAACTTCAAACTCTCAATCCCTGGCGGAGTTATATTTTCAAACCTTTAATTCTCATCAGAGTTAAGCCTCTAAACTCCCAATCCAGCGGAGCAAAAAACTTTGGGTCATAAATCCCCAGGTGTGATCAGTGGATCTGGAACTGACTGTTTAACGCTGGTTCGCGAAATGTCGCGGAAGCAAGAGTCGCCACCGTCTTTTATTTTCTCCAACATGGATAGGACAAAAGCACAACAAAATTCCTTATGAGATAGTTTCTCGGTTCGGGAGGTAGATTTATAGAAAGGGAAGGTGTTAGCACCCTTTCTATCCATGGTTATCCATGGGCTCTTAGATACTTGCTCATTGTGTTTTCAAAAGATTTGCTTTTCAATTGTGAGTGGGTTTTGAAAAAGTTTCGTTTAAAGATTTCAGAATGACTCTTGTATCAGTCCTCAAGAGTGTTTGAAAAATTGTTTTGAAAGCTTTTTGAAAGTGTCGGTGTGAAAAGAGTTTTGATTTGTTTTCGAAGAGAGCGAGTATCCATGAGTCATCTACCTACCCTAAGGAATTAGGCTGTGTAAGAGTCCTTTAGACAGTACTATCCCACTATTGAGAAGTAGGTAGCACCATCGTTGGAGGTATTCGGGTCAATTCGTTTGTAGGGACAGTGTGGTCACCAGAGCAACAGTAGGACACCTTAGAAGCTACCCTTATGCCATGGGGCATGGACATAAGGACTTACTAAAATGTCCTATACTCGACGACCACGTTTCGAGGGCAAGGCAACAGTGAGGCGTACCCTAAGAGTGGTGTGTGAATTTATGTATTGTTTCAGTTATGTTTTATCTTGTCATGCATTTGGTGAGCTACGCATTGTTTTTAATTTAGGCCATTCATTCTTTCATGCGAAGTTTAGCAGTTTTAAGGGTGCGGAAATTAACAAAGACCCGTTTTTAATAAAATGCGGAAAATAAATAAATTCCTAATTACTATTACAAGGCTTGAGCAATTACATAATATTTACAAAGGAAACATAAGAATAAACGTGCGAAAAGAAATTAGAATCGAATGTTCGAGGCCGTTGGACCCTTTGAAGAAATTAAATGAAATTAAAAGTTAATTAATTATTTAATTAAGAAAAGAAATATTTTTTTGTTTTTTGTATTTAATGAGAATAAAGAAAATTAATTAAAATTAGAAGTTAAATGAAACCCTAGTTCTAAATTAATTTTAATTATTAAAGAAAAATATTCAAGTTTTAACCTAATTTACACTAATTAATTAATTACATGAGTATTTACAAAATAATTAATAATTAATAATAATGAGAATAAGAAAAAATTATTTATTAAAAAAAAGGATAAAAATGCTAAAAAACTTAATTTCTATTTATTTTAGTTATTTAAGAAAAGATTAAAATTGAAAACCCTAAATTAAACTAAATTGATTATTAAAATTTATTTACAAAATAAATAATGAATTAGATAATAATTAAACATATTTTTGATTTTTTTGTATTTTATATTTGTGAAAATTATTTTATGGAATTTAAAGAGAAAAACAATTAAAAACAAATAAAAGAATAAGAAGGAGAAAAAAATTAAATTGAACAAACCATGGGGTATCAGGCCCCTAGAGGAGGTTTATGAAGCAATTTGGCCCACTGCAATCCAGGCCCTTTTTGACTTTTTGTGGTTGCGTATGGCATGGTTGACCAGCGTACATGGTGGAATTCACGTGATGGCCTTTGGATGAGATCTCCTGGGCGCGTGGCAAGCAAGCATGTGAGGATGCATGATGGTCTTTGGATGAAGCGCTACGCTGGAATACCTTGCAACAAAAATTATTAAGTGTTTGGGGGGACCTGGGAATCGAACCCAGGTCCCAGTACCTGCAAGCCAGCGCATCAACCATTTGAACTAACGTGTTTCTTTGTTGATATTATAGGACATAAATAATATATGTGAAAAAACAAGTATTATACTGAAGCACTCAAAAAACGCGCTAACATTCAAACCCTCCAACCATGTCCAGACACGCATGCATCGTCTTCATCTTTTTCCTGTAACATAATTAAATAGCGGGGGTTTTAAACCCCCACTAACTGCAATGCATAAAAATAGCGATTAACATATGAGTAAACATAAAAATGGCGCGAGGTGGTTGTTCAGTTCGTCTTGATGTCCTGATTTCAACGATACCAGTTTGGTTGTCCAATTGTTCCATATGTGTAAAGCCCCAAAATTGAAGCTTCTGAAACCCTAAAATGCATTCATGGTGAATTCGTGTACAGGCAATATTAGTTCAATTCAAGGGCACCATTAGCTTCAGCATGTTCATATTAGTATAAATCAATAGTTAAAAATCACAAATGATGCATGGAAACTGAAACACGATTATGAAAAATTTCCAGAAAAGTATGATGTCATTCTACCAATTCTCTGTGCGTGAAGGCTTGGTTTCGATTGCAAATGCTTCCTGGATGTCTTGGCAAGGTTTTGGAATACTTTTGCAGCCTTGAAACGTCTCCTAACTAGGTTTTCAGTTTTCAATATTTTATGAAAAAAGTGCAATGTTGTTCTTGGTTTTTCAGCGCAGCTCTTGTGTCTCCTGAATTAGGTTTCAGTCTTGCCTATGTATGTGAGTAGAATTAGGTTAAAAGCCAGCCCAAAATCCATTGATTTAATGTTTTTGAATATTTGATTTTCCATATCCTTTTTTCAATCTTTTCTATGCCAATCATTGCCAATTATGGAAGATTTTGTTCCTTTTTGAATGATACACGAAATATTGAGCACATAATGAGTGAATTCTCTGCACAAAAAGATTTGAAAGGTATTATTTGCTATTTTTTCATATTTAATTTTAATTAAGTGAATTAATAATAATAAAAATTCAAATAATTAATAAAAAATGAGAAAATAACTCCCTTGGAGGTCAATGGGTCGTGCATGGCCTTTGGGTAATGATTCATGGAAGAAATTGAGGCCCATTAGCATTTTTGAACCCTTTTATGCAAAGTTGACTTTTCAAAATTCCCAAAACTTTCCCAACTTCTACAAGGCATATCTTGCTCAATTTTTAAGCTTTGATCATGTTCTTGGACATTTTGGAAAGGTCTTGAAGTCCTCTAACCAATGTCTTTGGTACCATGTCATTTTGATTTACCAATCTCAAGTTATGGTCTTTGACTTGAAGTGCCTTTTTGTTGACTTTTGAAAATGACCTATAATGTTGAGATTGATAACTTTTTGTGAGAGCATTTCTTGGACTTGAAGTGTGAAGAAGAGTTGTATGAAATTTCATTCTCTTCAAAATTAGCTTTGGATGGGATTTTTCTGATAAACCATGAAGAAGTTATGCCCTGGTCAATTTGCAGTTGACTTTTTCAACTGTCCAAAAATGGAAACTTTTGCATCTTGAGACTTTTTGAGCCATGCCTTGAGAATCATGATCAAGAATTGATCAAATGATGTTTGTGGCTTCAAAATAAGATGTTGACCAAAAATTTTGACTTTTGACTGTCAAATGACCATTTTGCCCCTGCAGTTGACTGTGAAGCATTTAGGGTTTTTGACTGTGCAATTTGATGCTGTGAGTCTTGAAACTTGACATGTAGGTGCTTGACAATGTATATGGGCATGTGGGACTTGATTGGACCCTTGGAAACTTCAATTTCTTTGCCAGCACCAAAACCCTAATTCTTGACTGTTGGGAGGCAATTGGACTGTGCAACCCTTGGGAGATTTTGAAGCATGATCCTAGCAAACCTTGAAGAATATGGGAGGGCAAATTTTGGGGTACAACACCAGGAAAGATGAAACCTTCTTCCCCAACGGAGTCAAGTTTCCAACTACCAATTCCCAGCGGAAACCATTCAGTTTTCCCCAGATTCCCCAACAAGTTGTCTTAAAGCCTGGAAGTCAACCAGATAACAGTTAACTTTTATCCCCAACCTCCGGATAATTCCCCAGTAGATTGGCATACAACCCAAACTCCTGAAATTTGTTCCAAACAGGAATAAACCTCTTCCCCCAGAGTCTTGAACTTACTTTCCAACATGATAGCTACTCCCCACAGAGTTTTTACTCCCCAACGGAATGAAGATTCTCATTCTTAACTCCCCAATTTGAAGTCTCCAAGGATTCAAAATTCCCCTAGCAGATTAAAGACTCCCAGTCTGGATTCCCCAGTGAAGTTTCCAGAGCCTTCATTACTCCCAGCATGAATTTGTCATAATTTTTAATCCCTTACAGATTGAAGATTCTCATTCTCACTTCTCCAATGAAGCCCCCAAAGTTTCAATTTCCCCAGGAGATCGAAGTTTCTCATTCTTAATTCTCCACAGAAGCCATCAAAGTCTTCCTTATTCTCCGGCAGATCAAGGTTTTTCTTTCATCTAATCCCCAATAGAGGTCATCAGAGTTTCCTTATTCCCCAGCCGAGTAAGGATTCCCATTGGTGTAATCCCCAGCCATAGTCATCAAAGATCTCTGGATTCCCCAAGCAGGTTTCTCAAGAAGACTTGAAGGATCCCTATATCCCCAAGAAAGTCGTGAAGGATTCTCACATCCCCACAGAAGTTGTCAAAGTTTTTGTTAATCCCCACAAGTTGCCAAGGATTTTCTATCCCCAACAGTGGTCCAAGGATTTCTCATCCTCAGCAATCAAAGATTTTGAATCTCCAACAGCGGTCAGGGATTTATTTTCTCCGACAGCAGTCAAGGATTTTATTATCTCCAGCTATCAAGGATTTATTTTCCTCAACAATACAGCTAATCAGCTTACATGCACATACATTACATTCATATATCATAAACATTTATAAAACACATCTTATTGCATCATACATTTCATGCAACATAACCTTATGTTTTAGCTAACATTTTACCCTTTTTCAAGAAAAGATTAAAAGCTATTCAAAGATTTCAGATACAGTACGGATACACTCCAGACACGAAAGTCATTCTGTTACTCATTCAAATATCTTATTCAGATACAGTATGGATACACCCCAGACACGGAGGTCATTCTATTACTCATTCAAAATTCAAAGTCAAGATACAGTACAGAGATGCTCCAGACACGGATGCCATTTTGTCACTCATCCAGACTTCAACAATCAGATACAAATCAGATACACTCCAGATACGGAAGCCATTCTATTTCTCTTTCAGATTCAACTATCAATTTCAAGTTCAGATACACTCCATACACGGAAGTCATTTTGTCACTTATTCGGATCCCAGTTACAGTTCAGATACACTCCAGACACGAAAGTCATTCTGCTACTCATACATATCCCAACCTCAGATATAGTCCAGATACGCTCCATACACAGTTTCCATTATGTCACTCATTCAAACATTTCCCCAGCCCAGAGATGCTCCAGACACGGATGTCATTCTGTCGCTTATTCAGACACGATTCAGATACAATGCAGATACTCTCCAGACACGGCAGTCATTATGTTATTCATTCAAGAATCAAATACAGTTACAACTCGGATATGCTCCCGACACGGACGCCATTCCCTTGCTCATACAGATCCAGTCTCTAGATACAACTCAGATACGTTCCAGATATGGATACCATTCTGATGTTCATTCTCCTGATTTTCAACAAACATTCTTGGATGGAATCTTTAAGCCCATCTCCGACAAGATTTTGTCACCTCTCCAAATGGCATCTTTAAGCCCATTCCTTCAACCACATTTTGACGAGTGCAAATTTACGGGCACTTTAGTGTCCAATCATCTTTTACCTTCGAGTCACGAACGACAAACTCCCCAATCTAACTCTTCAGGTTCAAGAATATTGAACAGGGGCAGCTGATGTACCCCAAAATTTTCCCTCTCATTTTATCAAGATTTCCCCTCACAAGACTCTTTGGACTCCAGACAGGATTATGGTTTGCTCTGCTCAAGACATCTCTTTGCACTGTTGACCTGAATTAGGGTTTGAGTTTGCACAAGGATTTTTGGACTTTCAATGCTTAAAGTGACTTTCATACTTCATGTTGGACTTATAAGATTGCTCATTCCAAGTTTCAAGCCTTGAATCAAATTTTTGCCCAGTCAATTGGACAATTGACCTATAAATCAATTGTATTAGGGAAAAAGTCAACTGTGGCCAATTTACAGTCAAACCTCATAATTTTTTATCCACATCAACATTATAGACTCATATGAACCATTTGATCAAGTTTGGCCACAACTCCTCAAGAAATTTGATCAGATCATCAAAAGGGCAAAATGGTCATTTTTAGGGTTTTGACTACAGAAGGACAATTTATGATTTTTAACCTAGCCAATGGAAAATTGGGTTCAAGCATGGATTCAATGACTCAATGGAATCATCTTGACCTAATCACAAGGTTCAAAAGATCTCAAAAGCATTGGATTTACAAATGAATTTTCCAGTCAACTGATCAAAAATCAATTGTACACTGAAAAGTTAAACTTTGACTTTTTGGTCAAACTCAGGTGCCAAGGGTCATTTTTCATCAAGATGTGTCAAAACATGAAACTTGTTCACCAAGAAACCTAATTTTGAAAATTAGGGTTTAAAATGGAAAATTTTCATAACTTAGAAATTTTCTAAGTTATGGAAATTCCTTATTTTTTCCCAACTTTTCCCAACTCTTTCACCATGATGCATTTGGATTAAAAGAAAACTTCCAACATGAAAGTTGTAGTCCTCCACAAAATATACAACTTTTATTCACAAAGTTTTCCCAAAATATTATTGGATCTCAAGTTATGATTTTGTGAACAAGGGTCCATGAAACTTTTAACTTAGTGAAATTTTGCCCTAGTTTAGGCAGGATTTTTACCTGTCTTCATGGAAATTTTTCACATAGTTCCAAGTGGAATCTCAAAATTCATTTCAAATATGGATTTTATATCATGTTACAAGCTTTCCAAAATGTCCAAGAACTCTCCAAAATCATTTGTGGTTAGGGAGAATCGAAAGTTTGAAAATGGCAAAATATCACTTTTGGCCAAGGCATTTTGCACATTGATACAAGTTGCAAATTCTGTCCAACCATGCTTGTACTTGGTTTACAGGTCCTTAAACCCTTCCAAACTCATAAATTAAATTCAAACACATTGGATTAAGGCTTTATTCTAAGCTTTAGGGCATTGTACAAGGAATTAGTCTAAAAATGGCAAAAAGGCAACATTGCCACTTTGATAAAGCTTGCTTTATGTCAAGTTATTTCTCTTGAGCTGTGAACCCAATCTTTTGCAGAAAACCAACTCCATAAACTTAGGGCAAGGTACACCAACTACCATCATGCTTGGAGCTAGCCTGTACAGGCCATAGCATTGTCAACTTCACCTTTTGCTTAAAAAGCAAGTTATTGGCAAAAGTCCACACAACTTTGTAATTTGATATAACCAAGATTTGTAAACATTTCAAACAAGTTTTTCACATTGCCTAAGGTCAGAAAAACGATCTAGCAAGTTCTCAAACACCCTCTAACATCAAAACACCAAGCTCTTGTCAAAACAGGGCAGGTTATGCAGTTTGACTTCCAAAACCAAATCCACTCGTGCATTTTGCTTGCAACCAGTTTCAACATACTCCATACGATACACCTAAGCTATCCCAACCATTCCCAAGCCACTGTAACTCCATTTACACACTTCACCATTTTCAAATTTTGAGTTTGCAGGTTGAGTTCTACAAGAGGATTTAGGCAAGTTCAAAGCAAGCTAAGCATTGGGAATGCTCAAAGGAACTTCAAGCATGCTCACAAGTATCTCAGGCCTCACTCACAACCCCTACATTTCCATACTCGAGCTTGATTGAAATAGGTATTTCTCAAACTTCTATCTCCTTATTTAGGAATCATTAGGCTTAGGTTTGTGAATAAAAAATGTAGTCCTCATTGCCCTTGAGCTGTACATATGCATAGAATTCATTTATGTTAACTGAGCTAGGAGTATTTGATAGTTTAACTTTATGAAAAAACTAGGTCAAGATTTAGGGCCAATGAAATTCTCTCTGGTCTTTGAGAGTTAGATTAAGTTTTTTATATGGTTAGAATCGTGGTTTAATGCTCTATAACTTTCATGTTGCAAGTTTTTATTTTTAAGCACAAATGCAGGAGTTACCAGTTTGAACCATACGCGTGCGTTTCTTTGTCACAAGGTCAGGGATGAAGAGGAACCTTGGGCTGGGCTTGGATTGGATGGCTATTTGCACCCTCCATCTTACTTCCTGCACCCCCTTGGCCCATTGATTTTATTTTTCTTATATTTTCCATTTCTATTTTCATTTCTGACTTTTATTATTTTTTCTAAATATAAAAAATCACCAAAAACATTTTCTTAATTTTTCACATTTTATTTTATTATTTTTATTATTTTTTGGACATAGAAATAGTTTATTAAATAATATACTTTTATTTTCTTAGAATAAAAACTTACAATTAATACAAAAATATTATTTATTTTTATTTTTATTTATTTATACACATAAAATAATATTGTCATACATATTTTATTTTATTTTATTTTACATGAATAAATGAATATATATATATATATATATATATATATATATATATATATATATATATATATATATATATATATATATATATATATATATATATATATATATATATATATATATATATATATATATATATATATATATATATATATATATATATATATATATATATATATATATATATATATATATATATATATATATATATATATATATATATATATATATATATATATATATATATATATATATTTTTTTTTTTTTTCTTAAAACAAAATTAGGGTTTCTCCACGCTTTCAAAAATAATCATTTATTTTCTTATTATTTTTAGACAAAAATAATCTATTTTACATACATAAAAATAATACAAAAACATTTTTTTCACATTTATAATATATTGCATATTTAAATATTTTTCAATTTATTATTTGTACATTGAATTCAATTTGGTTGTAATAGTTGAATTAGGGATTTATTTTTGAGCAAATACCCCCTATTCAAACTTGTATCCCCCTCTCCATATCAATGTTGTAATAGTTGTAGATTTACTTTTACGCATTTTATTGCTTTTATATGCATGATTAGTAAATTAGGGTTTTGTATGATAACCAAAAATCAAACAAATAGCTTGACTAAACACAAGATAAAAATGCATGAAAATTGACAACACAATGCACACAAGCACCCATAGGGTTTCATCCACTTGTTGCCTTAAAAATGGCCATGGTATCCATGCTAGGTGTCATGGCAAAATCAAACAAAAACAAAAGATCATAGTCGCTCGATGACGCTATCTTGGTTGCCTATACAAAAATGATCTAGTCCCTCAAACATAATTTTCTAAAGATACTTAGCACAATTGCTATCATGGTCATACGATGACACCACGCCTGTCCCGCTTAACATCCAAACACAAGGTTGTTTACCAAATACAATGGTAAAACAACAAAGTCAAAGGGTTAAAAATGTGTAGGAAAGATCTTTGAGTAGGGTAGATAACTCCTAGTTACTTGATCAAACTTGCAAACATCCTTGCTATTTTAAAAAACATACAACACAATTTCAAAACATTTCCCAAAACAAACTTTCAAATATTGAAACATTTTTCAAAAGACAAACACCTTTGTATACATTCAAACAAGAATCATTACAAAAGTTGCCTAGACAAAGGCCTCTATGCAAAATACTTTCAAAACCACACACAAAAGCACCATTTCAAACAATTGAAAACCAAAAGCAAGTGATCTAAAACAAGTAACTAAGAGCCCATGGAAAACCATGGATGAAAAGGGTGCTAGCACCTTCCCTTTTCATAATCTACCCCCCGAACCCAAAAACAATCTCAAAGGTCTTTCCTGTGCTTTTTGACCTTTCCTTTGGATAAAATAAAAAGTTGGTGGCGACTCTTGCTAAACCGAAACATTTGCGAACACAAACTCAAAACCTCAAGTCAGTTCTCCCACCGCATCACAACATCCGTCCTTCTTATTCCTGTCTGTTAGGACGCCCCTGGATCCATAATGCCGGTGCTGTCACCTCCATATTGCATTAGATGCTAAAGTACTCGGTCCAAGGAAATATCATAATTGTCCATGGGGAGGAGGAGTATATGATTAGTCATCTGGATTCTTTCCGATATGTGGAGTTGGATGGAGAATTCATTGAAACCCATTTCCAACATTTTTAAGAAGTCTCTCCAGAAGTAGAAGCGACCAAGACGGTATCCTAGATTCCTAAGATCACAAGACCTCCACCTCGGATGTCATCTCTAAAGGATGCAAAGGCTGTAGTGGAAGAGGGTAGATGCACCATCTGGGGGTAGGTTCCAAATATTCCATACAAATCAGACAAGTTTGGCTTGGGGTTTACATCAACTTCTCAGAAGGCCGTGCGTCGTGCCCGTGCTGGGGGGCCACCTGTGAAGATTAGAAACCAAGGGGTCAATGCAGTAGAAGACAATGAAGAGGATGGAATCCTGGAAGATTGGATATTTCCTACTGTCAGCGGAGGACTTCGCAACTGGGAAGCCAAATACTTTGTCCCAATAACTTTCATCTCTCAGTAATTTATCTTTTACATTTCTGTTGGACATGTAATATTCACGAACAATTCTCACTTTAAAAACCTTGTGTCTTACCCGAGGCACAATGGTCGATTTGTAAGGGTTTTTATTTCATCTTCATATGACATTCAATGAATCATGGATGCTTTTTCACATATACACTTTTTGTGCTCATTGTCTTTCTTTTACATTTTATTGTTTTAAGATGGCTATATCCTTACACACACCCACACTCACAAATGTAGGTACCCTTCCATTCCAGATCCCATGGGTAACGATACTGCTATAGCCTTCAGTGACTCTGAAGATCTGATCTACCAAACTGAATACGAAGGTGAGGAAGATTGTGAGGTGCCAGGGGAATTGGCCAGACTATTACAACAAGAGGAAAGAGTTATTCAGCCTCATGAGGAGCTGTTGGATACAATCAACTTGGATACTGAGGAAGATAAAAAGGAAATCAAAGTGGGTGCCAATCTAGAGTTGAGTGTCAAGGAACGCCTAATTCAGCTGTTTCATGATTATGTTGAGATCTTTGCCTGGTCATACGAAGACATGCTGGGGCTCGATACAGACATCGTGGTACATCATCTACCCACAAGAGAAGATTGTCCACCAGTGAAACAAAAAGTCTGCCGCATAAGACCTGACATGTCAGAGAAGATCAAAGCATAAGTTATGAAACAGTTCAATGCTGGATTTCTGGCTGTTACTTCCTATCCTCAATGGGTGGCCAACATTGTTCCCGTGCCTAAAAAGGACGACAAAGTGAGAATGTGCGTGGATTATAGAGATTTAAACAGGGCCAGCCCTAAAGATGATTTTCCACTTCCACACATCGACATCCTGGTTGACAATACATCCCAGCATAAAGTATTTTCTTTCATGGATGAATTCTCAGGCTATAACCAGATCAAAATGGCACTTGAGGACATGGAGAAAACTACATTTGTCACATAGTGGGGTACGTTCTACTACAAAGTGATGCCATTCGGACCAAAGAATATCGGGGCAACCTATCAACGCGCCATGGTAGCTTTGTTTCATGATATGATACATCATGAGATAGAGGTCTACGTAGATGACATGATAGCCCGATCACAAAATGAAGAAGAACACCTTGATCACCTGCAAAAGTTGTTTGTCAGATTGAAGGAGTACAAGTTAGGATTGAATCTGAACAAGTGCACATTCGGAGTACGGTCCGGTAAACTCTTAGGTTTCATTGTCAGCAACAAAGGCATCTAGGTTGATCCTGCCAAGGTTAAAGCAATACAAGAAATGCCTGCTCCTCGCACTGAAAAGGAAGTCAAAGGATTCTTGGGACGCCTAAACTATATTGCTAGATTCATTTCTCACCTAACGTATACTTGTGAATCAATCTTCAAACTGTTGAAGAAAGATCAAGTAGTCAGATGGAATGATGAATGCCAGATCGCTTTTGACAAAATCAAGGAGTATTTACAAGAGCCTCCTTTCTTGATGTCGCCAGTTGAAGGAATACCACTAATCATGTATTTGACCGTTTTAGATAATTCAGTGGGGTGCATATTAGGGATGCATGACGAGTCTGGCCAAAAAGAGCATGCTATTTATTACCTGAGCAAAAATTGTACCGACTGTGAAACCAGATATTCACTGCTCGAGAAAACTTGATGCGCTCTGGTATGGGCTGCTCGCCGGCTAAGACCGTATATGTTGACTCATACCACTTTGTTGATATCTAAGATGGATCCGATAAAGTATATCTTTGAGAAGCCTACTTTGTCTGGGAGAATAGCGAGATGGCAGATGATCCTAACAAAATATGACATACAGTACACAACCCAAAAAGCTATAAAGGGCAGTGTGCTAGATGATCATCTTTCCCATCAAGCTGTAGAGGATTATCAGTCCATGAAGTTTGAATTCCCTGACAAAGACATCATGACATTAGGCAACTATGAAGAGATCAGACCATATGACGGACCTGGACAAGGGTCCCGATGGACCCTGTTCTTTGATGGGGCCTCCAATGCACTTGGTAATGGTATCGACAATGTACCCATATCTCCGGAAGGATGCCATACTCCTTTTACTACCAGACTTTGCTTCAACTGTACGAACAACATGGCAGAATATGAAGCATGCATCTTTGGTCTCAAGGCTGCCATAGACTTGGGAATCAAATCTTTAGATGTGTTTGCGGATTTAGCTTTGGTCATCAGTCAGATCAAAGGACAATGGGACACTAAGCATCCAAACCTTATCCCTTACAAAGAACATGTTTTGACATTGTTACCACATTTCGAGCAGATTACCTTCGAGCATTTCCCGCGAGGAGAAAATTAGCTAGCAGATGCTCTAGCTACAATGTCATCTATGTTTAAACTTAATTGGGATAACGAGGCTCCCCAGATCACCATCGAACGAATGGACGAACCAGCACACTGTCACGAGATTAATACTGAAGAAGTAGTGGACCAACCGTGGTTTCATGAAGTCAAAAGGTATCTCGAGGCTCAAGAATATCCAGAAGGAGCTTCAATTAATGATAAAAAGCTCCTAAGGAGATTCTCTGCTAAGTTCTTCCTAAGTAATGACATCCTATACAAACATAATCATGATTCTATTCTGCTCTATTGTGTGGACAAGATTGAAGCTGAAAAGATCATGGCTGAATTACACGACGGTACCTTTGGCACTCACTCTAGTGGGCATACGATGGCAAAGAAAATCCTACGGGCAGGCTATTATTGGTCTACCATGGAAGCAGACTGCTATCGACACTCCCGGACCTATCATAAGTGTCAAATCTATGCAAACAAGGTGCACGTGCCTCCGGTTCCTCTAAATGTCTTAACAGCTCCTTGGCCCTTCGCTATGTGGGGAATCGATATGATCGGGGAGATCAAGCCTACAGCCTCCAATGGACACCGTTTCATTCTAGTGGCCATTGACTATTTCACCAAGTGGATCGAAGCAGCTTCCTTCACATCCGTTACTTAGAATGTTGTTGCCCGCTTCATCAAGCAGAATCTCATTTGCCGGTACGGTATCCCAGAAAGGATCATCACTGATAACGGTACAAACCTTAACAACACTATGATCACCGCTTTGTGCAAGCAGTTCAAGATTCAACATCACAATTCATCCCCCTATCGGCCAAAGATGAATGGTGTCGTCGAAGCTACAAATAAAAACATTAAAAAGATCATACAAAAAATTACAGTCACCTACAAGGACTGGCATGAGATGCTACCATTTGCTCTCCACGGGTACCGTACCACGGCTCGCACATCAACTGGGGCAACACCTTATTCTTTAGTTTATGGCATGCAGGCTGTCTTGCCTATTGCGGTTCAGATCCCCTCTTTAAGAATTATGAAGGATGCAGGTTTGAATGAAGACGATTGGATCCAGACTCGGGTTGATCAACTAAACTCAATTGATGAAAAGAGACTCACTACTGTTTGCCATGGTCAGATGTATCAGAAACGGATGATCAAGGCTTTCAACAAGAAAGTTAAACGCCAGGTATATCAAGTTGGAGATCTAGTGATCAAACGCATTATCTTACCACAAAGTGATCCCAGGGGAAAATGGACTCCTACCTATGAAGGACCATTTGTAATCAAGAACATCTTTTCTGGTGGGGCAATGATATTAACAACCATGGACGGCGATGGCTTACCACACCCTGCGAACGCAGACATAGTCAAAAGATACTACGCATAATAGACCCGCTAGGTTGACACACCTAGGAAAAACAAGGGCATCCCGGCGAGCCAAAAGGTTCGGGCAAAAATTAGGAATAAAATAAAAAAATTTGTACACCCGGCAAGTTGAAAACCTGAAAGGGCAACTTGGGCAAAAAAGGGTTTCTCGGTGGACCGAAAACCCGAAAGGGCGGTCCAGGAAAAAGTTAGGGAATTAAAGCGTATGACTATGTCTCGTCGGATCACTTTAAAGACAATCTCTTCACTGACAAACTCAGAGCTTCTGATCAATTCAATCATCTTCGGACGAAGCAACAAATAGATAAGATATTCGGATATACGGAGACTATAGCAGAATGGGAACCCCATGGGATTATCACATATAGCTATCTTTCTTTGTATAAATTCTACTTACTTTTATGACATCATCCTCTTACTAGGATGTCTGTCTCCTTTTTACAAAACACTTATTCAAAGTAAATACAAAGATATCTCTTTCAAAGTACAAAAAACTATTTTCCTTTTTCTTTACACCTATGTTTTTATTTGCAAAAATGTCCAATGATTCATTAATGAACATATGCATTTGAACATAACTACTTTTTACAAATAAACAAAATGGAAAAGAACAATTACTGACAGGTTGAAAGAATAGGAAAACGTCTTTAGGCTATTCCATGAGCAATCCCTACAGTACATCATTAAGATCCCCAGCGGAGCTGAAGTTTCGAACTATCAATCCCCAGTGGAAACCATTTAGTTTCTTCAAATTCCCCAGCAAGTTGTCTTGAAGCCTGAAAAGCAACCAGATAACAGTTAACTTCAATTACTCCCCAACCTAGGATAACTCCCCAGTAGAGTGGTAGACGACCGAAACTCCTGAACTTTTTCCAAACAGGAATAAGTTTTCTTCCCCACAGAGTTTTTATTAATTCCCAGCAGAAGTCATCAAAATTCTATGGATTTCCTAAGCAAATTACTCAAGCAATATATGGCATTGCTCGCAACATAATTTTTGTTAATACTCCAACTTCAAGACATGAAGAATCCACATATCCTCAGCAGCAATCAAGGATTTATTTTCCTCAGCAATCAAGGATTTATTTTCCTCAGTGATACAGCAAATCAGCTTACATGCACATACATTACATCCATATATCATAAACATTGACAAAACACATATATTTTATCATACATTTCATGCGACATAACTTTGTGTTTTAGCTAACATTTTACCCTTTTCAGGATAAGATTAACAGCTATTGTTTAACAATATGCAGTCATGATACAGTTCAGATAAACTCCAGACACGGAAGTCATTTTGTTACTCATTTAGATTCAGCTTTCAGATACAGTACAGATACGCTCCAGACGCGGATGTCGTTCTGTTACTTATTCAAACTTCAACATCCAGATACAATTCAAATACACTCTAGACACGGAAATAATTCTGTCACTCATTCAGATCCATCTTTCAGATACAGTTCAGATACACTCTAGGTATGGATGTCATCCTGATATTCATTCAGATTCAGATTCTAGATACAGTACAGATACGCTCCAGACGCGGATACCATTCTGTTACTCATTCAGACCTCAACTTCAAGATACAATTCATATACGTTCCAGATACGCATGACATTCTGATACTCATTCAGTTTTCAAATCCAGATACAGTTCAGATACGCTCCAGACACAGAAGCCATTCTGATACTCATTCAGATTTCACACTCTCGATACAGTACGGATACGCTCCATACACGAATGTTATTCTATTTTTCATTCAGATTGCAAGTTCAAGATATAGCTCAGATACGTTCCAGACACGGACACCATTCTGATACTTATTCTTCTGACTTACAACTTACAGTTCAGAAAACATTCCTGGATGGCATCTACAAGCCCATCTCCAACAAAATTCTATCACCTCTCCAAATGGCATCTTTAAGCCCATTCCCTCAAATACACTTTGTCGAGTGCAAATTTATGGGCACTCTAGTGTCCAACCATCTTTTACCTTCGAGTCACGAACGACAAAACTCGCCAATCTAACTCTTCAGGTTCAAGAAGATTGAACAAGGGCAGTTGTTGTACCCCAAAATTTTCCCTCTCATTTATCAAGACTTTTCTCACAAGACTTCTTGGACTCAAGACAAGATTAGGGTTTGGTCAGCTCAAGATATCTCATCTTGCACTAATCACCCAAAATTAGGGTTTGAGTTTGCACAAGGATTTTTGGACCATCAATGCTTCATATGACTCTCATACATAATTTTGGACTCCTAAGATTGCTCATGTTAAGTTTCAAGCCTTGAACCACATTTTTGATCAGTCAATTGGACAGTTGACCTAAAAATCAGCTATATTGGGGAAAAAGTCAACCAAAGCCAATTTACAGTCAAACTTCATAATTTTTTATCCATATCAACATTTTAGACTCATATGTAACATTTTATCAAGTTTGGATCACAACTCCTCAAGAAACTTGATCAAATCATCAAAAGGGCAAAATGGTCAAAATTAGGGTTTTGACTAAGAAAGAGTAATTTATGATTTTTAACCTAGCCAATGACCAATTGAGGTCAAGCATTATTTCAAGGGTTAAATGGCATCATCTTGACCTAATTACATGGTTCAAAATATCTCAAGTTCATTGGATTGACAAATGAAATTTGCAGTCAACTGATCAAAAGTCAATTGTACACTGAAAAGTCAAACTTTGACTTTTTGGTCAAAATCAAGTGCCAAGGGTCATAATTCATCAAGATATGTCAAAATGTGAACCTTGTTGACCAATAAAACTAAATTTTCAAATTAGGGTTTTAATTTAAAAATTTTCATAACTTAGAATTTTTCTAAGTATAAAAATTTTCTTATTTTTTCTCAACTTTTCACCACTTTTTCACCATGATCCATTTTGATTCAAAGAAAACTTCCAACATGAAAGTTGTAGTCCTCCATGAAATCTACAACTTTTCTTCACAAACTTTTCCCTAAAGATGTTTGGATCTCAAGTTATGAATTTGTGAATATAGGCCCATGAACTAAATAACTTAGTGAAATTTTGCCCTAATTTAGGCAGGTTTTGGACCCAACTTCATGGACATTTTTCACCTAGTTTCAAGAGGTATCTCAAAATTCATTTCAAATATGGATTATAGAGAACATTGCAAGCTTTCCAAAATGTCAAAGAACTCTCCAAGATCATTTTTGAATAGAGAGAATCGAAGAAGGGAAGTTGGCATTTTCTCACTTTTGTTCAAGCCATTTTCACATAACATCAAGTTGCAAATCAAATCTTTGCTGGTTGTATCTTGCTTTACAGGTCCTAAGCTTGCTATACCCTCCATAATTAAATGAAAACTCAGTTGACAAAGGCTTTATCTTTACTTTTGAAGCTTTACACAAAATGTATTTCCATTTTGGGCAAAAAGTCCACAATGCCATTTTCATAAAGGGCAAGTTTTGCAACTTTGTCAATCTTGAGCATTGGACCTGTCCCCTTGATACAAGCAATTTACACAGCTCTCAAGCAATTGGTACAAGCTCATTTCATCCCTCAAGCAAGTAAGTACAAGCATGGCAAGTATAGTCACTTCACTTTACTTCAAATGCAATAAAAGTTGCAAAAAGCTCCAAAGCTTGCACAACTAGTAAGGGATGACTTTGGATCACTTCTATACAAATATAAAAACTTGTTACAAGGCATAACACGCTTGGATTAAACCTGAAACACTCTCAAACTGAAAAAACTCCACAAAACTGCCCAAACACAGAATATCTGCAAAAGCACAGCCAACTCTCATTTGGCTCGTGCGTTTTGTGTTTAATCATTTGAAACATCTTATTCACTTGATACCTAGACAATCCAATCCATCACCCTGGTTCTATAACCCCTGTTTCAGCATCCACCATTTTCAATTTGGAAGCTTGCAGTTTGACTTGTTCATAGAGTTCCAGCCATCCTCAAAGTAAGATAACCATTGGAATAGCTTCAGGGAAGCTCAAACAGTCATCAAGCCTCTATTAAAGTCCCTACATTTCCCTACTTGAATCCAGGTGAAAGAGGTATTTTTTCAAACTCTATCTCTCTGAATAAGCAACCTCAAGCCACGATTTGTGAAGGAAAAATGTAGCCCTTATCATAACGAAGTTGTACATACCATTACTTTGCATTTATATTACTTGTGCTAAGAGAATTTGAAGATTGAAAACTCTGAAAAAGTTAGGTCACAAATTAGGGATTCAAAAATTCTCCTTGATCTTTAAGAGTTAGGTTACATAATTTATATAGTTGGAATCGTGAGCTCAAATGCCACATTTTTCATGTTATGAGTTTTTGTTTTTATGCAAGCATAAGTAAGTTACAGGTTTGAACATGGAAGCGCGCGCAGGGACGGACGAAGGACAGGGACGATGATGTTCTGGGCTTTTTGGCGGCTTGAGCTTTTTCCTTTTTCTATTTGCACCCCCCTGATTTGCTACTGCACCCCCTGACCTAGCTTTTTATATTTTTGTATTTTTTTCATATTTTTATATTTAATACTTTCATTTATTTTTCTTAATGATAAAAAATACCAAAAAATGATTTATTTATTTTTCACACTTTTATTTTATTTTATTTAATTATTTTCTCACATGAAAAATAGTTTATTTTCATAAATAGAACTTATTTTCTTAAATAACTTATAAATATAATTAAAAATACTTAATATTTTTGTCATATATTTTATACTCATAAATACTTATTATATTTAATTTTTAATAAAATGACATAATATTATTTATTATTTTCTTATACAAAAAATGTACAAAATAATAATATGAAACATTTATTTTCTTTTAATTGAAAATTAGGGTTTCATCCCTTTCAAAAAAGAATTAATATATATTTTTCCTTTTAATTTTTAGGGTTTAAATTAACTATATTTCTTACACAAAAACAAGACATAAAACATTTTCCTAACATAAACATATTGCATTGCATTTTAAATATTTGTCTTATATTTATTTAAATTCGCGCATATTCGATTTGGTTGTAATAATATATTTAGCTTTATATTTGTGCAAATCCCCATTCAAACTTGTATTGTCCCCTCCCATAAAAATTATTGTAATAGCTTAGTTTATTTTATGCAATTTATCGCTTTATATACTATGACTAGTAATTAGGGTTTGCATGACAAGAACAAAAACAAAACAAATAGAAAAACCCTAAATGCAAGACAAAAGCATGAAAATGATACACTTTGCACACAAGCATCCTTAGGGTTTCTCCCACTTGGTTGCCTAAATTAAAATGGCCATGTTACGCATGCGAAGTATCTTGCCAAAACAAAACAAAAATAAGATCATAGTCCCTCGATGACGCTATTCAAAAGTTGCCTAAACAAAATGATCTTGGTCCCTCAAAAATGCTAAGATACTTAGCAACATTGCTATCATGGTTATATGATGACCCACGCCCGTCCCGTTTACATCCAAAGATAAGGTTGCTTACTGTGATACGGTGGGAGAACTGACTATGGTTTTGCATTTGTTTTCGCAAATGTTTCGGTTGAGCAAGAGTCGCCACCGACTTTTTATTTTATCCTAAGGAAAGGTTTAAAAAAGCACAGCAAAAACCTTTGAGATTTTTCTTGGGTTCGGGGAGTAGATTATAGAAAGGGAAGGTATTAGCACCCTTTCTATCCATGGTTATCCATGGGCTCTTAGTTACTTGCTTAGATCACTTGCCTTTTGTTTTCAATTGTTTGAAATGGTGCTCGTGTGTGTGGGTTTGAAAATGTTTTGAAAAGAAGCCAATGTGGTGGCAACCTTTGTAATGATCCATGTGGGGATGCATACAAAGATGTATGTCTTTTGAAAAGGTTTTCATTTGTTTTTGAAAGTTGTTTTGAAAGTGTTGTGAGGTGTGGTTTTAGAAAATAGGCAAGTGTTTTGTTTTTGCAATTTTTGATTCAAGTAACTAAGAGGTTATCTACTCCTAAATTTCTCAAAGTTTATTGCTATGTTTTAACCCTTTTAACAAGTTTGTTCCACCATTGTATTTGGTGGACAATCTCATGTTAGGATATGAAAGGAACGGGCGCGGGTCATCGTTTAGACCATAATTGCAATGGTGTCAAGTATCTTTGGGCAATTTTCTTTAAGGGACTTGATCATTCGTTTAGGCAACATTTGGAAAGCGTCATCGAGGGACTATGATCATTTAATTTGTTTGTTTTGCCCAAAGAGACCTAACATGCAATATGGCCCATTTATTTGAAGGCAACAAAGTGGAATACCCTAGGGGTGCAAGTGTGAGATGTGTTGTCCATTTTCATGCTTTGATTATCTTGAGATTAGGTCAAACTATTTTGTTCTTTTTATTTGCATACAAACCCTAATTCTAGCATGGTGTATTTAGAAAGCGATAAAGTGCGAAAATTAAAATTCCTACACTATTACAACACCATATGGGAAGGGGGGGGGTACAAATGTTCAAATGAGGGGATATTTAGACAAAGAAATTAAACCTAGCTATTACATCATTTTTGGCATATTTACAAGTAATTGATTGTATAAATTAAATGGAAAATAAAATAAAGATGCAAAAAATGCAAAAAGGGTTTTTATATGTATGAAAAAAAAAGTATTATTTATATTAAATAAATAAAATATAAAAAGATTATTTTTGGAGTATTTCATATTTAGGGCAAAACCCTAATTTATTAAATAAAATGCAATATTTATTCAATATATACAATATTTACTAAAAATAGAAATAAAATGAAGTATATTTGTAAAAGATGTATTTTTAGTGTTAAATATTGATAAAATAAAAATATGTATATTTTTGGTATTTTATTCTAAGTGTAAAACCCTAATTCTATTCAATAAAATATATTAACTATTTAATATGTATAATATTTAATAATTACATAAAAAATAAAATAAAAATGGAGTATATTCATAAAAAAGTATTTTCCACATTAAATATTAAAAAAAATAATAATGTATATATTTTTTTGTATTTTAGCCTAAATATATTAATAAATATATATATATATATATATATATATATATATATATATATATATATATATATATATATATATATATATATATATATATATATATATATATATATATATATATATATATATATATATATATATATATATATATATATATATATATATATATATATATATATATATATATATATATATATATATATATATATATATATATATATATATATATATATATATATATATATATATATATATATATATATATATATATATATATATGTATTAATTTCTAAATATAAGTTATATATATAAAAAATAATAATATTTTACTATTTATAAAAAGTATATTTTGCATAAAATATTTTCAAAAAGGAAAAATGAAATAAAATCAGAAGTGAGATATATTTACAATACTTTTTCTAGTTCTTTTCTAAATAATAATAGATATATATATTTATGTATAAATGCCCATATAAACAAATAAATACTTAAAAAATGCAAAAATGGTGTAAAAATGATTTTTCAAGTTTTAAACATTATTAGCAAAAATAAATGAGTCAGAAATAAAAAAGAAAGATCAAAAAATCATAAAAATCAAACAAATGGGCTCAGGGGGGTATGAATAAAAAATATGGTGTAAAAAGCAATACAGAAGCTGGCCCAGCCCATGAGGCTTCTTCTTCAACCTCTGCACAAAATTATTCGGAAAACGCGCGCAAGAACTCCCATTCAAATATCCTGATTCCTTGATCTTTTGCACAAACTTCCAACATAAGAAATGTTAAGCATTGAATCACGATTTCAAATATATAAAGAACTCATCCTAACTCTCAGAAATGAGAGAGAATTTGGACAATCCCAAATCATGACCTAACTTTTCTGCCATATTCAAACCTTAAATTCTCACAGCTCAAGCAAAAGAAATGAAAAGTAAAAACATGTACAGGTTCAGTGGCATGAGTAGAACATTTCTTATTCACAAACCTAGAGCTAATGATGCCTGTATTAAGAGTTAGAAGTTCAAGAAAATACCTGTTCAGTTGAAGTTCTATCTGGAAATGGAGGAGCTTTCAGTGCAAGGTGATGATTGTTATAGCTTCCTTGAGGTGTGGTGATTCTATTCCAATGCTTACTTTGTTTTGAAAGACCTTAAATCGAGCTATGGACCTTCAACTGTAAAGCAAGAAAGCAAAAATGGTGAAACTGGTTAGAGGAGTTACATGTCGTGTTTTAGGTTTTGGTTAGCTTGTATTGATGGTAGGGGATGAGTTTGAACAGGTTTGGGCAAGAGAGCATGAGAGGAATGAGAGATGGCACTCAAACTGCAGACCCTGCCCTGTTTTTGCAGTTTGAGAGTGATTATGGCAATGGAGAGATACTGGAGGTCTTAGGGTCGTGTGTTAGCTCAGTTGGGATGTCTTGAATGTGTTTCAAAAGTTTGCTTAAGGGTTTGTAAGCTGATCTCCAAGTTGTTGTACAAAATGCAATGTTACTTACACTTTAAGCAACAAATGCCCAAGTTGTGTTCTAGGTAGGTAGAGGCCCCCTAATGTGCTGCATAATCTCTCCTTGATTAGAGTGTTTTTCTCATAATCTTGTGCCAATTAGATTTCATCTGTACTTGTGGATTTGTATTATGACATAAAGTGAAACTTTTGCAAAAATGGATATAATGCTTTTTCCAATTTGGGATTAATCCTTTAGGCAATGCTTGAACTCATGAAACAAGGTCTTAGCACAATGAACATGCATTAAATTATTGAGTGTTGGATGGTTTAAGGACCTGTAATCAAGGGGCATGCTGGTTTGAGAAGTTTGCACAAATTCTGAACATAGAAAATAGCCAATTCAAAAGTGAGTTTTTGCCATATTGTGAAATTCGATTCTCTCAAGTTATGAGGTTGTTTGGGAAGTTCTTGGACATTTTGGAAAGCTTGGAATGTGTACTACAATCCAACTTTGAAATGCAAATTGAAATTTCAAGTGGAAGTGTATGGAAAATGGCCTTGAAGTTAGGTAGAAAACCTTGCCAAAATAGGTTAAAATTTTACTAAGTTAAGAATGGTTTAGTACCCCTATTCCAAAAATTGTAACTTGAGATACAAGCTTCATTTGGGAAAACTTTGTGAATCAAAGTTGTAGATTATGCAACAAGCTACAACTTTCATGTTTTGACTTTTGTTTGAATCCAAATGAATCTTGGTGAGAAAGTGGGGCAAAGTTGGGAAAAAGTTAGGGTTTTTCATAACTTAGAAAAATTCTAAGTTATGAAAAATTCTCATTTCTAACCCTAATGTGCATTTTTTGATTTCTTGGTGAACAAGTTTCATGATTTGGCATGTTTTGATGAAAAATGAATCTTGACCCTTGATTTTGACCAAAAAGTCAAAGTTTGACTTTTCAGTATACAGTCAAAATTGATCAATTGACTGGGAAAATTCAACTGTCAATCTTGTGTACTTGGGATCTTTTGAATTTGTTGAGCATGTCAAGATAATTCCATGGGGTCCTTGAGTCCATATGTGAGCTTTGTTTGCCATTGGCTAGGTCAAACAGTCAAAAATTGCCTTTGTGCAGTCAAAACCCTAAAAATGACCATTTTGCCCTTTTGGTGATCTGATCAAATTTCTTGTGGAATTGTGATCCAAACTTGATCAAATGGTCTATATGAGTTCATAATGTTGATGTGGGTCAATTTTCATGAGATTTGACTTTCAATTGGCCACAGTTGACTTTTTCCCCAATACAATTGATTTCTAGGTCAACTGTCCAATTGACTAGGCAAAACTTGGAATCAAGACTTGAAACTTTGTATGGATAAACTTGGGAGTCCAACATGAAGCATGAAAGTCATATTAGGATTTTTAGGTAAAAACATCTTTGTGCAAACACAAACCCTAATTTGGGTCAACAGTGCCAAGGAGAAGTCTTGAGTAGAGGAAACCCTAACTGGATCTTGAGCTCCAAGCTTTTTGTGATGAGAAAATGTTGAGGAAATGGGAGGGCAAATTTTGGGGTACAACAGTTGCCCCTGTTCAATCTTCTTGAACCTGAAGAGTTAGATTGGCAAGTTTGCCTTTCGTGACTCGAGGGTAAAAGGAGATTGGACACTAGAGTGCCCGGAAATTTGCACTCGCATGCTGGAGTATCAACAATGTGATGTCGGGAATGGGCTTATAGATGCCATTTGGATAGGTGGTGGACAGGGAGATGGGCTTATAGATGCCATCTGGAGATGTGAAAGAACCTTGTCGGGAATGGGCTTACAGATGCCATTTGGAAGTGATGATCGCACAAGAGATTCCTTAGGGAGAACTTTGTGTATTTGAGAAAGGCAGATGTTTTCCTGGCTTGTTACAGGTGTTTGATCTTCAATCTCCTTATGCAGATATGCCCTGGCTGGATACAGGTATCGAATCTACAATCGGTTGCTCACAGATGTGCCCTGGCTGGATACAGGAGTCGAATCTGGAAATAGTCGTCAATAGATATGCCCTGGCTGGATACAGGAATCAAATCTTCGAACTCTTCAGACGTGCCCTGGCTAGATACAGGAATCGAGTCTGGAAATGTGGTCAACAGATATGCCCTGGCTGGATACAAGAGTCGAATCTGGAAATCTTGTAGTTGATAGATGTGCCCTGGCTGGATACAGGAATCGAATCTTCGAACTCTTCAGACGTGCCCTGGCTAGATACAGGAATCGAGTCTGGAAACTGATCACTCTCAGATATGCCCTGGCTAGATACATGTACCAAATCTGGAATTGTGACAGTTGAAGGTAGTTGTCTTTGGGATTGTCTTTTTCCCTGAAAAGGCAAAACATAAGTTGTATGCAATGTCATGATGTATGATATGCATGATGTTTTAACATGAGACAGTGTTGTATGCACTTTATCATGTATGTAAGCAGGATGTATGAAAACGTGAAATGTTTATGAATGTATTTTCGTCTTAGGAAAATAAATCCTTGACGATCGGCCGGGGAATTGTTCTGTGGAAGAGATACTTTTGCTGAAGTTTTTGATGAGAGGCCTGCTGAGGACTTCAATGATGAATTCTGCTGGGGATAATGATGATAAACTCCGCTAGGGATTGAAAGAACTTTGTTGAGGGCGATCTTCCGTGGCAATTAGCTGAGGATAACCCAGTTATAAACCCTTGTGAGGAATAACTCTGAATAAAGCTCGGGAGAGACGTTCGTATTCTGCAGGGAACAAGCTTCCAGAATCTACTGGGGATAAGCTTTAAGACCTGCCGGGGAAAGTTGTGCCTTTTCAGGATTGACGGGGAGTCAACTCCGCTTGGGGAAAGCATTGCGGAATCTTGTCTTAATCTGCGGGGAGGGGGATGATTTGGTCACATTCTTCAGTCGAATCTACCTTGGTACCTTGGCGGACAAAGCAACCAGACTGCATCAGACATCTTCACATTGCCCCTGTTTCTGATGTCACCTGTAATTAATCTTTTGTTTCATATGCAAATATTTATGAATCAGTAATTTAATGTCAAATGCATATATCAAAAATGAACATTGGACGTTCTTCGTAAGACAAAACAGAAAAAGGAAAAACAATGGCAGTTTGTGAATTTGTATTGATTTGAATTTTTCCTGTGAATAGGCGTTTTTGTACAAGAGGCTGACATCCTAGTAAGAGAATGCCGCCGAATACCATAGAATTTATAATTTTGAAAAGGAAACAAAACAGCTATGTGAACAATCCCACTGGGTTCCAACTCTGCTATCGCCTTTATGTCTTCAAGCCTCTCATCACTTTGCTGCTTGATTGAAGATGAAGCTGATTGATAGATACCGAGATCTGAGCCAGACGGTTGATGCCGAATTCCGGATGCGAAGTGATCCAATGAGACATAGTGTTACGCTTTATCCCTAACTTTTGCCTGGACCGCCCTTTCGGGTTTTCAGTCCACCGGGATACCCATTTTTGCCCAAGCCGCCTTTTCAGGTTTTCGACTTGCCGGGTGTACAATTTTTTTTCATTTCATCCCTTATTTTTGCCCGAACCCTTTTGGTTCGCCGGGAAGCCCTTATTTTTGCCTAGGTATGTCAACCTAGCGGGTCTTTTATTCATGCGTAGTATCTTTTCACTATGTCTGCGTTGGCGGGGTGAGGAAGGTCGTCACCATCCATGGTGGTTAGGATCATGGCTCCTCCTGAGAACATATGTTTAACCACAAATGGCTCTTCGTAAGTAGGGGTCCATTTGCCCTGGGGATCACTTTGAGGAAGGATGATGCGCTTGATTACCAGGTCCCCAACCTGATACTCTTGTGGTCTGACATTCTTGTTAAATGCCCTGATCATTCGTTTTTGATACGTCTGACCATGACAGATAGCGGTGAGTCTCTTTTCGTCAATCAGGTTTAATTGATCAAGTCGAGTCTGGACCCAGTCATCTTCATTCAAGTCTGCATCCTTCATTATCCGGAGAGAGGGTATCTGGACTTCAATTGGCAGGACTGCCTCCATGCCATAGACCAAGGAGAAAGGAGTTGCCCCGGTTGACGTCCTTGCTGAGGTACGGTACCCATGAAGAGCAAATGGTAACATTTCGTGCCAATCTTTATAGGTCACTGTCATTTTCTGCACAATTTTCTTGATATTCTTATTGGCTGCCTCTACAGCCCCATTCATCTTCGGCCGGTAGGGAGAAGAGTTGTGGTGTTGTATTTTGAATTGTTCGCAGAGTTCAGTGATCATTTTGTTATTGAGATTGGTACCATTGTCCGTAATGATTCTTTTCGGGACGCCGTACCGACAGATCAGATTATGCCGGATGAAACGTGCCACGACGCTCTTGGTTACTGTGGCATAGGAAGCTGCCTCAACCCACTTCGTAAAGTAATCGATCACTACCAAGATGAAGCGATGCCCGTTGGATGCCGTTGGTCGGATCTCGCCGATCATATCAATGCCCCACATTGCAATAGGCCAAGGTGCCGTCAGGACGTTCAGAGGAACCGGAGGGATGTGCACCTTGTCAGCATAGATATGGCATTTGTGACAAGTTCGAGAGTGTTGGTAACAATCGGCTTCCATGGTGGACCAGAAATATGCTGCCCTAAGGATTTTCTTTGCCATGGTGTGTCCACTGGAATGTGTTCCGAATGTACCTTCATGCAGTTCTATCATGATTTTCTCTGCTTCAGCCTTATCCACACAACGTAATAGAGTTGAATCATGATTCCGTTTGTAGAGGATGCCGTTGCTGAGGAAGAATTTTGCCGCAAACCTCCTCATGAACTTCTTGTCATTGACAGATGCACCTTCAGGGTATTCCTGAGCTTCCAAGTACCTCTTTACCTCATGATACCAGGGTTTTTCAGTTGCCTTCTCGGCCTCGAGGTCGCAGCAGTATGCCGGTTCGTCCAACTTCTAGATAATGATCTGGGGAGCCTCATTGTCCCATTTAACCTTGAACATTGAAGACATCGTAGCCAGTGCGTCCGCTAGCTGATTCTCCTCTCTTGGGAAGTGCTCAAAAGTTATTTCTTCAAAGTGGGGAAGCAAGGTCAACACATACTCCTTGTAAGGAATAAGATTTGGGTGTTTCGTATCCCACTCGCCTTTGATCTGATTGATCACGAGAGCGGAATCTCCGAAGACACTCATAAATTTGATCCTTAAGTCGATTGCAGCTTGTAGACCCATGATACATGCCTCATATTCTGCCATGTTGTTGGTGCAGTTGAAACACAATCGGGCGGTGAGTGGAGTATGAGTTCCTTTGGGAGATATGATTACAACGCCGACGCCGTTACCCAAAGCATTGGAGGCTCCGTCAAAATGCATAGACCAACGGGATCCTTCCTCAAGTCCTTCATCCGGTCCAGGTACTTCACAGTCAGTTATCACCATGATGTCTTCGTCCGGAAAATCAAAGTTCAAGGATTGGTAATCGTCCACAGGTTGGTGTGCCAAATGATCTGCCAGTACACTTCCTTTAATTGCTTTCTGAGTTGTATACTGGATATCATATTCTGTTAAGATCATTTGTCATCTTGCTATTCTCCCAGACAGAGCAGGCTTTTCAAATATATACTTGATGGGATCCATCTTTGAAATCAATAGAGTAGTGTGAGCCAGCATATACTGTCTCAGCCGGCGAGCAGCCCATACTAGAGCGCAGCAAGTTTTCTCAAGCAGTGAGTAACGAGACTCACAGTCAATAAACTTTTTGCTCAAGTAATAAATGGCGTGCTCTTTTCGGCCGGACTCGTCATGCTGTCCCAGCACACACCCCATTGAATTGTCAAGTACTGTTAAATATAGTATCAGAGGTCTTCCTTCCACTGGTGGCATAAGAATGGGTGGTTCTTGGAGATATTCCTTTATCTTTTCAAAGGCAGCCTGACATTCATCGTTCCAGCGTACTACTTGATCTTTCTTTAGTAATTTGAAGATTGGCTCACAAGTAGCAGTCAGATGTGAGATGAATCGGGCAATGTAATTCAGTCGTCCCAGAAAGCCTCTGACTTCTTTCTCTGTCTTTGGAGTTGGCATCTCTTGTATGGATTTTACCTTGGCAGGGTCCACCTGAATACCTTTATCACTTACAATGAAACCCAGCAATTTTCTGGACCTCACCCCAAAGGTGCATTTGTTGGGATTCAACCTCAGCTTATATAACTTCAGTCGGTCAAATAGCTTCCTCAGATGATCAAGGTGATCCTCCTCAGTTTGAGACCTTGCAATCATGTCATCAACGTATACCTCAATCTCATGATGGATCATATCATGAAATAAAGCAACCATGGCACGTTGATAGGTTTCCCCAGCATTTTTCAATCCGAATGGCATGACCTTGTAACAGAAGGTGCCCCACTGAGTCACAAAGGTAGTCTTCTCCATATCCTCCGGAGCCATCTTGATCTGATTATACCCTGAAAAACCATCCATGAAGGAGAAAACCTTGTGTTGAGCAGTATTGTCAACAAGAACGTCGATGTGAGGTAGAGGAAAATCATCCTTGGGGCTTGCCCTGTTTAAATCCCTGTAGTCAACACACATTCTGACTTTACCGTCCTTCTTCGGCACTGGCACTACATTGGCAACCCACTGAGGGTAAGAAGTTACTGCTAGAAATCCGGCATCGAATTGCTTCATAACCTCAGCCTTGATCTTTTCAGACATCTCTGGGCGCATGCGGCGAACCTTTTGCTTTACTGGAGGGCAATCTTCCTTAGTTGGCAGGTGATGAACTACAATGTCGGCATCCAAACCAGGCATATCTTCGTAGGACCAAGCAAATATCTCCATGTAATTATGTAGCATCTGAATCAATCGTTGCTTCACATTGAGCTCTAGATTAGCCCTAATCTTGACCTCTTTCCTATATGTCTCCGTACCCAGGTTAATTGTTTCCACCGGCTCTTCATGCGGTTAAATAGCCCTCTCTTCCTGGAGTAGCAGTCTTGCGAGTTCACCAGGCACTTCGCAATCATCTTCACCTTCGTCTTCGGCCAAGTTGATCGGATTCTCGAAGTCATAACTGGCAGTAGCAGAGCTGTTACCAGTGAGATCCAGAGTGGATTGAAACCTGTATAAGTGAGTGTGTGTAAATATAGCTGTTTTGCAATATAACACAGAGAGAAAAAGAGCACAAGATTTGAAATGCAACAAACGTCCAATGTTTTGATTGATGATATATGGAAATGTCATACAAAAAGCCCTCACAAATGGAGCTACGATGCCCCGGGTAGGACACCGAGCCAATAAAGTTTTAACATATTGTTAGTTACAAATTGGAAATCAAAAGAAATAATTACTGCGTGACAAATGTGATCAGTGTAAAATCCTTTGCCGTCCAGTTGCTTGGTCCGTTGCTGGTAGTTGGATAGATCCAACTGTCGAACTCTGCTTCCTCTACATCCTCCTCGATAGCATTCACCCTTGGGTTGGAGATAAACACCGGAGCCTTTCTGATCTTGTCCTTGCGCACAGCCCTCTGAGCCTTCGTAGTAAAGCCCAGCCCAAACTTGTCGTTCTTTTGAGTGAAGTCAGGAAGCTGACCCCAGTTTGCACAACTGCCTTTCTCGATTACAGCCCGGGCATCCTTCAAGGACGCCATCTTCAACGGAAAGTCTTCTTCACTCACTGCCTCAGCCGATGCCAACGTTGGAGGTACCTCCTCAAAATGCTGAAAGGGGGTTTCAATAAACTCCCCGTCCATCTCAATATACCGGAATGAATTTAAGTGACTAACCATGTATTCCTCCTCACCTTGCACAGTAACAATCTTCCCTTTGACAGGGTATTTGAGCTTTTGGTGTAGAGTGGATGTTACTTCCCCAGCCTTGTGAATCCAGGGGCGACCCAACAAGCAGGAGTAAGATGGACGAATGTCCATTACATAGAACGTTGAGTCGAAAACTTGGGAACCCACACGAATAGGAATGTCTACTTCACCGTGCACCATCCTCTTAGAACCGTCGAAGGCTCTAACAATGATGTTACTAGGTTTCAATTCCAGACCCTCACAATCCAAGCGATCCAATGCCTTCTTGGGCAAAACATTCAGGGAAGAGCCGGTATCCACTAACACGTGTGCGAGAGTAGCGCCCCTGCATTCTATGGAAACATGCAGGGCATCATTGTGATTTTTCCCTTTGGCAGTAAGGTCAGCATCTGAGAACCCCAAGCCATTGTCAGCCGTCAAATTAGCCACACAGTCAGTGAATTGATCCGCGGAGGTCTCTTGCGGCACATGGGCCATTTTCAGAAATGAAATCAGGGCTTTTGCATGGGCCTCTGAGCATAGCAGTAATGATAGCATAGAGATTTTGGAGGGAGTATGCCCCAACTGTTCAACAACGTTAAAGTCACTCTTTTTGATGATTTTAAGAATTTCCTCCATTTCTTGTTGGGAGGCTTCTACAACAGTCTTTTTTGGTGCCTCCGTCCTGGAAGGCAAATCGGTAGCAACTTCTTTGCCCCGAGTATCAGAGGACTCGGCGGCAGTAGTAGACACATGAACTTGAATTGGAACATGCACACTTGCGGGTGTGATGGTGAGAGGTTTTCGGATAACTGGCGGTGCAATGTCAGGCGAGAAGAGCCTACCACTGCGGGTAATCTTGGTGGGACCAGTGATGTTACTGATACTGGTATTGGTGTTGAACTCCTGCTTCACCCCAAGCACATACACGTCGGCCCCATAATGCCATGGGACCGCTTTATCAGACTCATAGGGGAGAGGCCCCGGAACAGTAATAGTAATGGGTGCAACAGACATAATTTGGACTGGTTTCTTCATGGGAGCTTTGGCAGGATTGTAAATTGTGACAACAGATATTTCTTCAACGGAAACAAACGGAACATCAGTTTTTTTGAACAGAATTTCCTTGCTATCCATCAGGCTTTGGATGCCTGATTTCAGCAGTGGACAACCGGTAGGGATAACAGCACACAAGAGGCAACCCTTACTACAACCCGGAAATAAACCGGCTAGTAGTAAGTTCCTCTTAACAGTCAACAGAGGGGTAGCAACATCATTCACTGAAACAACATACAACTCTTCTTCAATGGCATTTACTCTATGCTGGGGCGTAGGAGTAGTTACAACATTCGGCCTCTCAGGCGCTTCAAACTGAATTTCCTTCGCGTCAATAAGATCTTGCACTTTGTTTCTCAAGGCCCAGCAATCATCAGTAGTATGCCCGGGGCTATCAGAATGATAAGCACAACGGGCATTTGGGTTATACTTAGGAGATGCAGTATTCACGACTTTAGGAGCTTCTTTGATGGCCACCAAGTTGGTTGATAACAGTTGGGGTAAAATTTGTGACAAGGTCATACTCAACCGAGTATACTGCCTCTTGGGCCTTTCACCCCTTTGTTGATTGTACTGCTGAGGAGCAGCAACAGGTTTTGAAATGACCAGAGCATTGACGGCTTGGCGACTTTCTGGCTTGACTTGTCTTCTAGGACTATAGATGGCACTTGCTTCTTTCTTAAAAGGCCTCTTCTCAGTACTTGCAGCAACACCCTTCTGAATCTTTCCTGACTTGATGCCAGCTTCTATTCTTTCGCCCGTTAAGATCAAATCGGTAAACCCCGCGAAAGAGTTACCAATCAGATGATTGAAAAATGGCCCAGATAGGGTCCCTAGAAACATATCAACAAGTTCACGATCGGTTAAAGGAGGCTGCACCCTGCCAGCCAAATCCCTCCATTTTTGTGCGTACTCTTTGAATCCCTCGCTTGTTCCTAGCGACATACCTTGAAGTTGGGTACGAGTAGGGGCAAGGTCAGAATTGTATTGGTATTGTTTGTAAAAAGCAGTGGCCAAATCTTCCCAATTTCGAACGCTGGTTCCCTCTAGCTGATAAAACCACTCCAACTAAGCTCCAGAAAGACTGTCTTGAAAGAAATGAATCCAAAGGTTTTTATCTGCCGTATAGGGTTGAATTTTTCTCACGTAGGACCTGAGATGCATTTTGGGACATGACAGCCCATCATACCTCACAAACACTGGCACTTTGAATTTTGGGGGAATCACAATCCCGGCAACCAAACCCAAGTCTTCAAAATCTAAACCCGGTACCCTTTGTAGCTCCATGGCGGCCAACCTGTCTTCTAGCCCTTTGTATTTATCATCAGTTGGAGGGTATTGTTGATCAGTATAATCTTCATCCTCTTCGACCTCTTCTTCTTCCGCATCAGACTCGGAAGGTACCGCAGCTCCACCTCCTTTGCTGGTTCCTTCATCAGAAGTAGGAGGAAATTCAAGCACTCTCCGAGCTTCTCCATCAAATCTTCTCCCCAAAGTAGCCACCCCGAGTCTCTTTTTCTTCTTTTTCACTGGGTCTTTGTTCCCCAATTGAGTCTTGATATCCTCCTGACCCTTAGCCAAGGTCATCAGGAGTTGCTGGAACTGTGCATTTTGAGCTTGTAGGTCTTTGACTGTTTGCTCGAGATCCATCCTACTGAAATAAACAGCAGACAGATAAGGAAACCTGGAATGAGACCTGCTTATGCACATGATGAATGGTATGCTTATGTATGCAATGCATTCAAGGATTTAGGAAATTCAAAATTGTTTCAGACAAAGAAGAACGCACGTCATATTAATAAGAAGAAATTTGTTAGTACATAAATGCCCCATGGGCCAAATATTACAAAATAAACTTCTTAAGGCAAAAAGACATTGCGCATCCTTTTTGGTGCGATGTAGGTATTGAGGGCCTCTTGCTCATGGAGTCGGCGGGTGAGCTCTAGAACCTTCTTCTCACTAGCGTAGAAGCTAGCTTCAAAAGTATTCTGTTCTTCCTTGAGCTGAATCCAACTTTTCTGCATTTCCTCCCACGATGTAGGCATGTCTGGATGTAAGATGGTGTAGGGAACCTCTCCTTCCTTGACGGGCTCTTTAATCACAGGGAGAACATGAGGATAAGGCATCATCAGACTTTGGGCTCGGGCTCGTACCCACTTGAGATAAGGCTCAAGAGGGATGGAGTTCTTGTGTCCCAGAGTCTTGCTATCAACCTTGTTGAGTTTTCCCCAAGCTCTGATGAATCTTTGGCGAAGTCCTTGCGCATCGTTGTCGAAGTCAAAAACTAGGTCGAGAATCAACATGTCATGAGGGCCATCCCTATGGGCATATCCAAATTGCCTCAAAGCTAGGCAAGGGTTATAGGTGATACCTCCTCTAATTCCAAGTAAAGGAACATTAGGGAATTCTCCACAACGATCGACGATGATGACATTTTCTCTGGACCGAGAACACCAATGTACATCAGAATGAGTAAGAGTCATCAACCGTTGGGACCACCTCGAGCCTTGGTCATTCTTCAGGACAGATTGTGGAAGGTGCGAAATAAACCACCTTGCAAGGATATGAGTACAACACATGAGAACACCCCTCTTTCTCATTGTTCGTGTGTAAAATGAGTGAAGGATGTCCCCAAGCAATGTTGGTATTGGATTTCTGGACAAGAAGATTTTGACGGCATTGACATCTACCAATTGGTCAGGATTTGGGAACAAGACCAACCCATAGATAAGGAGTGCCACAATTTCTTCAAAGGCTTGTAGGTCCAATGAGTTCCAACATTCTTGTGCCTTCTCAAACAAGAATTTTGCTAAGAATCCCTTGACGCCGCTTCTGGTTTCCCAATGCTCCTTGATGTCGGATGGTTGTAGATGTAATGCTCGAGCAACATCTTCCGGGTTTGGTTCCTTTTCCGTACCGTTGAAGGGTAGTTGATTAAGGATATGAATTCTTAGGAGTTGAGAAAACTCCTCCAAAGTGGGCACCAACTGATAGTCAGGGAAAGTGAAACAGTGGTGAAGAGGGTCAAAGAACTGGAATAACACTTTCATCATGTCTTCTTCAATGTTGGTGTTGACTAGGCTGAGCAGTCTACCATGTCTTTCACTGAAGGATGAGCTTTCCGGAATTCTTGAGGTGAGCTCCTTGAGTTGAGGAGAGATTCTCACAAGGTTGACTTGAATGGTTTTTCTGCGAGGAATTTCCATGACCTACAAAACAAGAACAAAGATGAAGATCCAAAATCCTTGAAATGGTTAGTGAATGCATATGATGTTTTATGATGTCTATGATGTATGCATAAAACATATGTGCAAGCAAATCACGCCAAATCCTAGTTTCAGGCTTGCATGAGGTTTCATAGGTAAGTACCCTCTTGAGTGTAGTTGGCTTAAAAACCTGTCCTATAAATAGTAACCGGGTTCTAAGGTGCTCAATATCATTGGATTATTTTCATTGTTCATTGTTTTGGTTTAGCCACTTAACTAGCGACCAAAATATTCCAAGAAAACAACCCTCAATGAGTGTAGTATCGAGTATCTACCAACTTCGGACTACACCAAAGCCGGTCATCTCACTACCCCTAATAAAAGGCCAAGATGGTCAAGTAAGGTTCTAGGTCATTAGTGCTTAGTGACATCACTCAGCGGCCTCGTACTCTCCTTGATTGAACTCAAGGGTTACCGGTACTCACAAATATGTCGCACTAATATAGCTATTGCTTCGACCGTGTCGGTATACCCCGCACAGTTTCCACAACGTATTGCTATCTATGAATGTTTCCCAAAATCCGGGTGGAGGATTGCAAACCCAAACAATAGAGCCAAAATATAAAGCAATCAATTCAAACAATTAGTCATGCAAGAGGGTGATCTAAGCCCTAAGGTTACTCCACTTTTAAAATTATCCCCAGCAGAGTCGCCAATTCTGGCGATACGGTGGGAGAACTGATTATGGTTTTGCGTTTGTTTTCGCAAATGTTTCGGTTGAGCAAGAGTCGCCACCGACTTTTTATTTTATCCTAAGGAAAGGTTTAAAAAATCACAGCAAAAACCTTTGAGATTTTTCTTGGGTTCGGGGAGTAGATTATAGAAAGGGAAGGTATTAGCACCCTTTCTATCCATGGTTATCCATGGGCTCTTAGTTACTTGCTTAGATCACTTGCCTTTTGTTTTCAATTGTTTGAAATGGTGCTCGTGTGTGTGGGTTTGAAAATGATTTGAAAAGAAGCCAATGTGGTGGAAACCTTTGTAATGATCCATGTGGGGATGTATACAAAGATGTATGTCTTTTGAAAAGGTTTTCATTTGTTTTTGAAAGTTGTTTTGAAAGTGTTGTGAGGTGTGGTTTTAGAAAATAGGCAAGTGTTTTGTTTTTGCAAGTTTTGATTCAAGTAACTAAGAGGTTATCTACTCCTAAATTTCTCAAAGTTTATTGCTATGTTTTAACCCTTTTAACAAGTTTGTTCCACCATTGTATTTGGTGGACAATCTCATGTTAGGATATGAAAGGAACGGGCGCGGGTCATCGTTTAGACCATAATTGCAATGGTGTCAAGTATCTTTGGGCAATTTTCTTTAAGGGACTTGATCATTCGTTTAGGCAACATTTGGAAAGCGTCATCAAGGGACTATGATCATTTAATTTGTTTGTTTTGCCCAAAGAGACCTAACATTCAATATGGCCCATTTATTTGAAGGCAACAAAGTGGAATACCCTAGGGGTGCAAGTGTGAGATGTGTTGTCCATTTTCATGCTTTGATTATCTTGAGATTAGGTCAAACTATTTTGTTCTTTTTATTTGCATACAAACCCTAATTCTAGCATGGTGTATTTAGAAAGCGATAAAGTGTGAAAATTAAAATTCCTACACTATTACAACACCATATGGGAAGGGGGTACAAATGTTCAAATGGGGGGATATTTAGACAAAGAAATTAAACCTAGCTATTACATCATTTTTGGCATATTTACAAGTAATTGATTGTATAAATTAAATGGAAAATAAAATAAAGATGCAAAAAATGCAAAAAGGGTTTTTATATGTATGAAAAAATAAAGTATTATTTATATTAAATAAATAAAAGATAAAAAGATTATTTTTGGAGTATTTCATATTTAGGGCAAAACCCTAATTTATTAAATAAAATGAAATATTTATTCAATATATACAATATTTACTAAAAATAGAAATAAAATGAAGTATATTTGTAAAAGATGTATTTTTAGTGTTAAATATTGATAAAATAAAAATATGTATATTTTTGGTATTTTATTCTAAGTGTAAAACCCTAATTCTATTAAATAAAATATATTAACTATTTAATATGTATAATATTTAATAATTACATAAAAAATAAAATAAAAATGGAGTATATTCGTAAAAAAGTATTTTCCACATTAAATATTTATAAAAAAATGTATATATTTTTTTGTATTTTAGCCTAAATATATTAATAAATATATATATATATATATATATATATATATATATATATATATATATATATATATGTATTAATTTCTAAATATAAGTTATATATATAAAAAATAATAATATTTTAATATTTATAAAAAATATATTTTGCATAAAATATTTTCAAAAAGGAAAAATGAAATAAAATCAGAAGTGAGATATATTTACAATATTTTTTCTAGTTCTTTTCTAAATAATAATAGATATATATATTTATGTATAAATGCTCATATAAACAAATAAATACTTAAAAAATGCAAAAATGGTGTAAAAATGATTTTTCAAGTTTTAAACATTATTAGCAAAAATAAATGAGTCGGAAATAAAAAAGAAAGATCAAAAAATCATAAAAATCAAACAAATGGGCTCAGGGGGGTATGAATCAAAAATATGGTGTAAAAAGCAATACAGAAGCTGGCCCAGCCCATGAGGCTTCTTCTTCAACCTCTGCACAAAATTATTAAAAAAATACGCGCAAGAACTCCCATTCAAATATCCTGATTCCTTGATCTTTTGCACAAGCTTCCAACATAAGAAATGTTAAGCATTGAATCACGATTTCAAATATATAAAGAACTCATCCTAACTCTCAGAAATGAGAGAGAATTTGGATAATCCCAAATCATGACCTAACTTTTCTGCCATATTCAAACCTTAAATTCTCACAGCTCAAGCAAAAGAAATGAAAAGTAAAAACATGTACAGGTTCAGTGGCATGAGTAGAACATTTCTTATTCACAAACCTAGAGCTAATGATGCCTGTACTAAGAGTTAGAAGTTCAAGAAAATACCTGTTCAGTTGAAGTTCTATCTGGCAATGGAGGAGCTTTCAGTGCAAGGTGATGATTGGTATAGCTTCCTTGAGGTGTGGTGATGCTATTCCAATGCTTACTTTGTTTTGAAAGACCTTGAATCGAGCTATGGACCTTCAACTGTAAAGCAAGAAAGCAAAAATGGTGGAACTGGTTTGAGGAGTTACAGGTCGTGTTTTAGGTTTTGGTTAGCTTGCATTGATGGTAGGGGATGAGTTTGAACAGGTTTGGGCAAGAGAGCATGAGAGGAATAAGAGATGGCACTCAAACTGCAGGCCCTGCCTTGTTTTTGCAGTTTGAGAGTGATTATGGAAATGGAGAGATACTGGAGGTCTTAGGGTCGTGTGTTAGCTCAGTTGGGATGTCTTGAATGTGTTTCAAAAGTTTGCTTAAGGGTTTGTAAGCTGATCTCCAAGTTGTTGTACAAAATGCAATGTTACTTACACTTTAAGCAACAAATGCCCAAGTTGTGTTCTACGCAGGTAGAGGCCCCCTAATGTGCTGCATAATCTCTCCTTGATCAGAGTGTTTTGCTCATAATCTTGTGCCAATTAGATTTCATCTGTACTTGTGGATTTGTATTATGACATAAAGTGAAACTTTTGCAAAAATGGATATAATGCTTTTTCCAATTTGGGATTAATCCTTTAGGCAATGCTTGAACTCATGAAACAAGGTCTTAGCACAATGAACATGCATTAAATTATTGAGTTTTGGATGGTTTAAGGACCTGTAATCAAGGGGCATGCTGGTTTGAGAAGTTTGCACAAATTATGAACATGGAAAATAGCCAATTCAAAAGTGAGTTTTTGCCATATTGTGAAATTCGATTCTCTCAAGTTATGAGGTTGTTTGAGAAGTTCTTGGATATTTTGGAAAGCTTGGAATGTGTACTACAATCCATCTTTGAAATGAAAATTGAAATTCCAAGTGGAAGTGTATGGAAAATGGCCTTGAAGTTAGGTAGAAAACCTTGCCAAAATAGGTTAAAATTTTACTAAGTTAAGAATGGTTTAGTACCCCTATTCCAAAAATTGTAACTTGAGATACAAGCTTCATTTGGGAAAACTTTGTGAATCAAAGTTGTAGATTATGCAACAAGCTACAACTTTCATGTTTTGACTTTTGTTTGAATCCAAATGAATCTTGGTGAGAAAGTTGGGCAAAGTTGGGAAAAAGTTAGGGTTTTTCATAACTTAGAAAAATTCTAAGTTATGAAAAATTCTCATTTCTAACCCTAATGTGCATTTTTTGATTTCTTGGTGAACAAGTTTCATGATTTGGCATGTTTTGATGAAAAATGAATCTTGACCCTTGATTTTGACCAAAAAGTCAAAGTTTGACTTTTCAGTATACAGTCAAAATTGATCAATTGACTGGGAAAATTCAACTGTCAATCTTGTGTACTTGGGATCTTTTGAATTTGTTAAGCATGTCAAGATAATTCCATGGGGTCATTGAGTCCATATGTGAGCTTGGTTTGCCATTGGCTAGGTCAAACAGTCAAAAATTGCCTTTGTGCAGTCAAAACCCTAAAAATGACCATTTTGCCCTTTTGGTGATCTGATCAAATTTCTTGTGGAATTGTGATCCAAACTTGATAAAATGGTCTATATGAGTTCATAATGTTGATGTGGGTCAATTTTCATGAGATTTGACTGTCAATTGGCCACAGTTGACTTTTTCCCAATACAGTTGATTTCTAGGTCAACTGTCCAATTGACTGGGCAAAACTTGGAATCAAGACTTGAAACTTTGTATGGATAAACTTGGGAGTCCAACGTGAAGCATGAAAGTCATCTTAGGCTTTTTAGGTCAAAACATCTTTGTGCAAACACAAACCCTAATTTGGGTCAACAGTGCAAGGAGAAGTCTTGAGCAGAGGAAACCCTAACTGGATCTTGAGCTCCAAGGTTTTTGTGATGAGAAAATGTTGAGGAAATGGGAGGGAAAATTTTGGGGTACAACACTTACCAAATCAATGGTAAGTCAACAATGTCAAAGGAATAAAAATGCACAAGAAAGACATTTGAGTAGGTACATAGCTTCTAAGTTACTTGCTCCATTTCAAAACAATCCTTACTATTTTCAAAAACAAACACACACATATTTCAAAACATCTTACAAAACATTGAAAACATTTTCAAAAGACAAACATCTTTGTATACATTCTTACGAACGAGAATCATTACAAAGATTGCCTAAACAAATGCCTCTTTTAGAAAATACTTTCAAAATCACACCAAACACCATTTCAAACAAAGCAAAGCAAGTGATCTAAACAATTAACTAAGAGCCCATGGAAAACCATGGATGAAAAGGGTGCTAGCACCTTCCCTTTTCATAATATACCCCCCGAACTCAAGAAAACATCTCAAAGGTCTTTCCTGTGCTTTTTTACCTTTCCTTTTGGATAAAAGAAAAGTCGGTGGCGACTCTTGCTAACCACAACAATTGCGAACACAAACGTAAAACCTCATGTCAGTTCTCCCACCGCATCAAACAAGGGTTTTGAGAAAGACATTAGTCATTTCTTGCTCTCCCGTCGGGGGTACCACTTGGGCAGCAATCTCGCGCGAACGTTGCACATATTCTTTGAATGACTCTTTATCCTTCTGAGCCATATCCCTCAGTTGGTCACGGTCGGGTGCCATAAACATATTTTATTTGTGCTGCTTGATAAAAGCTTCTCCCAAATCATTGAAGGTATGAATACTGCTACTGTCCAAACCCATATACCATTTCAATATGAGCTATCCTGGAAGAAACGAATAAGAAAATGCTGATCATCAGTATGAGTGGACATCTTTCTAATATACATCACTAGGTGGTCACAAGGACAAGAGTTTCCCTAGTATCTCTCAATTTCGGGAACCTTAAACTTTGCTGGTACTTTTACCTTAGGAACTAAATAGAGTTCACTGACGTTCTGCCCGAATAGTTATTTCCCTCGAAGAGCCTTCATTTCCTTCTGCATCTGATTGAAATGGTCCTGAAAGTCATCTAGTCGGTCATAGAAACCCACACTTTCACTTGGTGGATGAATAGGACAATAAACTTCATCATTAATAAACGACACAACATTCATCGAGGGAGGCGCAACATAAATAATCTCATTTCTAGCAGCAGTAGCAACATTCACCATAGGAGGCTCAGTGTTGTACCCCAAAATTTTCCCTCTCATGTTTCCCAAGGTTTCTTTTACATGGGTGGTTACAAACACTTGCCAAAAGAAAAATGAAATTTTTTGAATGATAGCAAAGTGTCTTTCGATTGGCATTCTAACAATGTCTTTCGATTGGCATCTGAGTAATGTCCTTTAATTGGCACATCAGAGCAAAGTGTCTTTCGATTGGCATGCCAACAATGTCTTTTGATTGGCATCTGAGTAATGTCCTTCGATTTGCACATCAGAGAAAAGGGTCCTTCGATTGGAATGTGAACAAGCTTTGATTGGGCGTCTAAAACCCTTCGACCAAGCATTGGCCCATCAACTTTGATTGAATGTTGGTTCCCCTTTCGAGCAAACATTGGTCCAAGTTTCATTTAGGAGAGAATCCCCTACAAGTTCCCCTTTGATCCACAAGCAATGGCCTTCTGCATATGTATTCTGGTTTACTAGGCAAAAATTTCCTCATGCTTTCCTTGGTTTCATAGGGCAAAGACCCATCAGCTTGACTTCGATCTACAAGGCAAAAGGCCCCTTTTACTGGTCTTCGATTCACAAGACAAAGGGTTTCCTCATACATTCTTCGATTCACTAGGCGGTGGACTCTTTTACGCTTTCTTTGACCTGCCTCATGCTAGCGGCCACAAGGCATTGACTTCCTTTGTGCTAGTTTCGACTAGGAAATGGTCCCCTTTGAAAACAGTTTTCCACACTTTGACACGCATGATAGTCCCTTAGAAGGCCCATTCATGAGGTCCCTTCGAAGAAGCATTCATTGGTCCATTTAAAGGACACATGGTTACTGAATACAAGCTTGTCTTATGATGGGTCTTGGTCCTACATGTGGCCAGGCCCAAGCCTCTTGTGCAATGGCATTCGAAGGTGGTGACAAAGGAGATTTCTATTGGCCATAATGAAGTTTTTGTTTGAGTTATTTGAATCAAGCAGCTAGGGCAAGTAGATAGACTCAATCGAATAAGCTCTAATAAGGAGGTTCCTGAACACATCGAATCAAGACTCTAGGCCAATCGAAGAGCAACGTTGGAAAGCATTCGAAAGACAAAGGTGTCCAGGTTCATTCAAGATTCCAAAGGGGCATGAATATTTCAAAAAAGGAATTCTTTTAATATGTGTAATTTTGGTCTCATTGCTTTCAAAGCTGGTTAATGTCTGTCTCTTGCCATTTCCATCTGCATCACACTTCTATAAATACAAGGCCTAGGAAACATTGCAAAGGGGGCGAAAAAGAAGACAAACCCACAAGAAAGAAAGACACACACATACTGCCTCATAAGCTATACTAAAACTATCAAAATTCTCATAAGTAGTCCCAATTGAAGGAGTCTTCAGCAACACTTTATTCACTCCCTAAAGCCTGCAGGAAGTGTTCCCAATCACCAGCCCCTAAGCAAGCATCTCCACATCCAGAAGTGCTAAATCGAAGCTTCCAACTGTTGGTAAGAATGGGCAAGAGATCATACTTTAGATTTGCATGATATATTAACATTTGCAATGCATTCGATTTGTATTCAAGATTAAGGATCTTGGTTTGACACCCAGGTCTACATTTTGCTTTGTTTCTAACACTCGATGCAGATCTATCCTGAATAGACCAAACACATACAGGATCGAAGGACCTGGGTTCGATACCCAGGTCCTACATCTTTATTTTGATAACATATCTTTGCAAATTCAGTGCCCTCACAGGTGATCCAGCAGGCTCTTTCAGCAGTACCCTCTGGATCGAAAGCCACATCCGTTCACTGGATTAAATGGTAATATCTGTTCATTGGATCGAAGGATGATTATATTCCCTTGGATCGAAAGGCACCTTCCTCTGAATCGAAAGCCCATCATTCTTCCCTGAATCGAAAGGCCACATTTTCCCTTTGAATCGAAGGAGGGTTCTTCTATCTTTAATTTTGCTTTATTCATTTCTTTATTGGTGTTAAATTAACTTTAAATCAAAAAAATCACAAAAAAACATTAGATTAGTTTTTATTAATCAAATTAATTTGTAAACAAATTAATTAATCATTTTAACCTTTTCGTGAAATTAAAATTAAATAGACTTGGGTTGTATTTTCTTAAAATAATTAAAACCAAAAAAAAAGATTTTCTTGTTTACTTAGAAATTTTCAGGGTTTTAGACGTATTTTTCCCAATTCGCGCACGTTCATATATTTCTTTTTCTATTATTCTTTTTCATATTTTTGTATCTGCTGATGGAATGTAAATACCCCTCCCCCCCCCCCCCCCCCCGCCCGAAGCATTGTAATAGCGTAGGATTTAACTTTCCGCACTTTAAATTTTTGTATATATTAACTGCTAGTAATTAGGCTTATATGACATAGACTAAAATCAAACGCTAGAAAACATAACAAAAAAGACTAAAATAACTAAACATAACACACATGGACCTCAAGGGTACCCCACATTACTTGCCTTCGAAAAAAATAATCATGTCCCTCGAAACGGGGACGTTTTAGCAAAGACCCGTAAATCAAAAGATCATAGTCTCTCGAGACCCTACAGTTGCCACTCGGTAAATGATCTATTTTCTAAACAAAATTGCTAAAGCGTCTCCACATGTTGCCTTTATGACTGTACTTCCTTTCGATTGTCCCTCATACATCTAATGATAGGGCTACCTACTCACTAATAGTAGGATAATAATGTCTAAACGATAGGAGGAAAAGAACAACCTTTTTCGAGTACAAGTAGATAGTTGTTAGATGCTTGCTCAAATAAAACAAACTTTTTTACACTTACACCATTCAAAAACTACTTTCAAAAACATTTGCTTTGTCAACACTCTTGGGGACTGATACAAGAGTTATCATGAAGCAAATTGCCGCACTAAGGCATTTCAAAACATTTTTTCAAAACATACAAAGCACAAGGTATTTCAAAACATGAGCTAGGCATCTAAGAGCCCGTAGAAAACTAGGGATGGAAAGGGTGCTAACACCTTCCCTTTCCATAATCTACCCCCCTTACTCAGAAAATTCTCGAAAAGGTATTTTTCTGTTCTTTTCACCCTTTTCTTAATTTGGATAAAAGAAAAGTCGGTGGAGACTCTTGATTACCGCAAAATTTGCGAACACAAATGCAAAACCAGTACAACAGTCGGTTCTGCCACCGGATCACAGAACTGGCGACTCTTCTGGGGAATATAAAAGTGGGGTTACCTTAGAGTTTAGTTCATTTTAAATTACTTTACCTTGGATGCTTTGTCTGCTTTACTTTTGAGGGCTTGTTGGGGTTATTTGTTAAAGATCTTATACTCGAATCTGAGGCACCTTTTAGGTAAGTAGCAATAAATCATGGAAGTTCTACGACGTATACCGATATGGACAAAGTGATAGCTACATTACCGTGATACTCTGGCTTGTAATAATGTTCCTTGAGTCAGTCAAGGATAACATTAGGCTTCCTTATAGTGTCATTAAACACTAACTGACCTTTAGAACCTTTAATTGACCCATCCTAAGCCATTAGAAAGTAGTGAGATGGCCGACTTTGGTTTCGATCAAAGATTGGTTGATACTCGATGCTACACTCATTGAGATTAGACTTTTGGGATATTCTGGCCGCAATACTTCGGTGCTTGAGCTAGAGAAATTCCTAAAAGGAAGGTCAATGATATGAGACTCCTTAGAACCCAGTTACTTTTCTAGGACAGGTCGAGCCAACTAAACTTCAAGAGGGTACTTACCTATGGAATCTATGCAAGCCTGAACCTAAGGTTACTTGTGTGATTTGTTTGCTTTCATTATCTAACGACTTGAACTCTTTGCAGGGTTTTGTTTATTATTTGATGATATGAGTCATTATCCAATAACCTGGATTTCTAGCAAGACATACTTGTCTTCATCACCCTACGTTTTTGCTTGACGCATAGCATACACATCATAACATCATACCATATCAGTTCCTTAACTGTTTAAAGGATCTCAAGGGCCTGTGATAAAGATTATGATAAAGCAGACGTCTAGCAAGGGGCAAGGGGATTTATTTTCCTCTAATCAAATGCCTTCAAAAGACCAAAGCATGACAACTTGAGTCAGGGGCGATAACCCACTCGATATGGTGAGCTCGTTTCTCGTAGAAGGACATTCAACAATACAAAGTTCTTTCATCAAAGTTTTAGTCAAAATCCAACTTATGACATTTTCTTGTGTTTACCCCGCGAGATCCTTGAAAACATCATATAAGCATACCATACATGACATTGCATAGCATGTATTTCAAGACATGTTTCTTATCTTTTCGCTTTTTATTTCAGCAAAAGAAATAACAGACAGTAAATGACCTTCAAGCTCAAAACGCTTAGTTTCAGCAGATGTTCCTGGCTCTGGCCCAGGGGCAAGAAGATCTAAAAAATCTGATCATCAAAGAGAAGAAGAAAAAGGTGAAGAAACCGGCTGGTGTCTTAAATTTGGGAAGAAGACTTAAAAGACCAACCAAGAGAGCCCTAGATCTCTCAACTCCATCAAATGAGGGGGACAATCATGAAGATGAAAACAACCCAAGGACTGATGAAGATGAAGCTGATTACTTTGAGGAACAATATCCTCTTGTTGATGATAAATACAAACAGCTGGAGGATCGCCTTAATGCTATGGAGATTCACAGATACCTGGCTTGGACTTTGAAGAATTAGGGCTGGTTTCTAGAGTGGTCATCCCACCAAAATTCAAGGTTCCCACTTTTGCTAAATATGACGAGGTCTCTTGTCCTAAACTTCACTTGAGATTATATGTCAGAAAAATCCAGCCTCACACTGCTGACCGGAAGCTGTGGGTCTATTTCTTCCAAGAGAGTTTGGTAGGCACTCAACGGGAGTGGTTCTGTCAATTAGAAAGAACTGAAATCCATTCCTGGGAAGACTTGCTAGCTTCTTTCTACAAGCAGTACCAATACAATACTGACCTGGAACCAACTCGAGTGCAATTGCAGAATATGTCTATGGGCTCAAGAGAAGGGTTCAAGGAATATGCGCAGAAATGGAGGGATCTTGCAGGGAGAGTCCAGCCTCCTCTGTCTGATAGGGAGCTGGTAGAGATGTTCTTGGGTACTTTGTCTGGTCCATTCTTAAACCACTTGATTGGAAGTTCTTCGGCTGGGTTCACCGAGCTGATACTGATAGGTGAAAGAGTCGAAAACGATATTAAGAGTGGGAAGATTCTAATGGCTGCACCTTCTAATGCTGAGAAGAAGCCATTCGGTGGAAAGACGAAAGGTAATGCTGTATATGGCCAGGGGGGATGTGCTATAGGTAACCATAACCCATCTGTGGGGGAAGTACTGGTGTCTAATCCTACGCATGTGCAACGACATCAACAAGGGAATTAGTGTAAGGAGGTCACGCCTAAGATACAATTCACCAAGATCAACATGTCACTGGCTCAAGCATTACAACACGTGTTGAAGGCAGGGTTGATTACGTTAAAGGATCATCTATACAACCCCAATACTTCTGCTCCCAGTTACCACCCCCAATGAAACGTGTGCATACCATTCTAATATCCCTAGACATGATACAAATGGCTGATGGGCTCTGAAGAACAAAATTTGGGATATGATTGATGCCTATGAGATCAAATTCGACCCTCTAGAGACTCACCACGTGACCACTGCTTCTAGGAAAAATTATTGAAAGCGTCTATTTCATTTGTGATTTTTCAATTGTAATTTCCTTTGCTTTCTCAAAAAATTACTGTTATGTCAAACTTTGGTTTTCCCATTAATGCATCACATATGTTTTATCTTGAATTATCCGTATTCATTATATTCAAACTGTGTTTTTACTTCCTTTTTGTGATATTAAACTCTCGATCAAAATCTCTAAGCCTTTAGAGAGAGGGTGACAAAAAAGATACCACAACTCTACAATATGCTTTTGAACAGACTTGGCTGACGATGTAGATGCGTTGTTTCAAATCCTAAATAGTGGATTTATAAGGAAGATAATCTCTAGTCAACCCCTTTGAGCCTAAGAAGTAGGAGTTTTCTTTTTCACACAAATTGAAACCCTTAATCATAACCCGGGGCAGGGTAGTTTTCTCAATTAATCCAGGTGTGCATTCAATTGCAGGCTTTCCGCTTCATACACGACAAGTGGTGTCAAGGGAATCATTCTAAAACAGAAAACAACGATGGTTCCACATAATCATTAAAACATGATGTCATTATCTCTCAAAAGAAAAGCTCGTTAAGTCAAAAACCTATGAAGGATACTTAAGAAAAACAGGGGCATCCCGCTAACTGCAATCACAAAATAAACAGTTCAGGAAAAAGTAGGGATAACAAAAAAAAAGAGGTCCTTCAAATCCTCAAAAAAATAAATAAAAGATTACAAAAATGACTGCCTTCTCAAACAAACGTTCAATTTCTGAACCATCACCAAGTATCTGAGCAAAGATTCCAGACTCTATTAGGATCTAAACGCATAATTAACTGAGCATATGATTGAAGAACATCACGAAGAACAGGTTGGGTACAAATAAAATGTGAGCCTTTATCCTTTGTTTCTTAAACCTTGAACCAGGCCACGTTATAAACCTTAAAAGTCCCAGCTGAAGAATGGGTTAGTTTGAAAGCATACTGTTACAAAAGGTATCCTGACTCCTGTAGGATTCGCTATAAATCCTTAGCTGATATCACACTCTTACAAAATTTGTTTGTTTTACTAAAAAATAAATTGTCAAACTTCAAGACAGACATAAGCTTTGCATTCTTAAAATACCATTGTTTGCAAATGAATATTAAATGAACAAAAATCCTCTCAATGGACCTAATCACCTCAGATGGAAAGACATTCCAGTGACAGGCCTTTCATAATCAAGGGGCATAACATGGTGTCCAGCTAATCTGGGGTAGTCAAGTCAAGATTCGGGGAACCTCTCAAAAATGCCAAATAGCCAGGGACATATCTCCATCGAAATCACATGGGGCATTGGACATGAATTCCACAATGAATCCTGACGGTCAAACAATCACCTTCTGGCAGTGTGACAACACTTACTACTATGGACAATGACAATTCTTCGTACCTGGTGAACATGGACATAGTCGGAAAATACTACGCATGAACAAAGACTCGTTAGGTTGACTGGGCTAGGCAAAAATAAGGGCATCCCAGCAAACCAAAAGGGTTCAGGAAAAAATTAGGGATATACATATAAAAAAATCTATACACCCGGCAAGTCAAAAACCTGAAAAGGCCACTTGGGCAAAAAAGGGTATCCCAATGGACTAAAAATATGAAAGGACAGTCCAGGAAAAAGTTAGGGATTAAAGCGTACGACTACATCCCATCATCTCGTCACTTGTCTATCAGTAGAAGGTTTATTACCCTGATCTGCACTCACCAAGGACTCCAAGAGTTGGGATAACAGTTAACCATCTACAAAATCCCCGGAAGATAATTTCTCCAGCAGGTACCGAGGCAGGAGCATTCTACTACAAGGTCACTTCTATATTCTTAGCATGCAGCCTAATGATGTCAGGTGTTCTCATACCCCCGGTAGAGCAAAAGTCTCAAATTACTGCTCCAACATCTAGAAATTCCCCAGTGAAGTCATCAAACTTTTTGGTTTCCCTAATAGGATTCCATAAAGATCCCCAAGCGGATTATGGAGTTTCCCTTCCCCAACAGAAACATTCTAAATAAAGCAGATTTTCATCTAAAAATGGTTCAGGTACCATCCAGAGACGGATGTCATCCTGACACTTACTCTAGATTCTCATCTAGAAACGGTTCAGGTACGATCCAGAGACGGATGTCATCCTGACACTTACTCCAGATTCTAATCTAGAAACGATTCAGGTATGATCCAGAGATGGATGTCATCCTGACACTTACTCCAGATTCTCATCTAGAAACGGTTCAGGTACGATCCAGAGACGGACGTCATCCTGACACCTACTCCCGATTCTAATCTAGAAACGGTTGAGGTACGATCCAGATATGGATGTCATCCTGAAACTTACTCCATATTCTCATCTAGACACGGTGCAGGTACGATCTAGAGACGGATGTCACCCTGACACTTACTCCAGATTCTCATCTAGAAACGGTGCAGATACGATCCAGAGACGGATGTCATCCTGACACTTATTCCAGATTCTCATCTAGAAATGGTGCAGATACGATCCAGAGACGGATGTCATCCTGACACTTATTCTAGATTCTCATCTAGAAACGATGCAGATACGATCCGAAGACGGATATCATTCTAACTCGTATTCCAGATTCTCATCTATAAACGGTTCAGGTATGATCTAGAGATGGATGTCATCCTGACACTTATTCTGATCATCATATAAAAACGGTTCAGGTACGATCCAGAGACGAATGTCATCCTGATACTTATTCCAGACTATCTTCTAGCAACAGTTCAGGTATGATCCAGAGACAGGTGTCATCCTGATACTTATTCAGATCATATTCTAGAAACAGTTCAGGTACGATCTAGAGACGGATGTCATCCTGATACTTATTCAGATCATCTTCTAAAAATAGTTCAGCTACGATCCAAAGATGAATGTCATCCTGATACTTATTCAACACATCTCCAGATACAATCATGACATAGATTCACTCTGACAATCCTCAAATAGTTCATGGGGTTTATCTTCCCCAACAGAGTTTATTTCTCTAACAACGGAAGTTCATCTCCCAATGTTTTAACTTCAAAATCTGAAGACCTACATTCTTCACCCCAAGAAGTAATCAGGGATTTATTTTCCCTAATTCAACAACACTGCAATGCAGTGCAAATGCATATATCATAGCATATGCAGCACAAATGCATATATCACAACCTCATTTACTCTGAGAGCATCATGCAATTCATACATCATGACATCACATGAAGCTGGTTTTACCTTTTCAGGTTAAATTAGCAGACAGAAAAACACTATCAACTTATACAGCAGGTCAAAGATTAATGCCTGAAACCAGACGGGGAAACTATCTACACGACCAAGTGGTATGAACTCCCAGAGCAAGACGGGTTTACCAACAAATATAGCAGGCTACAGATTAATGCCCGAAACCAGACTGGAAAACTATCTATGTGACCAACATTGCCAAACTCCAAATTAATACATGTAACAAGCCAGGACAACTATCTGTGGACGACTGATTGTAGATTAATACTTGTAACAAGCCAGGAGAACTATCTACATGAGGAAATTGAAGATTAATACCTGTAACAAGCCAGGAAAACTATCTTTCTTTCTCAGGTCAGAGATTAATACCTGTAATAAACCAGGACAACTATCTCAGCAGCCGACAATTTTCAAGTTCCAGATTAATACGTGAAACCAGACAGGACAACTATCTGCGAACAACTGATTTGTAGATTAATACCTGAAACCAGACGAGAAAACTATCTACACGACCAGACGAAGAAATCTTACATGGGTTCCTCCTCATATATCTTCGGATGCAGACTAACATGGACTCATCTTGAAACAGCCCTACACAGGCTCTCTCTAATACATTATCCCCAACAAGTTACTGTGAAACCTGGATTTCAACCAGAAAGTAGTGAACTTTCATCTCTCTAGTCCAGAGCCTTGGAAAACTGAATTTCCTAGACTTTATTCCCCACAGAGCTTCCCTCAAGCAGGAGAACAACATAAATCAACCTTCCCCAGCAGACTCCTCCTCAGACAGCAGGAACAAGAATCCCCACAAGGAGACTTCTTTGGAAGTCAGCATCTACTTTGGATGGCATCTGTAATCCCATTCCCTCCATCATCAACCATCAGTGTTACTGCTTGCAAGTGCAAATTTCTAGGCACTCTAGTGTTCAATCATCTTCTACCTTTAGATCATGAAAGGCAGACATGCCAATCTAAATCATCAGGTATAAGAAGATTGAACAGGGGCAGCTGTTGTACCCCAAAATTTTGGCATCTGAGTAATGTCCTTCGATTGGCACATCAGAGCAAGTGTCTTTCGATTGGCATGCCAACAATGTCTTTCGATTGGCATATGAGTAATATCCTTCGATTGGCACATCAGAGCAAAGGGTCCTTCAATTGGAATGTCAACAAGCATCGATTGGGAGTCTAAAACCCTTCGACCAAGCATTGGCCCATCAGCTTCGATTGCATGTTGGTTCCCCTTTCGAGCAAATATTGGTCCAAGTTTCATTTAGGCGGGAATCCCCTACAAGTTCCCCTTCGATCCACAAGAAGTGGCCTCCTGCATGTGTATTCTGATTCACTAGGCAAAAACTTCCTCATGCTTGCCTTGGTTTCACAAGGCAAAGACCCATCAGCTTGCCTTTGATCTACAAGGCAAAAGGCCCCTTTTACTGGTCTTCAATTCATAAGACAAAGGGTTTCCTCATACATGCTTCGATTCACTAGGCGATAGCCTCTTTTTCGCTTGGTTTGACCTGCCTCATGCTAGTGCCCACAAGGCATTGGCTTCCTTTGTGCTAGTTTCGACTAGGCAATGGTCCCCTTTGAAAACAGTTTTACACACTTTGACACGCATGATAGTCCCTTCGAAGGCGCATTCATGAGGTCCCTTCGAAGAAGCATTTTTTGGTCCATTCAAAGGACACATGCTTAATGAATACAAGCTTGTCTTATGATGGGTCTTGGTCCTACATGTGGCCAGGCCCAGGCCTCTTGTGCAATGGCATTCGAAGGTGGTGACAAAGGAGGTTTCGATTGGCCAGAATGAAGTTTTCGTTTGAGTTGTTTGAATCAAGCAGCTAGGGCAAGTAGATAGACTCAATCGAAGAATCTAGGTCAATCGAATAGCAATGTTGGAAAGCATTCAAAAGACAAAGGTGTCCAGGTTCATTCAAGATTCCAAAGGGGTATGAATATTTCAAAAAATGAAATCTTTTAATATGTCTGATTTTGGTCTCATTGCTTTCAAAGCTGGTTAATGACTGTCTCTTGCCATTTCCATACGCATCACACTCCTATAAATACAAGGCCTAGGACACATTGTAAAGGGGACTAAAAAGAGGACAGACCCACGAGAAAGAAAGACACGCACACACTGCCTCATAAGCCATACTAAAACTATCAAAATCCTCATAAGTAGTCCCAATCAAAGGATTCTTCAGCAACACTCTATTCACTCCCTAAAGCCTGCAGGAAGTGTTCCCAATCACCACCCCTTAATCAAGCATCTCCACGTCCAGAAGTACCAAATCGAAGCTTCCAACTGTTGGCAAGAATGGGCAAGAGATCATACTTTACATTTGCATGATATATTAACATTTGTAATGAATTCAATTTGTATTCAAGATTAAGGATCTGGGTTTGACACCCAGGTCTACATTTTGCTTTGTTTCTAACAATTGCTAAAAGTCTAGCCTGAATAGACCAAACACATACAACATCGAAGGACCTAGGTTCGATACCCAGGTAATCCAGCAAGCTCTTTCAACAGTACCCTCTGCATCGAAAGCCACATCCCTTCACTGGATCGAAGGGTAATATCTGTTCATTAGATCGAAGGATAACTATTTTCCCCTAGATTGAAAGGTGCATTCCTCTGAATCGAAAGCCCATCATTCTTCCCTGAATCGAAAGGCCACATTTTCCCTTTGAATCGAATTAGGGTTCTTCTATCTTTAATTTTGTTTTATTCATTTCTTTATTGATGTTAAATTAAATTTAAATAAAAAAATCACAAAAAAAAAATATTAGATTAGTTTTTATTAATCAAATTAATTTGTAAAAAAATTAATTAATCATTTTAACCTTTTCGTGAAATTAAAATTAAATAGACTTAGGTTGTATTTTCTTAAAATAAACAAAACAAAAAAAAAAGATTTTCTTGTTTACTTAGAAATTTTCAGGGTTTTAGACGTATTTTCCCAATTTGCGCGCATTCATATATTTCTTTTTCTATTACTCTTTTTCATATTTTTGTATCTGCTGATGGAATGTAATAGATTAAATTAGGAATTTATCGCTTTCTTAATTATTTTCCCATTTGGACATGTAAATACTCCCCCCCGAAGTATTGTAATAGCGTAGGATTTAACTTTCAGCACTTTAAATTCCTGTATATATATATATATATATATATATATATATATATATATATATATATATATATATATATATATATATATATATATATATATATATATATATATATATATATATATTAACTGCTAGTAATTAGGCTTGTATGGCAAAGACTAAAATCAAACGCTAGAAAACCTAAAAAAAGACTAAAATAACTGAATATAACACACATTACACACATGCACCTCTAGGGTACCCCACTTTGGTTGCCTTCGGAAAAAACAGTCATGTCCTTCGAAACAGGGACGTTTTAGAAAAGATTCGTAAATCAAAAGATCATAGTCCCTCGATGACCCTACATTTGCCTCTCGGTAAATGATCTAGTCTCTAGACAAAATTGCTAAAGCGTCTCCACATGTTGCCTTTATGACTGTAAGTCCTTTCGATTGTCCCTTATACACCCAACGATAGTGCTACCTACTCACTAATAGTAGGATAACACTGTCTAAAGGATAAGAGGAAAATAACAACCTTTTTCGAGTACAAGTAGATAGTTGTTAGATGCTTGCTTAAATAAAACAAACTTTTTTACACTTACACCTTTCAAAAACAACTTTAAAAAACATTTGCTTTGTAAACACTCTTGAGGACTGATACAAGAGTTATCATGAAGCAAATTGCCGCACTAAGGCATTTCAAAACATTTTTTCAAAACACACAAAGCATAAGGTATTTCAAAACATGAGCTAAGCATATAAGAGCCCATAGAAAACTATAGATGGAAAGGGTTCTAACACCTTCCCTTTCCATAATCTACCCCCCCCCCTTACTCAGGAAATAGTCGAAAAGGTCTTTTTTTGTTCTTTTCACCCTTTCCTTAATTTGGATAAAATAAAAGTCGATGGAGACTCTTGCTTACCGCAACATTTGCAAACACAAATGCAAAACCAGTACAACAGTCGGTTCTGCCACGATATCATACGCAGGAACAACAACTGCTTAAGAAAATTGAGAAACTTGAGAATCAGGATTGTAACCTTCTGGCATGAAATTTTCAGGCACTCCCCATGGGTAACCTGGAGGCATACGATTTTGAGTAGAGGTAATTGGAGTAATAGAAATGGGAATCGATGGTACTTCGAAAACAATCATTGTTTGTTGTGGCTGAGCAATATGAGGAGACGGAGGAGCAAGTGGTGACTGATTCTGAGCAGCCACCAAAGATTCCATCAAAGCAGTCATATTAACCATATCGGCCTTCAAAACAATAACTTCTTCATGCATCTCGCTATTCTCTTGTTCAAGATTCTCCATTTTCTTCCTGGAATTAGCCTGAGTATTGTGTTGATAAGATATCTTGCTTGACTGAACGAAGTAGAGAAACATAGTAAGACACCTAGGTATGAACAAAAATGCAAAGAATATGTGCAAAATGATGCATGATATGCAGTGCATATGATTTATTCATCATTATTAGCATTATTTCAAGGAACTCAAAGAATTATAAACTATTGCAAATATTAAAGTACTAATACATTTTGAGATACTGAAAAATTTATTATAATAACTTTGGAATGGATTACAGCTTTTAGTACAAGTTTCATAATACTAAGCACAAGAGGACGAAAGATGAAATCTACAATCCTAAGGAGCCAAAACTGATGAAGATCTCTCCACGCACTGACGCTTTCCCATAAGTCTTCTAATCTGAGCCTTCACTGCTTGTTCTCTTCTGCATACCAATCAACGACTTATTTTCAACCACCAGAGTCAGGAAGTGAGTCACTAGGTCTTGGCTAAGCTTCAGAGGAAAATAAATCCTCCACATCTCGATTTTAAAGAATCTCGATCAAGTCATCCTTCTCTTTCAATTCTATTTGGTAGAATGTCTCTAAAGTCTAACACTTTTTTCCATGCTTTCTTCTCTTGTTGCATCCTAACTAGGGCAAGCTGAAGTTCTTCCATATAATCTAAAAGGGGAGGAGTAGTCCTCTTAAACATATCAGGTTTAGGATCTTCACGAGAATATGGCATCTTCAATTGAATTTCTCTTGTTTGTACCCAATGGAAGATGAGTTTCCAAAGAAACAACTCCTCTTGGTCCTAAATCTTTTCTACTTTTCTTATGAATATGGCGCCAAGTCTTTGTAATCTCTTCCTTAGCTTCATTATGATCTTTTCCTTCTTTGAGGAAGAAACCACTCAGATGAATACTATTTGTTTTGTCTCTGATCAGATATCTAAGTTGACGACGCGCAAGAACGAGATTATAGTTAATTCCTCCCTATGTACCAAGAAGAGGTACATTGGGGAAACTACCACAGCTATCAATACTCTCCACGTTATAATAATCTAGGTGATACCAAACAATTCCAGAATGAGTAAGAGCCATAACCTTTGGTGCCCAACGAGGTTCCTTCTTGATATCCTAGAAAGCAACAGACATAGGTAAGTGAAAAATAAACCACTGATATAGCAAAGGCGTGCAACAAATAATCATCCCTACATGATAAAGATCACGAAGATGGATGGAATAATAAATATCTCCTAATATTGTAGGGAGGGGATTCCCAATTAAAAAGATCCTAATGACGTTGACATCCACAAATTTGTCGACGTTAGGAAATAAGAACAAGCCATAGGCAAGTAAAGCAAAGATAGCCTCAAAAGCAATTATACTCTTCATCTTGGAAAAGTAGTGGGATTTCTCCAATATAATCTGAGCGGGTAAACCTTTTATTCCTCCTTTAGTATTCATAATAGCCTCAATCTCAGACTTTCCTAAATGTTTCATGGCAGCAATCTCATGATACATGGGCTCTCCCTCTAAACTGGTGAAAGGAACACGATTGGTGACAGGTAAACCAAGTAGGTAAGAATACTCTTCCAATGTGGGCATCAGTTGATAATAAGGAAAAGTAAAACACCGGCACAAAGGATCATAGGATTTGACTAATGTAGAAATAATACCCTCCTTCATATTAATTTTCATAACAGGCACGATATATCCACACTTCTTTCGAAAATCTGTAGAGCTCTCAATCTTAGGAATCTAACTCATCAACTCCTCTATTTTAGGATCTTTGAAACTGTACTTATGAGTATTTATTTTTCTAGAATCCATGGTAAAAAAGTACCTGATATATTTTCAAAAGGTCAACTTTAAGTTACTTGAAGCAATTGTCTTAAATAATGCTTATGGGTGCATGAATGCATGATGCAACAATCACACACAAGATCACAAACATGGGGTATTCATAGGTTCGACGTCACGAGCATGAAGTCAAAGGTACTACCCACAAGGTAAGGACTAATATTTCATCAGCTTCCGAGAAAGGTTCTAAAAGGTTCCTAGAGTCTACATCCTTCCTTCGGATATTACCAACGTCCCGATTAACTTGATAATTAGTAATATTCTCAAGAAAATCGTCTGAGTGTAGTATCGTGTGACAACCATTTCCGGATTACTCCGTCATAGTTTCTGCACTACACCTAAAAGGACAAGATGGGTTAAGGGTTCTACGGTTCTCAATTTCAGCAGTCTCCCAGGTCGAAAGCAACATGTCTTCTTGATTACTCGGTAAACAACACTACAGACAAAGTGTCCTCCACTGAGTGGGGGATCTCATGCCTCCTTTTTTGGGATTACTCCCTCAAAGTTAACATAATTATACCGCCCATCTTATCTTAAGTTTTCCCAAGTCCGGGTAGAGAACTTATGAGAAATTACCAAGCACCCCTGAAAACCAAAAAAATCCAGACAAACATATATATAACACATAATATATAACAAATAATAATACATACACAAATAAACAAAGATAGGCTCAACCCACTTAGAGATGGACCAGTACTTGGTCAATCTTTCCCCGGTGAAGTCGCCATATTTTATGTAGCAGTAGAAATGTTGAGACTAAGCCATTGAATTGACTTGACTCACACATATCAAATAAAAATCGTCATCACGCTTTTTTGTTTCCAGATGAATGAGAAAAGAGCGAATAACCAAAAAAAGAGGGGGAGAGAATCTAAGTACGGGGATTTTCTATGAAAATGAACGGTATTAGCACCCTAAACATCTATAGTACTCCACAGGAACCTCTTTGAGAAGTTGTGTATTTTGGCTATAAATGTTGTATATAAAAATAGATGGTGGAGGTGAGAAGAGAAATATTTTTTACAATTTTTGCACCAGCCGCGGTTGTGAACCTTTAGTGCCTACGTACCACCTTCCGTGTAATAGGGGATCAGCGTACTCGTAGTTCACCTTTAAAAAAAATTAAAAACAAGTAAATTGGTTGATTTTAAGAGAAGAGTCATCATTGTCTTATTATAGTGGAAGAACATACTATCTACCCACAATTATGAGAAAGGAGAATTTTCATCATCTCAAATTGGAGGATATAGATTGGATTTTAAAATCAACAAAGCATCGCTCAACATCCAAGTGGAAAATATCTCTCTTCACTATATATTATAGAAGTATAGTAGCTCGCATCACTACAAGGATTGACAAGAATATAATATTTTGAGAAAATTTTAAAGTAAAAAGCCAAAGTGGCAAAATGGTTTGAATGAGATTAATTGACTTTTATTCTTCTCACAAAAAATATTAAAGTATGATTAAGTTGGTTTGAGTTTGATTAAGAAAATATGTTTTGAAAAATTCATGGATCTAAGTCCAAGTTTATTGTGAAAGCGGTTCAAGTTAGAAAACAAGAGGAGTTTTGAAAATAGAGGGATAAATATTTTGAAATTAAAGAAGATGGGAGGAGATGAAGGGACTATCCTAAAGCATAAGGTAAAAGTTAGGGAAAAAGAATAGTCTAACCAATAAGAATCCAACACTTGACATAAAGAGTCAATGTAGAATTCCTATCCTTCGAATTGAAACCAAGCAAGAAAAGATACTAAGCCTCTTAAGAATACCAAGCTTCAGATGTATTATGTCTTTACAAAAATTGGGTAGAGTAACAACTGTATACAGAGGAATTCCCAATAATAGATAAAGAAGATAATTAGAATAACCTACACACAAATAAAATCAACCCAATATCTTGGGGTAAACCCCAAGAACTCCAGACAAAATAACAAACAAAGTCACAAGGTTCCAAGGGTATCAAGGATTCTGATCCTAAGTCTATGAGATCCACAACTCTGTTATAGCAAGGATGGTAACCAAATAGTCCAAGTAACCTTAATATTTTTTATTGTTCAAGTTTGTTATTATGTATCTTCAAAAAGGAAATGGAAAGCTCAAGTGAGCAAAAAATCAAAATGGCATAAAGATAAATTCTCAAGTGAGCAAAGACAAAAATGACATGTAATGTAAATGCCAAAAGAAATGGTACATAAAAGTAAAGGCATAAAGTAAAAGCATAAAGTAAAAGTCAATTGTTTGTGAGTTAGAAATTAGAGGTTAGTTGAATGGCCATCTTGAAACTTGCATTTGAAAACTCATTAGAATATTGATAAAATCAAAGCTTCTCAACAACAAGTTTCATTTGCTTTTTGTCAAGTATATCATTCATTTCAAGTTGTCAAGGCAATAACATATGATCAACGATGATTAAACGATTTGCTTAAACCAAAGTTTATGATGGTTCATTAGAGGATTGATAAGACCAAAGTCTCCTAACAATGAATCTCAAGGTTATTGGATCAAAGGTTTTAAATTAAACTACTTGGGCTTGCAAACATAGGTTTGGGCCACGAATGAACATTTCTCGAATCGGGATAAAATTTAGCGCTATGTTAAGCAATCGTAAGTGGACTTATATAGAAGTCTCACCTATTTTGAGGATGGTCAATAGCAATATATGTACCATATGTTTAGAGAAATGATATGTAGATCATTCTCCAACAACATGTAGCACAAATATGATCAACATCATTCATCCATTCTGGTGGATTTTGTTTTTCAACCTATCAACACCCAAGATTCAATGAGGTTGAGGAACTTTTCCAAAAATAAAACCCAAATCAAAACCAAACAAAAATAATAAAATAATATTTAATAAAATAATATTTAAATGGTTAATAAAAGAGAAATAATTGGCAAGATACACAAAGTATATTAAATCATCAAATAAAACTAAAAAAATCGTCAGAAGTCAAACAAAAATTAATAAGTGTTGACAATTTTTTTTTGGAATTTTTTAAAATCAGAAACTAATTTTTAAATTTAAAGAAATAAGAAAAATAAACCAAAAATTGTGAAAAATAACAAAATCAGAAATAAAAATGAGATGAGGTCACCAATATTTTTCAAGAGGTCATTGGATCCTTCCATGATTTTTCCAGAATTTAAAAAGACCAGAAAGTATTTTTAAAACAATTACAATAAGGCAAATAATACAAAAATTATAAAAAATATCAAATATCAAAATAAAAATATGAAAAAATATTCAAAAAGTCTGAAATAATTCAAAGTATTTTTTATATTTTTTTCATAATTTTTGGATAAAAAATAAGAGAGTTATGAATGTTTGAAGTTAAAACAAATTTTGTAAAAATAAAATAAATCACAAATAATGTGAGGAGTTGGATCCGATTCATTAAAACATGCTGACACATCTAATGGCTTAAGAGTGGTGATGTATGATGATCCACGGTTGTAATAGGATGGGAGAATTGACTTGGTGTTTTGCATTTTATCGCAAATGTTGCGGATAGCAAAAGTCGCCATCGACTTTTCTTTTACCCAATAAAGGAAAGGGTGAAAAGAATAGGAAAGACGTTTTGAGATATTTTGTTGAGTTCTGGGGTAGGTTATGAAAAGGGAAGATGTTAGCACCATTTTCATCCGTAGTTATCTATGGGCTCTTAATTGCTAGCTCACTTTGAAATGCTTTATGTTTGTGTAAGTTTGAAAATATTTTGAAAACCCCTTCATGCGGCAAACTTTGTAAAGATTCTCGTATCATTGAAAATGTATACAAAGTGTTGGCTTGGAAAATATTTGTTGAAAGGGAATGTTTGGAAAGATGTTTTGAAAATGCCAATGTAAGACAATTTTGTAATGATTCTCGTATCGTTGAGAATGTATACAAAACATTTGTTTTGAAAAGTGTTTTGAAAGTGTGAGGTGTAAATGGTTTTGTTTGTGAGCAAGCAACCACGAGCATATACCTACTCAGAAAGTCTTTGTTCTTTTCCTCCTCCTTTAGATAGTACTTGTCTACCATTAGTTAGTACGAAGCCATATCATTGGATGTGAGGGATAAGCGTGGGTCATCGCACAGTCATAGAAGGCAACTTGTAATATTTTTTTAGAAATTGTCCTAAGGGACTAAGATCATTTACCGAAGGCAACATTGAAGGATCATTCGGGGACTATGATCTTTTAATCAAGGGTCTTTTTCTAAAACATCTCATGTTCGAGGGACATGACTGTTTTTATCTGAGGCAACAAGTGTGGGTTACCCTAGAGGTGCATGTGTGAAATGTGTTTGATTTCAAATGTTTTATCTTTGAATTAGGGTTGTCTAAATTTTGATTTTAAGTCTTGTCATGCAAACCCTAATTACTAGCAATAATAAGGAAAACGATAAATTGCGGAATTTAAATGTCATATGCTATTACAACGCTTTGGGAATGAGGGGTACAATTTGTGAATAGGGGAAGAAAGCAATAAAGCCTAATTATTTATTAAAAACTATATACATGAATAATGATAAAATGTACAAAATGTAAAGGAGGAGCAAGAAATTATTTTTAGGGTTTTTGATGGAAAAAGTTTTAGTATTTAACCTAATTAAACTAATTAATTTTAATTACAAGAAAAGTTAATTAATTATTTAATCAAAACCTAAAATCTAAGTTAATTAAAATTAAGAAGAAAATAAACCTAAGTCTAAATAACTTGTTTTGAAAATAATTTGATGGTTGATGTTAATTTAGAAAAAATATTTTAAAGTGTGAAAATAAACAAATTCTAGTTCTAAATATTAACAAAAATAAAATAATTGTTTAAATTAAAATATTTTTAGTTTAATTATTTAAGAAAATATATTTTTTGTATTTTTTGTTAAATAAATAAATAGATAAATAGAAATAATGATAATATAAAAAGAAATGAAAATAAATGGGTTGGGTGTTAAAAACGTAGAAGGGAGTTAAAAAGTAGTAAAAGGCCCAAAAAAAAATTTTTTTACAAACAGAACTCAAACAAAAATAAGAAAATGGGCCTGTGTTGTTAGTAAAATAGGAGTATGAAGAAGAAAAAATAAAAAAATAAAAGGCCCAGGTCAGGAGGCCCATGAGCCTTGTTTGTTATCCAGTATGGTCAGCTCTTGAAAGTGAATCATAGTCTTGCATTATTGAGCACTGCATTTGATGGTCCAATGATCAAATGGCGTGGATGAAAGGCGCATGATGCATGCATATGCTTGGCTTGTATTGAATCTTCAAGGAGAAAATGTAAAAAAAATAAAAGGGTACCACTGGGGCTCGAACCCAGGTCCCTATAGATCAATGCCTTACGTGGGCTTCCTCTGCCACTGGGGTGGCTGTTTTATCCGTTATTAAGACAAGTTGTAATAAATTTAAAATAAACCCCTTCCTGACTAAACTTCATCTCTAATCTCTCACCACCATCTCCATTGTTACATTTTCAAATTTCTGAACTTGCACATTTCTCAACCATTTTCAAAAGTGTAAATATGAAAGTTGTTCCATTTTTCACCACGAATTCAACCATATAAATAACTAAAGCTATAAATTAAAGATGAACATGAATTTTGTTTGGTACCAAATAAAACCTAATTATTCAGAAATTTCAAACACAAAGTTCACATCACTCAGGCAACATAAATGAAAACTAAAGGCATGGTTAGCTTCAGGGCTATGATGTCTATATTTTTTATTCACAAAGTAACCACTAATGATGCTTGTAGAGAGAGTTCAAAATTGAGAAAACTTACCTCAAAACTGGAAATTGTGTATGGAGATTGAGCACTTATGGAGGTTTTGTGATGATCTGGATAGCTTCACTGGACTCCTAGGAAGCTAATGCAACTCTTACTTTGTGCTGAGAGTGGTTGAATCTTCTTGGAGAAGTCAAGTTGCAGAGCTGAGTTTTTGAGTTTGGAGGATGATGAAGATAGAGTTACAATTATGAAACAGGGGTGGGGATGAGTTTTAAATGAAGTATGAAAGCTTTGTGATTGATTGGAAATTAAAACGCACGATGGAATTAGGAGTTTGGAGTTTATGGTTAGAATGTGCAACAATGGAGGTTTGAAATGCAAATTCTGACTTCCGAGTATTTGAGGGTGTTTAAAGGATTATAAACTCGTGTGTTCGGTTGCAAATTACTTTTCTATTTATAGAGAAAAAGTTTAAGGGAAGGAGAACATCAGATTCAAGATATCACAAGTTATGGTTTTGAAACTTGTATTTGAAGCAAACGTGAAATGCATAGTTTCAATGTGAAGTTCAAAGGCTTGTAGGGTGGTTAACAGGCTCTAGACAAGTTGCTTATGGATTTGAGATTATGTGTGTTCAAAAGGAACAAGTACAAATCTCAAGGAGTTTACATTGTGATTAAAGTTAGCTTTTCCAAAATGGCAATCTTACCTTTGTGCCAAAAATGGATTAATCACTTGGTCAATGGCTCAAATGCTTAGACAATGGCTCAAATGCTTAGACAATGGCTCAATAAATTGTATAAACATTTAATTATTGAGTGATTTGCAAGTTAGAAGGCCTGCAATGTAATATTATGCCGCATGCTTGAAGATTGGATCAAGTGTTCTTTATGAAAATGACCTATAATTCAAGAATGGATGCCCAACTTCTTCTCTTCGAAACTTCTATCTCAAGCATGATCTCTTCAAATTCTTGGACATTTAGGAAAGCTTGAAACATTGTCTACAACCTTCATGTTGACCACTTTGGCTAAATTAAATTGGAACTTGGTTAAAAATATCCAAGAAGTTGGGACAAAAAATCTGCCTAACTTGATGAAAATTTCACTAAGTGTTTATACAAAAATGTCATGACTTAATGGGCCGATATCTTCAAATCTAAGAACTTTTTGGACATAAACCCTTAGGGAAGAAGTTGTAGAATTAATCAAGATCTACAACTTTCATGTTGAAAATTTTCCTTGAATCATCTTGCATTTTGGTGAAAATTTGTCATGAAATAATGAAATTATCAAGGTTAAAAACACTTAGAAATTTTTTCTAAGTCTTGAAACTTTGACTTTTTATGGAATTTATTAACTTTCTTGGTTCTTGTTGACCAAGTTTGATATTTTTGAATGTCTTGATGAATCTTGATCTTTGAAATTCAATGTTGACCAAAAAGTCAAAGTTTGACTATTTGTGTATCAGTTGACTTTTCATCAGTTGATAAAAAACTCATCTATCAACCTTTTGATCTTTAGAAATGACTTGAGCCATGAAATTAGGTCAGCATGTTTTGTTTGATTCCTTGAGATCATACTTCAAGCCATTAGGTCATTTACTAGGTCAAAAGTTAATCATCAGTCATTCTCAGTCAAAATCCTAATTTTGACAATTTCCCCCTTTGATGATTTGAGTGCTTTTCTTGAGGAATTGTGATCAACACTCGATCAATTGATGAATATAAATTCAAAATGTTGATGTTGGGTAAAAATCATGAAGTTTGACTGTATATTGACCTTAGTTGACTTTTTACCTAATACAGTTGATTTTTAGTCATTTGAGCAATTGATTGAGCAAATTTGTGGCACAAGACTTGAAACTTGGTATGAGCAGTACTGGAGATATATAATGAACCATGAAAGTAATTTTAGGAATCAAAAGTCAATTTGTCCTTAAGAAAACCAAAACCCTAATTTGGAGGCTTAGTGCTTAGGAGGTGAGCTTGTTTGATCAAACCCTTGAGAACCCTTGAGCATTTGAGATCTTTGTTGAGAAATGTCTCGAGAAAAGAGAGAGAAAATTTTGAGGTATAACAATAGTCAACATTTTAAATCTTTTTAAACCTGAAGAATTATATTGGCGCGTCCGCCATTCGTAACTTAAAGGTAGAAGATGATTGAACACTTAAGTGCTTAGAAATTTGCACTCGCTTGTGCACAAAGTAATGTTGTTGGTTGATTACACTGGGAATGGGCTTAAAGATGTAATTTGGAGAGTGATGAAATATTGTTGTACCCCAAAATTTCCCCTCCCATATTTCTCAAAACATTTCAAGAATGATACTCAAATTGCTCAAGGTAGTCCAAGGTTTGGCCAGACAAGCTCTCTCCTAAGGCAGTCTACCTCAAAGTAGGGTTTCATGTTGCATCAAGATACTTGAGTCAAAGTGGTACCAAATGCTCAACATTATCCTAATATGTTCACAATATCATCCATGTCAAGTTTCAAGCCTTGCAGAGCAAGTTTGCTCAGTCAATTGCTCAAAAGGTCCAAAAATCGATTGTGCTAGGGCAAAAGTCAACTGTGACCTAAAAACAGTCAAAGATCAATATTTTTGGTGGACATCCTCATTTTGAAGTATATTTCATAATTTGATCAATAGTTGATCATGATTCATCAAGGATTGCTCATAATTCATCAAGCCTAAAAAGTTGCTAAATTAGGGTTTTGTAGGAAAAGTCAACTCAACTTTGACCAAGCATAAATTTCTCATACTTTATGAGAAATGACCCATACAAAGCTCATTTTTAATAGGATGTAAATCCCTACAATCCATCTTCATCTCCCAAGTTCAAAATATGCACTCAAAAAAAGTTATGAGTTTGGACATTATAGGTTATTTTGAAAAGTCAACAAACATACCTTTTTTGTCAAAGCTTCATACATGAGCATGGAATATCAAATTGAGATGATACCAAAAGGGTTGATTAGAGGACATCTCAATCTTTCTAAAAAGTCCAAGAACACCTCCAAAGGTTCAAAATTAAGGAAGTTATGCATTAGTGAAGTTAACCTTTTTTGCAAAATTGCCAAAAGTCAACTATGCCCAAAACTTCAAATTTTGCCAAATGGGCCCAATCTTTTTCACTTGTTTTGAGTTGGCAACATAGCCCACGTGCTCTAGCCTTTTCCACTTGTCCATATTTTATTTTTCTTATTTATTTTGGTTTTTATTTGAATTAATTCAATTTAAATCAAAACAAATCATATAAAATCAAAAATATTGAAAACCAAGGATTTTGTGATTATTTTAGGTCTTAAATTACAGATTGCAAGCATTCAAATTCGTGCAAAGCATTAGAGAACAAAAAGATTGGAAAAAAGCCAAATTTGGAAGGATTTAAAGGGTGAATCAAATCAAATAAAAAAGGATTAAAGGAGGAAGATTTGGATCAATTGTCAACCCTGATTCATTCTTTGTTACATAAGGAGGCGGCCAGACCTAAAAAGTGGTTAGAAACAGGCGAGAGAGAGAACAAAATCTGAAAAAAGTCAAGAAAAATGTCAGATCGAAATCCCACTTAGAGGCATTCTCAAGACCATTGAACGATCCCAATCGCTTCCTGGCACTCTCAGCAACCTAAAGCAATCAAGAACTAAGTCGTTCAAGCCCCAAAACGCACTGTAAGTCGTTCACAACTTCATCCTGTTCTTGAAATTGTATTTCATAATATAGGAATTGTTAAGATAAATTACTTGCACATTCTTGATCTATGAGGTATTTGAAAGCTTTCTGCATCAGTCAATTGCATTTATATGGGATGTAGCGTTAATCACCATTCCTAGGTTTTGGAGCTTGGTTTTAGGGTTTTTGTTTTCAGGAATAATTGGCCTTCATAAGTGGTATGGTTGTGATTATGAGGATGAAACGAACACAACCATGGCATTGGATGTTATTTCTATGGCCTGTGGAAGGTTTTGAGAACGCATAATCTGTAGCAACGGACATTTGTCTGTAGGTATAGGCTAATAAACTTTTAGCGACACTGCAAGAACAGGGATGAAGACGTGGCCAGCTTCCATTGGCTTATTTGAATTTGCGCGCAAAAATCCCATTATTGTACTTGTTTTGTATATTAGTTTTATTATTTGTTATATGTACAATGAAAAGAAAACAGCGCAGTGGTTGCCAGGTAGATGCTTAAGGCGTTAAGAGGCTGGAGGTCAGGGGTTCGATCCCTGCCTCCAGCATTTGCTATTTTCATATTTTCTTGCAGGTAATCCAATGCGCGTGTGAGCTTAATATCCACCATATGCCTTCATCATCAAACGTGCCAGATGGCCAGATGGCCAAATCTGGTGGTTACCACTGAAGGAATACCATGAGCCAAAGTCAGCGCAATACACAGGATCAAGAACGTTAGCGTGGACCTCCACAAATGGGCCCAGATTCTTGCTATTCACACCTCCAAAAAATGCTTAACTCAATCCCATTTTCTTATCCTTTTTCTTTTTACATTTTAATTAATTATTTCATTTAATTATTTTTACTAACCAATAAAATAATTTTCTTTTTATCGAAAATCACTAAAAATATTTTTATGTCCAATTAAAATTAGAATAATATTTTTCATCAATAAATTAATTAATTTTAATTAGGTTGGATTAATTAGACAATTTTAATTTCCTTTTGTAAATAATTAAAATCAATTAGAATCAATAGATTTTTATTACTAACTTAATCATTTTTATTCTTTTTCCTAAAATAACCAAAAACCAAAAATATGTCATTTAATTATTTTCATTACTTAATTTAATCACTAATTAATTTTCACATTTAATTTAGAGAAAAAACTTAATTCATTTGTTTAAAAATAGTAAAAACAACAAAAACAATTTTTTCTTTTAATTAGGATAGAAGGGTCAAAACCCTAGTTTCGCATTCGATCTAATTTTCTCGCGCATTTTATTATTATTTTGCCCAATTATTGTATCTGCTCCCGATTTGTAATAATTTAATTAGGACATTTATTTATTTTTACCGCTTTTAATTTCAAAGGGTTTGTTTTTGGCTATGTAAATACCCGAAGCCTTGTAATAGCATAGTTTAAATTCCGCACTTTAAATTCCGCAAATTATTAACTGTTAGATGTATGATATAGGGATGCATGACAAGAATGTATGATTAATTTTAAAATAGTTAGATCACCCTAAATGTGCAAAGATAAATAAACTGAAATTGAATCATTCGCACATGCGCACTCCTAGGGTACACTCCCACTTGGTTGCCTTCGGTAAACGGTCATTGAGTATAGGATGTTTTAGTGGTCGTCCTTTTGTCCAAAGATCATAGTTTCCTCGGAAAGGTTGCCCTGGATATTGTTGCCTCGAATAATTGATCTAAGACATTAGGGTTATTACTAAGACGTCCTAACATTACTTTAGTGACCGTGCGTCCCTTTCGAATTGACCCTCTAACTCCAACGACGATGCTACCTACTCACTAATAGTGGGATAGCATTGTCTAAAGGAAACGAATACAGAACGATTCTTTTTTCGAGTAGGTAGATTAGTTCTTAAGTACTTGCTCATTCCAAACAAATATTTCACACTTACACTCCTTTATAAACAATGTTTTCAAAAACACTTCATTACACTCTTGAAGACAGAAGAAAGAGTTAAATCGAAGTTAAAACAAAAACTTTTCAAAGCGCACAAACACAAAGAAAACAATTTTGAAAATGATGAGCAAGTACCTAAGAGCCCGTAGATAACTACAGATAGAAAGGGTGCTAATACCTTCACTTTCTATAATCTAACCCGGTACTCAGAAATATCTCGAAAAACGGAATTTTTCTGTGCTTTTTTCCTTTCCTTGTTGGATAAAATAAAAGACAGTGGCGACTCTTGCTTACCGCGACATTTTGCAAAAACAAACGCAAAACGCAAACCAGCAAATTCCTTAACGAAATAGGGAAACTACGTCCCGATTCTGGCCACCGTATCACAGAACTGGCGACTCTGCTAGGGACCTAATAAGTGGGGTGTACCTTAGGAATAGTTCATCATATTGTTTTCAATTGTTTGATTTGTTTGCTTTATTTTGTGGGCTTTGTATCGTAGTTACTATAGATCCTAACCCGGATCTGGGGGATACCTTTTAGGTAAGTAGAAATAGATTGTGAGGGAACTGTACAGCATAGACCGATACGGTTGAAGTAGTAACTACGTTGGTGTGACACTTTAGTTGGTACCGATATCCCTTGTAGAGGAACAAGGAGAGTATGGGGCTGCTAAGGGGTCATTAAGCACCAACTGACCTTAGAACCTATAATTGACCAACTTGGCCATAGAAAAGTAGCAGTATGCTACACTCATTGAGACCATGCTCTCGCGATGATTCCGACTGCAAGAAAAGGTTGTAAACTGGAATTATGACCGATCGAGGATGGTCAGTGATATTGAGATCCTCTAGAACACGGTTACTATTACTAGGACAGGTTGAACCAACTAAACTGAAAGAGGGTAATACCTAAACTCCATGCCAGCCTGAAATTTAAGGGCTACTGTGTGACTTGTGTGCCCTTACCATGTTTTCTATCTGTGAATACTTGTGGTGTGTTTCTATCATGACATCGTGCATCATGACATTGCATGCATATTTCATTAGACTAACCCATTTCAAAGACCGAAGGGGATTCATCTTTGTTTTGTTTTGCAGATCATGGCATCTGTGCGCAGAAATACCATTCAGATCAACTTCGTACAAATCTGTGTTCAGCTTAGATATTTGGTTGCAAAGGTTCCTGATAATTCTTCCTTTGATAGAAGACATGGTCATCTCCTTAGCCTGGTCACTTCCAAGTTAGATGAACAAATGATGAGTGTCTTGTTCCAGTTCTTTGACCCATTGCACCACTGTTTCACCTTCCCAGACTATCAGTTGGTCCCTACTTTGGAGGAGTTCTCTAATCTACTTGGTATATCTATATTAGAGCAGACACCATTTACAGGTTTGAAGATAGCTCCTAAGCCAGAAGATATTGCTACAGCCCTACATCTGACAAAGGCTGAGGTAATGTCTAACTGGGACATTCGGAGTGGGGTGAAAGGCTTCTTGGCTAAATTCTTGATTGATCAAGCTCAACAATTTTGGGACAGTTTGGACTTTCAAGAATTTGAAGACATCCTGGCACTTCTCATCTATGGCTTGGTTCTGTTTCCTAATTCAGATTCTTTTGTCGACGTGAACACAACCAAGATCTTCATGTCCCGTAATCTAGTGCCGACTCTTTTAGGTGACATTCTACATGCTCTTTATGCCCGTACTTCTCGGAAACGGGGAACCCTTATGTGTTATGTACCATTGCTGGCGAGGTGGTTTATTTCTCACCTCCCCAAATCTGTTTTGAAGAACGAGGAAGGCATGGGTTGGGCCTATAGAATTATGTCCCTTGCTTATACGGACATCATCTGGAGTACTAAAGACATGGAAGAAGTAGCTGTTATTGACCGGTGCGGAGAATACCCCAATGTTCCTTTTCTTGGAATTAGGGGAGGAATAACCTATAATCCTTGTCTGGCTTTACGACAGTTTAGACGAGCTCGAAGGGACGGTCCTCACGAGTTGCTTCTTCCAAGCATTGTCTTTGACTTCTAGGGAAATGTTGAGGGACATCACCGCAGATTCATACGAGCTTGGAATAGGGTTAACAGGTCTGATCCGCAATAGATAGGAATGAATACTTCTCTCCCGATGGAACCGTATCTCCGATGGGTTCGAGCCCATTCTCAAAAGCTGGGGATGCCATACGAAGTTATCTTACCGGTGATTGTAGAGCATGCTGATGAAGAAGGGGTTCCTCATACTGTCCTCCATCCATACATGCCTACTGACATTGGGGCATTAAAGAGGTCTTGGATCCAGCTAAGGGAAGAACGGGATGCTTACAGAGAGAAGTATCATGAGCAGGAACGGAAGATACTAAAGTTTACAAGGCAGTTGGAGAATGATAGGGTCCTCAATGACTATGTCAGCACGGGAGGAAAACGACCATGGGAGCGCTGATGTCTTTTGTTATTTCTAGTTTTAATTTAGTTTTTAGTTTTTCTTTTGTAACGCCTTAAAAGGAATTTGTTAAACATTGTTTCAGTTTGAATCTAATAAAAGTGTGTTTCATTTTGGTTTCCAAATTTGAATCTCCCTAAAGTCTTTGAAATAATATCAAATGCATTCCATTCCCATGCACCTCATTGCAGGTATCCTTACAGGTTTCTCATCTTCTTCGCTGTTTATTTCAGCACATCATGTCTTCTGAAACGTCCACTGATCAAGCTATTAAGGCTTTACAAGCTCATAATGCTCAGTTCCAGGAAATGTTCATGAATTTGGCCAAGGGTCAACAAGACTTGAAGACTCTTATCTTGAAAGACAAGAAGAAGAAGAATAAGAAGACGGTCCTCCTGAATATGGGTCACAGATTTGGGAACCGGTTGAGACAAGAAGCTGATTTATCTCACTCGTCTGGAGGGGGAGAGAATCAAGAAGAAAGGAGGGCTCCTAGCCCTGTGGTTTCTAAAAATGACACTGACTTTGATGAAGACCAGTATCCTCCTACCGAGGATAGATATAAGCAACTCGAAGACCAGTTAAGTGTGATGGATATCCAGAAGATACAGGGGTTGGATTTCGAAGATTTAGGTTTGGAATCTGGGGTGGTGATCCCCCACAAGTTTAAGGCTCCCGTCTTTGCTAAGTACGATGCGGTCTGCTGCCCGAAGTTACACCTCCGCTCGTATGTCAGAAAGATTCAACCATATACTGCTGATAGGAACCTCTGGGTTCATTTCTTTCAAGATAGTCTGTCAGGGACTCAACTTGAATGGTTCTATCAACTAGAAGGAGCTAACGTCCATAACTGGGAGGACCTTGCTGCTGCTTTTTACAAGCAGTACCAATATAATGCCGACCTTGCTCCCACGCGTACCCAACTTCAGGGTATGTCTATGGGTGCGAGCGAAGGTTTTAAGGACTACGCCCAGAAATGGAGAGATCTTGATGGAAGAGTACAACCCCCTCTGGCTGATAGGGAGTTGGTAGATATGTTTTTAGGGACTTTATCTGATCCGTATTTTAATCATTTGATCGGAAGTTCATCGTCTGGTTTCACTGAATTGATTATGACTGGGGAGAGGGTTGAAGTCGGTATCAAGAGCGGAAAAATACATAAGGGTGCTTCGTCAAGCACAGAGAAGAAGCCTTTCAAGAAGGAATCTAGTGTAGTTTATAGCTCGAGGAGCCAAAACCGTCCTGAGCACCGCCAAGCGGTTAATGCGGTAGTTATTTCAAGACCAATTGTTTCCCTACAACGCAACAATGAGCAAAGAGCAGAGAGGCCTCAAAGACAATTTACTCGGCTCAGTATGACTTTATCTCAAATTATGCCGCAACTGTTGAAAACCAATTTGGTAACTCCGAGGGAAGCTCCAAAGAATCCCAACACCATATCAGTGTTGTATAATCTGAACTCCCGCTGTGCTTATCACTCTGATAGCCTAGGGCATGATACCAATAACTGCTGGACTTTGAAGAATAAAGTGCAGGATCTAATTGATGCTAAGGAGATTGAGTTTGAAGCGCCAGAAAAGCCTAATGTCATGACTGCTCCTATGCCCTAGCATGGAGTAAATGCTGTGGATGATGATGTGTTTGTAACTTCTGTAGAAGACATTTATACCCCGTTGTTGACCGTTAAGAAGAATTTATTATTGGCCGGTTTATTTCCGGGATGTGGCGAAGGTTGCCACCTGTGTTCCATCCTACCTACCGGTTGCCATCTATTGAAGTCAGGTGTCCAATGCCTGATGAATAACAAAGAAATCTTGTTCGTGAAAACTTTGGTTCCATTGATTCCTATTGAAGAAGTTTCCATAATCACCATTTTCTCCAATTCTTCCAAGGCTTCCTCGAGAAAGCTTGTTAGAATTACATCTGTTCCGAGAATTTCTCCTTTGATCATTACTATTCCTGGACCTATCCCTTACACGTCGGATAAGGCTTTCCCGTGGCACTATGGGGCCAATGTGTATTATCACGGGGTTAAACAAGACTTGAAGGATGAAGAGGCTGATACTGATGTCAACAATATTGTTGGATCTAGTAAAGTCACCCGAAGCGGAAGACTTTTCTCCCCTGAGATCTCCCCACTAATAGTTCAGAAGCCTGTTGTTATTACACCTGCCAGTACATCTGCTATTGTCCCTGTTCATGTTCCAATTATTACCCCTGTCGCCGAGCCATCTGACACTCGGGGCAAAGGGATCACTAGTGAGCCTGCCCAGACGGAGGCACCGAAGAAGATTACTGTTGAAGCCTCTAGGCAGGAGATAGAGGAAATTTTAAAGATCATCAAGAAAAGCGACTACAATGTAGTCGAACAGCTGGGGAAAACCTCGTCGAAGATCTCTATGCTATCTTTATTATTGTGTTCAGAAGACCATGCTCAGGCTCTGATTGCTTTCCTGAAAACTGTGCACGTGCCCCAGGAAACATCTGCTGATCAGTTCAAAGATTGTGTGGCTAGTTTGACAGAAGATGATGGGTTGGGTTTCTCCGACGCAGATTTGACTGCCAAGGGAAAGAAACACAATGACGCTCTGCATGTTTCAATCGAGTGCAGGGGCACTACTCTAGCTCACGTGTTGGTGGATATTGGGTCCTCATTAAATGTTTTACCTAAGAAGGCGTTAGACCGGTTAGACTGTGAAGGGTTGGTGCTGAAACTGAGTAACATTGTGGTTAGGGCCTTTGACAGGTCCAAGAGGATGGTGCATGGAGAGGTGGATATTCTAGTTAAGGTTGGTTCTCGGATTTTCGCATCTACATTCTATGTGATGGACATTCAACCATCTTATTCTTGTTTGTTGGGTCGTCCGTGGATCCATAAAGCTAGGGCAGTAACTTCTACGCTCCACCAGATGCTAAAATACCCAGTAAAGGGTAAGATTGTTACAGTACGAGGAGAAGAGGAGTACATGGTAAGCCACCTCAACTATTTCCGGTATATGGAGATGGAAGGGGAGTTCATTGAAACCCCGTGTAAACATTTTGAAGAAGTCCCCCAGACTCTGGCGTCGACTGAAACTGTTGCTGAAGATCCTCCAATGAAGATGGCTTCCCTTAAGGATGCCCAGGCTGTTATTGAAAAAGGTGGGTGTGCGAATTGGGGTCAACTCCCTGACTTTGCACACAAGACTGACAAGTTTGGTTTGGGTTTTACTGCAGAAGCTCAAAGGGTTGTTCGGCGTGCACGGATTGGAAGACCTCCCATGCGTATCACAAATCCTGAAGTGAATGCGATTGAAGACGATGATGAAGAGTCTGAGTTTGACAGCTGGATTTACCCAACTACCAACGGCAGATTAAGAAATTAGACGACAAAGGACTTCGTGCATATTTCTTTTATTACACAGTAATAGACTTTTGTTTTGGATTTGTAACAGACAATTTTAAACTTTACGGCCCGGTGCCTTGCCCGAGACACCGTGGCTTTGTTTGAGGGATTATTATGTGTCATTTCCATATATCATCAATAAAAGCATTGGACGTTTTCTTGCATTACAAATTTTGCGCTCCTTGTTTTTCTTTTATATCTTGCAAAACAACTATTTTACACACACTCATATATACAAGTCTACATCCACTCTGGATCCCACTGATAACGACTCTGCTAATGCCAGTTATGACTTCGAAAGTCCGATCAACCAAGCCGAGGACGAAGGTGAGGATTATTGCAAAGTGCCTGGTGAACTTGCTAGACTGTTACTTCAGGAAGAGAGGGCCATACAGCCCCATGAAGAGCCAGTGGAAACAGCAAATCTGGGTACAGAGGTAGACAAGAAAGAGGTCAAGATCGGTGCAAATCTGGAGTCTAGTGTTAAGCAACAGTTGATACAGATGTTGCGCGACTATGTTGAGATCTTTGCCTTGTCTTATGAAGATATGCCTAGGTTGGATATCAATATTGTGGTTCACCACTTGCCTACCAAGGACGACTGTCCTCCAGTGAAACAGAAAGTTCGTCGAATGCGCCCAGAGATGTCTGAGAAAATCAAAGCTGAGGTTATGAAACAGTTTGATGCCAGTTTTCTAGCAGTTACTTCTTACCCGCAGTGGGTTGCCAACGTGGTTCCAGTGCCGAAGAAGGATGGTAAGGTTCGAATGTGTGTTAACTATAGGGATCTGAACAGGGAAAGCCCCAAGGATGATTTCCCTCTGCCTCATATCGACGTTCTGGTTGACAACACCACACAACATAAGGTATTCTCCTTTATGGGTGGTTTCTCCGGTTATAATCAGATTAAGATGGCTCCTAAAGACATGGAGAAGACAACCTCTGTTACTCAATGGGGTACCTTTTGCTACAAGGTCATGCCGTTTGGATTGAAGAATGCTGGGGAAACGTATCAGCACGCCATGGTCGCTCTGTTCCACGACATGATCCATCATGAGATTGAGGTATACGTTAATGACATGATTGCAAGATCCCAGACTGAGGAAGAACATCTTGACCATCTTCAGAAGCTATTTGACAGGTTGAAGTTGTACAAGCTGAGGTTAAACCCAAACAAGTGCACCTTCATGGTGAGATCTGGTAAGCTGTTGGGTTTCGTCGTTAGTGATAAAGGTATTCAAGTGGATCCTGCAAAGGTGAAGGCTATACAGTAAATGCCGGCTCCCCGAATAGAAAAAGAAGTCAGAGGCTTTTTGGGACGATTGAATTACATTGCCCGATTCAGCTCACACCTGACTGCTACTTATGAGCCAATCTTCAAATTATTAAAGAAAGATCAAGTGGTAAGATGGAACGATGAATGCCAGACCGCTTTCGAAAGGATCAAAGAATATCTCCAAGAGCCTCATATTCTGATGCCTCCAATTGAAGGGAGACCTTTGATCTTATACTTGACAGTACTCGACAACTCAATGGGGTGCTTGCTGGGGAAGCATGACGAGTCTGGCCGAAAAGAGCATACTATTTACTACCTTAGCAAAAGGTTTACCGACTGCGAGACCCGATACTCGTTGCTTAATAAAACTTGCTGCACTTTGGCATGGGCTGCTCGCCGGCTGAGACAGTATATGCTGACTCACACTACTCTATTGATATCAAAGATGGATCCAATCAAGTATATCTTCGAAAAGCCTTCCTTATCCGGAAGAATAACAAGATGGCAGATGATCTTGACTGAATACGACATCCAATACACAACCCAAAAGGCAATCAAGGGAAGTGTTTTGGCAGATCATTTGGCACATCAAGCGGTGGACGATTACCAGTATATGAACTTCGAGTTTCTGGATGAGAACATCATGTTGGTGACTGACTGTGAAACACCTGGACCAGATGAAGGACCTGAGGAGGGATCCCGATGGTATATGTATTTTGATGGAGCTTCAAACGCTTTGGGTAATGGCATTGGCGCCGTGATCATATCTCCTGAAGGCTCTCATACTCCGTTCACCGCCCTACTATGTTTCAACTACACCAACAACATGGCGGAGTATGAAGCATGCATCATGGGTATTCGAGCAGTAATCAACCTAAGGATTAAGTTTTTAAGTGTATTCGGAGATTCCGCTCTCATGATCATTCAGATCAAAGGCGAGTGGGATACGAAACACCCTAATCTTATTCCTTACAAGGAGTATGTATTGACGTTGCTTCCACACTTCGAGGAGATAACCTTTGAACATTTCCCCAGAGAGGAGAATTAGTTGGCGGACGCGCTAGCTACGATGTCCTCTATGTTCAAGGTCAGATGGGACAATGAAGCTCCCCAGATTACCATTGAGAGGTTGGACGAACCCGCACATTGCTGTGACATTGAGATTGAAGCGATAACAGATAAACCCTGATTTCACGAGGTAAAAAGGTATCTTGAGGCTCAAGAATACCCTGAGGGTGCCTCTGTTAATGATAAGAAGTTTCTGAGGAGGTTCGCGGCGAAGTTCTTCATAAGAAACGGTAGCCTCTACAAGCGTAACCATAATTCGACCTTATTGCGTTGTATGGATAAGAACAAAGCAGAAAGGATTATGGTAGAGTTGCATGAAGGTACTTTCGGAACTCATTCCAGTGGACACACCATGGCAAAGAAAATCCTTTGGGCAGGAAACTATTGGTCCACCATGGAAGCCGACTGTTATCAGCATTCTCGGACCTGTCATAAGTGCCAAGTCTATGCTAATAAGGTGCACATACCTCCAGTACCTCTGAACGTCTTGACAGCACCTTGGCCTTTTGCAATGTGGGGCATCGACATGATCGGCGAGATCAGACCTACTGCGTCATACTGGCATCGTTTCATCCTGGTAGCTATTGATTACTTTACGAAATAGGTTGAAGCAGCTTCCTTTGCTACAATAACCAAGAACGTCATGGCACAGTTTATTCGGCATAATCTGATCTGTCGATATGGTGTACCAGAGAGGATCATTACAGACAACGGTACAAATCTCAACAATACCATGATCACCGAGCTCTGCAAGTAGTTCAAGATACATCATCACAACTCTTCTCCTTACCAGCCAAAGATGAATGGGGCTGTTGAAGCGGCTAATAAGAACATTAAGAAGATTGTGCAGAAGATGACAGTGACATACAAAGATTGGCACGAGATGTTACCATTTGCTCTTCATGGGTACCGTACCTCAGCGCGAGCGTCAATAGGGGCAACACCCTATTCCTTGGTTTATGGTATGGAGGCATTCTTGCCCATTGAAGTTCATATACCCTCTCTTCGAATTATGAAGGATGCAAGTTTGAGCGAAGATGACTGGATTCAGACCCGGCTTGATCAGCTGAACTTAATCGATGAAAAGAGACTTACTGCTATTTATCATGGTCAAACGTATCAAAAGCGGATGATCAAGGCATTTAACAAGAAAGTTAGATGACAAGAGTATCAAGTTGGGGATCTGGTGATCAAGCGCATCATATTACCTCAAGGTGATCCTAGGGGAAAATGGACCCCTACTTACGAAGGGCCATTTATGGTTAAGAACATTTTCTCAGGAGGAGCCATGATTCTAACCACCATGGATGGTGACGACCTTCCTCACCCCGTCAATGCAGACATAGTGAAAAGATACTACACATAATCAAGGACCCGCTAGGTTGACTGGCCTAGGCAAAAATAAGGGCTTCCCGGCGAACCAAAAGGGTTCGGGCAAAAATAAGGGATGAAAATGAAAAAAAATTATACACCCGGCAAGTCGAAAACCTGAAAAGGCGGCTTGGGCAAAAAAGGGTATCCCGGTGGACTTAAAACCAGAAAGGGCGGTCCAGGCAAAAATTAGGGATGAAAGTGTAACACTATGTCTCATTGGATCACCTTGCAACCAGACTTCGGTATCGACTATCAAGCTCGGACGGCACGAAACAATCTGATCCACCTTCAACCAAGTAGCAAAGTGATGAGATGCTCGAGGACATAAAGACAATAGCAGATTTGGAACCCAGTGGGATTGCTTACATAGCTGTTTTTCTTTGTTTCTCACAAATTGTATAAATTCTATTTGATCGGCGGCATTCTCTTACTAGGACGTCAGCCTCTTGTACAAAAACGCCTATTTACAGGCTAACTTCAAAATCAATACAAATCGTTTTTACAAAGAAATTTCAAACTGTTTTCCTTTTTCTGTTTTGTTTTGCAAAGAACGTTGTTGCTCATGAATATTTACATGCGAAACAAAAAACGATTACTTGTAATATTAAAAACAAGGGGCAAACAAGAAATGTCCAAATCATACAGTTGCTCTGTCCACCAGGTATAGGGATAGACCTAGTTGGAGGAAACGTTTGAAAGTACGTTCATTCCCCGCAGAGTAAAGAGAAAGATAGTGGTGTTAGCTCTCCCAATCTGAGACTCGCAACTGTGAATGAATCGGCAATATTCTCCCCAAGCAGAGTTTATCTGCCATCAGCACTAAGAAGTCTTATCATCCCCAGCGGAGTATAAAAATATCCCTAGTGGAGTTTGAAGAATCATCCACAGTGGACTCTAGAAGATTGTCCCCAGTAGTGTCTAAAAGGTTATTCCCCGTGAAGTCGCAACTGGAAAATCATCCCCAGTGGAGTTCTTTCCTTTCACAAACGGAAATTCAAGCCCCAACAAGGTTCATTATCACCAGCAACGGTAATTCATCTCCAGCTGAATTTATCAGTGAAATCCTCAGTAGAGCATCTCTTCCCCACAGAGTCATTCTCTGGTCAGTTTATTCCCTAGAGAAGTTATCCTCTCCTGCAGGTTTATTCTCACAAACATCTTCATCCATTATCCCCAGCAGAAATGAAGAATTCAATTATTTTCTCCAGCAGCAATCCGGGATTTATTTCCCCCAGCTAAAAGCATCACATTTCCATACATCATGACATGCATACGCATCATACGACACAATCTCATTTATTTTTGCTTGATACATATCATGCATTACATACAACTAACCTTTACCTTTCAGGAAGGGTACAGTTAAATTCTCACAAAGTTCAAGCTATGAAGCTTTTACCTCAGTTGAATTACGGACGAGTTCCTAAATCTCGACAAAGAGGATTCCTCAGTTGAATTACGGACGAGTTCCTAAATCTCAGCAAAGATATTACCTTAGTTAAATTACGGACGAGTTCCTCAATCTTAGCAGAGATGTCTCCTCAGTTGAATTACAGACGAGTTCCTAAATCTCAGCAAAGATATTACCTCAGTTGAATTACGGACGAGTTCCTAAACCTCAGCAGAGATGTTTCCTCAGTTGAATTACAGACGAGTTCCTAAATCTCAGCAGAGATGTTTCCTCAGTTGAATTATAGACGAGTTCCTAAATCTCAGCAGAGATGTTTCCTCAGTTGAATTACGGACGAGTTCCTAAATCTTAGCGAAGATGTTTCCTCAGTTGAATTACGGACGAGTTTCTAAATCTCAGCAAAGATGTTTCCTCAGTTGAATTACGGACGAGTTCCTAAATCTCAGCGGAGATGTTTCCTCAGTTGAATTATGGACGAGTTCCTAAATCTTAGCGAAGATGTTTCCTCAGTTGAATTACGGACGAGTTCCTAAATCTCAACGAAGATGTTTCCTCAGTTGAATTATAGACGAGTTCCTAAATCTTGACAAAGATATTTCCTCAGTTGAATTACGGACGAGTTCCTAAATCTCAACAAAAATGCTTCCTCAGTTGAATTACGGACGAGTTCCTAAATCTCGGCAGAGATGTTTCCTCGGTTGAATTACGGACGAGCTCCTAAATCTCAGCAAAGATGTTTCCTCAGTTGAGTACGGATGATTGGAGTTCCTAAATATCAATAGAGATGACTCCTCAGTTGAGTACGGACGATCAGAGTTCCTAAATATCAACAGAGACGACTCACCAGCAGAATAACGGGCGACCGAAGCTCCTAAAATTCCACTTCTCTCAACAAAGATCAGCATTCCCCAGCGGAATCTTCCTCAACAACCGGCATACAAGCTCTCGATAAGGAATCTCTTATGCGATCGACATTCCTTCAGATGGCATCTTTAAGCCCATTCCCGACATCACAAAACAATTATCACTTCATGCAAGTGCAAATTTTTGGGCACTCTAGTGTTCAATCCTCTTCCAACTTCGGATCACGAAAGGCATGAAAGCCAATCTACATCCTCAAGTTTAAGAAGATTGAACAAGGGCAGATGTTGTACCCCAAAATTTTCCCTCCCATATATCTCAAAACATTTCAAGAATGATACTCAAATTGCTCAAGGTAGTCCAAGGTTTGGCCAGACAAGCTCTCTCCTAAGGCGGTCTACCTCAAAGTAGGATTTCATGTTTCATCAAGATACTTGAGTCCAAGTGGTCCCAAATGCTCAACATTATCCTAATATGTTCACAATATCATCCATGTCAAGTTTCAAGCCTTGCCGAGAAAGTTTGCTCAATCAATTGCTCAAAAGGTCCAAAAATCGACTGTGCTAGGGCAAAAGTCAACTGTGACCTACAAACAGTCAAAGTTCAATATTTTTGGTCGACATCCTCATTTTGAAGTATATTTCATAATTTGATCAATAGTTGATCATGATTCATCAAGGATTGCTCATAATTCATCAAGCCTAAAAAGTTGCTAAATTAGGGTTTTGTAGGAAAAGTCAGCTCAACTTTGACCAAGCATAGCTTTCTCATACTTTATGAGAAATGAACCATCCAAATCTCATTTTGAAGAGGATTCAATTCCCTACAATCCATATTCATCTCCAAAGTTCAAAATATTCACTCACAAAAGGTTATGAGTTTGGACATTATAGGTCATTTTGAAAAGTCAACAAAAATACCTTTTTTGTCAAAGCTTCATACATGAGAATGGAATATCAAATTGAGATGAGACCAAAAGGGTTTATTAGAGAACATCACAAGATTTCTAAAAAGTCCAAGAACACCTCCAAAGGTTCAAAATTAAGGAAGTTATGCATTGGTGAAGTTGACCTTTTTTGCAAAATTGCCAAAAGTCAACTATGCCCAAAACTTCAAATTTTGCCAAATGGGCCCAATCTTTTTCACTTGTTTTGAGTTGGAAACATAGCCCACGGGCTCTAGCCTCTGCCAATTGTCCATATTTTATTTGTATTATTTATTTTGGTTTTTATTTGAATTAATTCAATTTAAATCAAAACAAATCATATAAAATCAAAAATATTGAAAACCAAGGATTTTGTGATTATCTCAGGTCTTAAATTACAGATTGTAAGCATTCAAATTCGTGCAAAGCATTAGAGTGAATAAAAAGATTGAAAAAAAGCCAAATTTGGAAGGTTTTAAAGGGTGAATCAAATCAAATCAAAAAGGATTAAAGGAGGAAGATTTGGATCAATTATCAACCATGATTCATTCTTTGTTACATAAGGAGGCGGCCAGAACTAAAAAGTGGTTAGAAACAGGCGAGAGAGAGAGAGAGAACAAAATCTGAAAAAAGTCAAGAAAAGTGTGAGATCGAAATCCCACTTAGAGGCATTCTCAAGACCATTGAACAATCCCAATCGCTTCCTGGAACACTCAGCAACCTAAAGCAATCAAGAACTAAGCCGTTCAAGCCCCAAAACACAGTGTAAGTCGTTCACAACTTCGTCCTGTTCTTGAAATCGTATTTCATAATATAGGCATTGTTAAGATAAATTACTTGCATATTCTTGATCTATGAGGTATTTGCAAGCTTTCTGCATCACTCAATTGCATTTATATGGCATGTAGCGTTAATCACCATTGCTAGGTTTTCGAGCTTGGTTTTAGGGTTTTTGTTTTCAAGAACAATTGGCCTTCGTAAGTGGTATGGTTGTGATCAAGAGGATGAAACGAACACAACCATGGCATTGTATGTTATTTCTATGGCCTGTGGAAGGTTTTGAGAATGCATAATCTGTAGCAACGGACATTTGTCCGTAGGTATAGGCTAATAAACTTTTAGCGACAGTGCAAGAACAGGGATGAAGACATGGCCAACTTCTATTGGCTTATTTGAATTTGCGCACAAAAATCCCATTATTGTACTTGTTTTGTATATTATTTTTATTATTTGTTATATGTACAATGAAAACAAAATAGCGCAGTGGTTGCCAGGTAGATGCTTAAGGCGTTAAGAGGCTGGAGGTCAGGGGTTCGATCCCTGCCTCCAGCACTTGCTATTTTCATATTTTCTTGCAGGTAATCCAATGCGCATGTGAGCTTAATATCCACCATATGCCCTTATCATCAAACGTGCCAGATGGCCAGATGACCAAATATGGTGGTCACCACTGAAGGAATACCATGAGCCAAAGTCAGCGTAATACACAGGATCAAGAACGTCAGTATGGACCTCCATAAATGGGCCCAGATTCTTGCTATTCACACCTCCAAAAAATGCTTAACTCAGGCCCATTTTCTTATCTTTTTCTTTTTACATTTTAATTAATTATTTCATTTAATTATTTTTACTAACCAATAAAATAATTTTCTTTTTATCAAAAATCACTAAAAATATTTTTATGTCCAATTAAAATTAGAATATTATTTTTCTTCAATAAATTAATTAATTTTAATTAGGTTGGATTAATTAGACAATTTTAATTTACTTTTGTAAATAATTAAAATCAATTAGAATCAATAGATTTTTATTACTAACTTAATCATTTTTATTCTTTTTCCTAAAATAACCAAAAACCAAAAATATGTCATTTAATTATTTTCATTAATTAATTTAATCACTAATTAATTTTCACATTTAATTTAGAGAAAAAAACTTAATTCTTTTCTTTAAAAATAGTAAAAACAACAAAAACAATTTTTTTTCTTTTAATTAGGATAGAAGGGTCAAAACCCTAGTTTCGCATTCGATCTAATTTTCTCGCGCGTTTTATTATTATTTTGCCCAATTATTGTATCTACTCCCGGTTTGTAATAATTTAATTACGACATTTATTTATTTTTACCGCTATTAATTTCAAAGGGTTTGTTTTTGGCTATGTAAATACCCGAAGCCTTGTAATAGCGTAGTTTAAATTCCGCACTTTAAATTCCGTAAATTATTAACTGTTAGATGTATGATATAGGGATGCATGACAAGAATGTATGATTAATTTTAAAACAGTTAGATCACCCTAAATGTGCAAAGATAAATAAACTGAAATTGAATCATTCGCACATGCGCACTCCTAGGGTACACTCCCACTTGATTGCCTTTGGTAAACGATCATTGAGTATAGGATGTTTTAGTGGTCGTCCTTTTGTCCAAAGATCATAGTTGCCTCGGAAAGGTTGCCTCAGATATTGTTGCCTCGAATAATTGATCTAAGACATTAGGGTTATTACTAAGACATCCTAACATTACTTTAGTGACCGTGCGTCCCTTTCGAATTGACCCTCAAACTCCAACGATGGTGCTACCTACTCACTAATAGTGGAATAGTGTTGTCTAAAGGAAACGAATACAGAACAATTCTTTTTTCGAGTAGGTAGATTAGTTCTTAAGTACTTGCTCATTCCAAACAAATTTTTCACACTTACACTCCTTTATAAACAAAGTTTTAAAAAACACTTCATTACACTCTTGAAGACAGAAGCAAGAGTTAAATCGAAGTCAAAACAAAAACTTTCAAAGTGCACAAACACAAAGAAAACAATTTTGAAAATGATGAGCAAGTACCTAAGAGCCCGTAGATAACTACGGATAGAAAGGGTGCTAATACCTTCCCTTTCTATAATCTACCCCCTGTACTCAGAAATATCTCGAAAAAGGAATTTTTCTGTGCTTTTTTCCTTTCCTTGTTGGATAAAATAAAAGACGGTGGCGACTCTTGCTTACCGCGACATTTTGCGAAAACAAACGCAAAACGTAAACCAACAAATTCCTTAACGAAATAGGGAAACCACGTCCCGGACCTGGCCACCATATCACAAATATTATCATAGATGGGCTTACAGATGCCATCCAAAGGTGATGGAGGGTCGTCGGAGATGAGCTTATAGATGCCATCCAGGATAACTGTTGATAGAAATTAGACTCAGTCTAAGCTTGGCTTCAACTGGAAGAAGTATCAAAACTAATCTACGCTTGATTTAATCTGAGCCAGAAGAAGTATCTACTTGAAAGAAGTATAAGACTAAACCTTTGTTCGATTTAAAACCGAACCAACAGATGTCTGCATTGTCTTTAACTAGAAAAGAATCAGAATAAATCTTTAGTCGATTTAAACTGAACCAGAAGAAGTTCCTACTGGAAAAGTATCAGAATAAATCTTTGGTCGATTTAAACTGAACCAGAAGATGTCTTGTGTCTTCTTTAACTGGAAAAGAATCAGAATAAATCTTTAGTCGATTTAAATTGAACCATAAAAAGTGTCTACAGGAAAAGTATAAAAAAAAATCATTGGTTGATTTAAACTGAACCAGAAAAAGTATCTACTGGAAAAGTATCAGAATAAATCTTTGGTCGATTTAAACTGAACCAGAAGATGTCTTGTGTCGTCATTAACTGGAAAGGAACCAAAATAAATCTTTAGTCGATTTAAAGTGAACTAGAAAAGGTGTCTACTGGAAAAGCAACAGAATAAATCTTCGGTCTATTTAAACTGAACCAACATATGTCTTGTGCTGTCTTTGACTGGAAAAGAATCAGAACAAATATTTAGTCGATTTAAACTGAACCATAAAAAGTATCTACTGGAAAAGTATCAGAATAAATCTTTGGTCGACTTAAACTGAACCAGCAGATGTCTTGTGTCGTCTTTAACTGGAAAGGAATCAAAATAAATCTCTAGTCGATTTAAACTGAACCAGAAAAAGTGTCTACTAGAAAAGTATCAGAATAAATCTTTGGTCGATTTAAACTGAACCAGCGGATGTCTTGTGTCGTCTTTAACTGGAAAGGAATCAAAATAAATATTTAGTCGATTTAAATTGAACCAGAAAAAGTGTCTATTGGAAAAGTATTAGAATAAATCTTTGGTCGATTTAAACTGAACTAGAAGATGTCTTGTGTCATCTTTAACTAGAAAAGAATCAGAATAAATTTTTAGTCAATTTACACTGAACCACAAAAAGTATCTACTCAAAAAGTTTCATAATAAATATTTGGTCGATTTAAACTAAAACAGGAGATGTCTTGTGTCGTCTTTAACTGGAAAAGAATCAAAATAAATCTTTAGTCGATTTAAACTGAACCAAAAAAAGTGTCTATTGGAAAAGTATCAGAATAAATCTTTGGTCGATTTAAATTAGACCAACAGATGTCTGCGTTGTCTTTAACTGGAAATGAATCAGAATAAATCTTTGGTCGATTTAATCTGAGCCAGAAAAAGGTCTACTGAGAGAAGTAGTAGAATAAATCTTTGGTCGTATTAATCTGAGCCAGAAAAAGGTCTACTGAGAGATGTATCAGAATAAATCTTTGGTTGATTTAATTTGAGCCAGTAGATATCTGAAGGGAGTGTCCATCATGTAGATATTTGCCATGTCTTATTTGAGGGGATGACCTAAAATCTGTTTTGAGGATTTGTTGATGATATCGGTCTGTCGATTGATTCTTCCTAAAAAGGTAAAGAGTTAGTTGTATGCAATGTCATGATGTATGAAATGCATTGCGTAATGATGTTCTTGAAATAACTGAGATTGTGCCATATGCATTTCATATGCATATGTTATGATGTATGAATGTAAAATGTTGTTGTAGTATATTTGTAAACCCGTGCAGAATCTTGTCTGGGAAAATAAATCTCTGACTATTCCCAGGGATGAAGAGTATGTGTATCTTCAATCTGGTCTAGAATGCTTTCGTTGGGGATTCCTGTCTGCTGTTTGAGGAAACTCTGCAGGGGAATGCTTGACTTCTGCTTGGTGAGTAGAGTTTGGGAACATTGGTCGTCCATTTATCTACTGGGGAATTTCATTTCTTATATACCCTGACTGGAGATAAAAGAGATGGATAATCTCCCGACTCATCTGGGGAAGATAAAGTTAACTGGTATCTGATCTGGTTCCAAGTTAAATTATATTTGTATTGATAATCTGCCTATACAAAGTGAATATATATATATATATATATATATATATATATATATATATATCCATGTGGAAGTGATCTCATTAGGTTCCAACTCCGTTATTGCCCCTATACCTTTGAACATCTCATCTTTTACCGTTAGAAGAAGTTGATTGAATTGATCTTGTACCATTTGAACTTTTTACCTTGGTAATAAAGCTGGTTGTAAGTGATCCAATGGGACATAGTCGTACGCTTTAATCCCTAATTCTTTCCTGGACCGCCCTTTCTGGTTTTCAGTCCACCAGGATACCCTTTTTTCCCAAGCCGCCTTTTCAGGTTTTCGACTTGCTGGGTGTACAATCTTTGTATATATCCCTAAATTTTGCCCAAACCTTTTTTTTGGTTCGCCGGGATGCCCTTATTTTTGCCTAGGTGTGTCAACCTAGAGGGTCATTCTTATGCGTAGTATTTTTTGACTATGTCCGCGTTCACAGGGTGTGGGAAATCTTCTCCTTCCATAGTGGTTACCATCATAGCATCGTCCAAGAATACTTTCTTAACAACAAATGGCCCTTCGTAGGTGGGAGTCCATTTTCCCCTGGGATCGCCTTGTGGTAGAATGATGCGCTTTATTACCAAGTCACCAGCCTGGTATGCAAAATGCTTGATCTTCTTATTAAATGCCTTGATCATACATTTTTTATACATTTGACCATGACAAACTGCAGCCAGCCTCTTTTCATCAATCAAATTCAACTAATTTAACCTAGTCTGAATCCAATCCTCTTCATTTAACTATGCTTATTTCATAATCTTTAGAGAATGGATTTGAACTTCGACAGGAAAGACAACTTCCATTCCATAGACTAGAGAGAATGGGGTTGCCTCAGTTGATGTTCGTGCCGAAGTGCGATAGTCATGAATAACAAATGGTAACATCTCATGCCAGTCTTTATAGGTCACAACCATGTTTTGCACAATCTTCTTTGTATTTTTGTTGGCAGTTTCCACTGCGCCATTCATCTTAGGTCTATATGGAGAAAAGTTATGATACTCGATCTTGAACTGCATGCAGAGTTCAGTGACCATGGCATTGTTGAGATTGGTACCATTGTCAGTGATGATCCTATCAGGGATGCCATACCGATAGACGAGGTTATGCTTGATGAACTGGGCAACGACATTCTTGGTAACTGAGGCAAATGAAGGTGCTTCAACCCATTTGGTAAAATAGTCAATGGCGACAAGAATGAAACGATGTCCATTAGAGGAAGTAGGCTTGATTTCTCCAATCATGTCAATGCCCCACATTGCAAATGGCCAAGGATAAGTCATGACATTCAAAGGTATTGGAGGCACATGAACCTTATCAGCATAGATTTGGCACTTATGGCAAGTCCTCGAGTTGTGATGATAGTCAGTTTCCATGGTCGACCAATAGTAACTAGCCCTCAAAATCTTCTTGGCCATAATATGTCCACTGGAGTGAGTACCAAATATACCTTTATGCATATCCTCCATGATCTTTTTTGCTTCCTTCTTGTCCATACAATGGAGCAGAATTGAATAATTGTTGTGCTTGTATAAGATCCCATTGCTCAGGAAGAACTTGGCTGAGAACCTCCGCGGAAATTTCTTATCATTGATAGATGCTCCTTCAGGGTACTCTTGAGCTTCAAGATACCTTTTCACTTTGTAAAACCAAGGCATCTCCTTTATTCCATCAGTGTCAATCTCATAGTAGTATGTCGGTTCGTCAAATCGTTCGACAGTAATTCGGGGAGCTTTATTGTCCCACTTAACCTTGAACATAGATGACATGGTAGTAAAGGCATTTGCGGATTAATTTTCTTCCCTTGGGATATGTTCAAAGGTATTTTCTTCAAAGTACGGGATCAAGGTTAGCACAAGTTCTTTGTATGGGATAAGATTTAGATGCTTTGTATCGCACTCTCCTTTAAATTGGCTGATGAACAAGGCCGAATCCCCATACACGCACAGGAATTTGATTCTTAAGTCAATAGCAACCTTAAGACCCAATATGCATGCTTCGTACTAGGCCATATTTTTAGTACAGTCAAAGCAAAGTCTGGCAGTGAAATGCGTATGGCAACCTTCAGGGGAGATGATCACAACACCAATTCCGTTACCAAGTGCATTAGAAGCTCCATAAAAAACCATAGTCCATCCGGATCCTTGCTCAGGACCTTCATACAGTCTAAGATTTTCATAATCTGTAATCAGCATCATATTCTCATCCAGGAATTCAAAGTTCATAGACTGGTAGTCATCTACAGCTTGATGCACCAAATGATCTGCCAGTACACTTCCTTTTATTTATTTTTGAGTAGTGTAATAGATATCATGCTCAGTTAAGATTATTTGCCATCGGGCTATTCTTCCGGAGAGAGCTGGCTTCTCAAAGATGTACTTGATGGGATCCATCTTAGAGATCAGTAGAGTGGTATGAGTCAACATATACTATCTTAGTCGGCGAGCAGCCCATGCCAAAGTGCATCAAGTTTTCTCGAGTAGTGAATATCTTGTTTCAAAGTCGGCAAACTTTTTTCTAAGGTAGTATATTGCATGCTCTTTTCGACCAGACTCGTCATGCTGCCCCATCACACACCCCATTGAATTCTCTAATACGGTTAAGTACATGATCAGAGGTCTTCCTTCAACTGGTGGCATCAGGATTGGAGGTTCTTGTAAGTACTCCTTGATTTGTTCAAAGACTATTTGACAATCGTCATTCCATCTTACCACTTGATCTTTCTTCAGCAGTTTGAAGATTGGCTCACAAGTAGCAGTTAGGTGAGAGATGAATCGGGTAATGTAGTTGAGTTGTCCTAAGAAACCTCTAACCTCCTTCTCAGTGTGGGGAGCTAGAATTTCTTGGATAACTTTGACCTTTGCCACTGACGACAAAGCCTAGGAGATTTCCATACCTCACCCCAAAGATGCATTTGTTGGGATTCAACCTCAGCTTGTATTTCTTTAGCCTTTCAAACAACTTGTGCAGATGATCAAGGTGTTCTTCCTAAGTTTGAGATCTCACTATCATGTCATCAACATAGACTTCTATTTCATGATGAATCATGTCATGAAATAGAGCCACCATAGCCCGTTGATAAGTTGCGCCTGCATTCTTCAGCCTAAAAGGCATGACCTTATAACAAAAGGTGCCCCACTGTGTGACAAAATTATTTTTCTCCATGTCTTAGGGATCCCTTTTGATTTGGTTATAACCAGAGAAGCCATCCATGAAGGAAAATACCTTGTGTTGAGTAGTGTTGTCAACCAAAACATCAATATATGGTAGTGGGAAGTGATCTTTGGGGCTTTCCCTATTTAAATCCCTATAGTCTACAGACATACGGACTTTGCCGTTTCTCTTCGGCACAGGAACAACATTTACAACCCATTGGGGATACGACGTCACTGTCAAGAAACCTGCATTGAACTGTTTCATTACCTCAGCCTTGATCTTCTTAGACATATCAGGACGCATGTGATGAACCTTTTGTTTTATCTGAGAACAACCCTCTTTCATCGGTAGATGATGGACCACGATATCAGTATCGAGCCCTGGAATGTCTTCGTATGACCAAGAGAATACCTCAACATAGTCATGCAACATTTAAACCAATATGCTCTTGACACTTCCTTCCAGGTTGGCGCCAATCTTGACTTCTTTCTTATCTTCCTCAGTACCCAAGTTTATCACTTTGACCCGTTCTTCGTGAGGTTGGATATCCTTTTCCTCTTGTATCAGGTGTCTGGCGAGTTCTCAGGTATCTCACAATCCTCTTCAACTTCGTCTTCGGCTTGATATATTGGATTTTCAGATTCATAAACGAAAATAGCAGAATTGTTGTTAATGAGATCCGGAGTGGATATGGATCTACATATAAGTGTGTGTGCATGTAAGGTTACATGGCTATTTTAAAAATGCAATAAAGTAAAATAAAGACAAGGAGCGCAAAATTGAATGCAAAATTGTCCAATGTTTTCATTAAATGAGCATATGATATATGAAATGACAACCCTTAAGAAATGGACCATTGTGCCCCGGGCAAGGCACATGGCTTAAATTCATTGATCTAAAGGAAAATATACAGATAAAACTTCTTAAAGCAATAAAAATAGGAAATAGCAATTACTCCTTGCTGAAGAAGATTGCGATCAAATCTTTGGCCTTCCGGTTGTTGAGTCTGCCATCAGTAGTTGGGAATATCCAGTCGTCCAAGTCACCATAACTATTAGTATCTTCTAGAGCATTGACTTTGTTGTTGCTAATACGGAGCGGTGGTCCGCCGACACGAACATGTCAAACATCTTTCTGAGCCTTTAAAGTAAAACCCAACCCAAATTTTTAGGATTTATAGGGGATATCAGGAAGTTGTCCCCGGATAGTTCAACCTCCATCTCTACAACAGCCCGAGCATCCTTCAGGGAGGCCATTCTTGGTGTGTCTTTAGAGATCTTAGAAGTTGCAAGAGTAGCCGCAATCGTTAGAGGGATTACTTTAAATGCTTGACAAGAAGTTTCAATGAATTCGCCATCTATTTCAACATATTTGAAAGAATTTAAATGACTAACCTTATATTCTTCCTCCCTACAGATAGTGACAATCTTCCCTTTCACTGGGTATTTCAGCTTTTGATGCAATGTAGAGGTAACCGCACCTGCCCCATGAATCCACGGGCGTCCCAACAAGCAAGAATAGGCCGGGAGGATATCCATTACATAAAATGTTGAATTGAAGACTTGTGACCCTATCTTGATCGACAGATCAACCTCTGCGTGGACCATTATTTTTGAACCATCGAAGGCTCTTACTACAATATCGCTGGGTTTCACCACCATCCCATCATAATCCAGCCTATCCAAATCACCTTTAGGTAAAATATTGAGGGAGGACCCAATATCTACTATCATATGCGCCAAGGTGGTTCCTTTACATTAAATAGAGATGTGCAGAGCTTTTTTGTTATTCTTTCCTTCCAGAGTTAAATCTGCATCAGAAAATCCCAATCTATTATCAGTAGTTAGGCTTTCCATGCAATTCTCAAATTGATCAGCGTGGTCTTTTTTGGTACATGGGCATTCTTCAGGAATTTCAGCAGAGCTTTGGCATGTGCTTCGAAGCATAACAACAAGGACAACATGGATATCTTTGAGGGTGTCTGCCTCAGTTGTTAAACTATTTTGTAGTCACTTTTTCAGATGATCTTCAGAATTTCTTCCATATCTTATCTAGATGGGTCTTTAATTGTACCATCTCTGGATGGTTCCTCCATCTAGGCAGGCTCAGTAACTTTCTCTTTACCTCGGCCATTGGAAGTTGGCCCACCAGAAGGAATGTGAACAAGTGTTGTTGTAGTTATTGGAGGAGAGATCTCCGGAGAGAAGACCCTTTATATCCTAGTGACCTTACTAGTTTCGATAATGTTTGTAATTTCAGGCTCTTCATTTTCAATAATCCATGGCTCTTGCTTGACACCATGATAATAAACTTCTGCCCCATAGTTCCAGGGCACAACTTTGTCAGAGGTATAGGGGACTGGCCCCGGTGTAATGATGATCAAGGGAGCCACTCTTGGCTCAGCAGGAATACTTATAGGGCCTTTAGAGGTGATCCTAATAGGAGCATTTGAAATGGTGATTATGGAAACATCTTGAGGTATACTTTCAGATAAAATCTTCATGGACGAAGTTTTCTCAAACAGAATTTCATGGATAATCAGGCGTTAAATACCTTTCTTCAGCCACATACAAACATTGGTTTGGGAAGCAGAATGGTAATAATTTTCAAGGAAGCCAGGAAATAAACTGGCTCTTAACAGATTATTCTTAACAGTCAATAAGGCAGTAGTCAAATCACTGATGATGGAGACAAATGAGACATCGTCAATGGCATTGACACCTTTACCATGATTGGGCATGGATGTGGTAATCACATTAGGGGTTTATGGAGGGTCAAACTCAATCACTTTGTTATCAATCAAATCTTTGATCTTGTTCTTCAATGCCCAACAGTTTTTGGTGTCGTGTCCGGGACTATTTTAATGATAGGTGCATTTCTCATTCGGGTTATATTTGGGAGAGGCAGTATTGGGATTTGGGGGAGGATCTCGCAGTGTTACCAAATCTTCCTTCAATAGATGTTGTAGACCTTGAGACAGTGGCATGTTAATCCTAATGAATTGCTTCCTCGAGGCATCTGGCCTTTGTTGATTGTTTGATTGTTATGGTCGTTGAACTGGGGTTGGGTTTGACGTCAACACATCTCCTACTTACTGATGACGATCATTCTTGATACGACTCCTTTGTCCATAAACAGCATTAGTCTATTTCTTACCAACAAATGGTTTCTTTAAAGCATTATAGGTTGAGGCCATGGGGATCGTTCCACTTTTGATTCCAGTTTCAACTCGCTTTCCAGTCAAAATCAACTTAGTAAACCCTGGCGAAGATCTCTCAATCAGCAAATTAAAGAATGGACCAGTCTAGGTGCCCATAAACAAGCCTACTAATTATCTATCAGTCAATGGGGGTTGCACCCTTCCAGCCAGATCCCTCCATTTTTTAGCATACTTCTTAAAGCCTTCGCTTGAGCCTATTGTCATATTTTATAATTGCACGCGAGTTGGTGCAAAATCAGCATTGTATTTGTATTGTCTGTAGAAGGCAGCAGCCAGATTCTCCCTTGTGTGGATATTGGTCCTTTCTAATTGATATAACCATTCCAACTGTGTCCCAGCTAAACTCTCTTGGAATAAATGAACCCATAACTTCCTATCGGCGATGTGTGGTTGAATCTTGCAGACATAAGACCTCAGAATCATCTTAGGACAGGAGATTCCATCATACTTGGCGAAGATAGGAACCTTGAATTTATGGGGAATAACCACCCCAGGGACCAAACACATGTCTCCAAAGTCCAAATCAGACACTGTTTTGATCTCTACAGCCTTAAGTCGGTCTTTTGGCTGTTTGTATTTGCCCTTTGCCGATGGGTACTGCTCATTGGAGTAGTCTTCATCCTTAAAAATATGGTTATTTCCACCCCCAACCCTGGTGCTTCTAACATCCTCGTCTTGATTGTCTTCTTTCTCAGAAGAAGCCTCTTCTATTTGAGCTAGTCGGGAAGGTCCCTTGAACCTCCTTCCCATGTTAAGGATAACAGCCTATTTCTTGGTCTTCTTTTTGGTGGCAAGGAGTGCCATCATTTCTTGTTGTCCTTTAGCTTAGTTAAGGAGAGTCTCTTGGAACTGTGCATGTTGAGTTTGTAGATCTTTGATGGTTTGCTCTAGAGCCATATTATACTGAAATAAATAGTAAAAAGATGAGGAAACCTGTATCAGAAAACCTGCTTATGATATGATGCATGCTATATGGATGTAATGTTTTCAATGACCTCAAGAGATTTAAATTTTCTATCCAAAAAGGAAACAAACACAACAATTGTATTAATAAGTTCAAGATTACAACTGCCCCTTGTGCTTACAATGAAAATTAACAAGGGTGTCAAATGACAACAAAAATGAACTTCTAAAACAAAAGACTCAAGTCTCCCACGGGCGCTTCCTCTTTGTGTCGACGTATGCATTCAGGCTTTGCTCCTCGTAAAGTTTCTTGGTGGGCTCTAACACTTTCTTCTCGCTTATGTAGAATCGAGCTTCAAAGGTGTCTCGTTCCCCCTTGAGTTGAATCCAATATCTCTGCAATTCTTCGAAGTCGGTAGGCATGTCAAGATGGAGAATGTTATAAGGAATATCTCCGTCGGTAACAGACTCCATAACTATTGGTAGGATAGCGGGATATGGCATCATAAGATTTTAAGCGTGAGCTTGCACCCATTTGAGATAAGGATCTAAAGGAGTAGAGTTATTATGCCCCAAAGTCTAACTATCAACCTTGCTTACCATGCCCCAAGCATGTACAAACCTTCGATGATAACCTTGAACATCTTTCTCGTAGTCGAATATAATACCTTGAATGAGTGTGTCGTGGGGACCATCTCTTCAAGCATAGCCTAATTGTCGTAGAGCTAAAGAAGGGTTATAAGTAATACCTCCCCTAATGCCCAAGAGTGGAACATTATAGAACTCTACACAATGTTCAATGATAGTAATGTCCTCTTGAGATTTAGAGCACCAATGGATATCTGCATGAGAAAGCGACATTATCCTTTGCGACCACCTCAAGCCTTGCTCATTCTTCAATACTGATCGGGGAAGGTGTGAAATAAATAACCTAGACAGCAAAGATAAGCAACACATAAGAGTCCCTCGCTTCCTCATAGTGCGAGTATGAAGAGAGTGAAAAATGTCTCCAAGAAATGTAGGCACAGGGTTACGAGTAAGGAAAATTTTGACAGCATTTACATCTATGAGTTTGTCAGGGTTAGGAAAAAGCACCAACCCATAGATTTGAAGAGCCAATATCTCCTCAAAATCTTGTAAGTCCATAACATCCCAAAACAAACAAGCCTTCTCCATTAGGAATTTAGCCAAAAAGCCTTTGACCCCATTTCTTGTCTCCCAATTAGCTACAATGTCAGCATTCTTCAAATGTAAGGCCTTGGCAATAACTTCAGGCTTTGGAGTTTCCTCTAAACCGGTGAATGGTATTTGATTAAGGACTCGTACCCCCAATAGTTGAGAGAATGCTTCCATCGTAGGCACTAATTGATAATCGGGAAAGGTGAAACAATGATGTACATGGTCAAAGAACTGAAAGAGCACCCTCATCATGTCTTCTTTAAAGCTTAAGGTTACCAGATTGAGAAGTCGAGCATATCTTTTGGTGAACCGAGAATTTTTAGGAACCCTTGATGCTAACTCTTTGAGTTTATGAGGCACCCTCATGAAGTTGATTCAGATGGTATTTCTACGAGTGGAAGCCATATCCTGCAAAACAGAACAAAGATAAATCCCCAGGTCCTTGAAGTTGTTAGTTAAAATGCTATGGCATGATGTTATGATGTCATGAACAAATAATCAAACACACACACACACAAAGCATACAAGGCCTTAGGTTTTAGCTTGCATGGGGTTTATAGGTAAGTACCCTCTTGAAGATTAGTTGTTTCAACCTGTCCTAACAAAAGTAACCAGGTTATAAGGAAATCTCATCACTGATCTTTCTTCATTGGGCATTGTTTTAGCTCAAGCCTCCAAATTGCGGCTAAAATATCCCAAAAGTCTGATCTCAATGAATGTAGTATCAAGTATAAACCAACTTTAGTCTTCAGCAAAGCCATATATCTCACTACTTTCTAATGGCCAAGTTGTTCAACTATGGTTCTATGGTCAGTTAGTACTTCATGACACCATACAACGGCCCCGTATTCTCCTTGAATGGACTCAAGAGACACTGGTACCAATAAATGTGTCACACTAACGTAGTCATCTCTTCAACCATGTTAGTATTACGCCGTATAGTCCCAACAATCTATTGTTACTTACCTAATATGCCCTAGATCCGGGTATAGGATCTATACAAGAAATAAACCCAAGTATAACCCACAAATGTAAAGCAAACAAAACAAGTAAAGTAAATAAAGGTGATCTAGCTCTTAAGGTAACCCCACTTTTAGTTTATTTCCCCAGCAAAGTCGCCAGTTCTGTAATATGGTGGGAGAATTGACTTGGTTTTTTGCGTTTTATCACAAATGTTGCAGATAGCAAGAGTCGCCACCGACTTTTCTTTTATCTAATAAAGGAAAGGGTGAAAATAACACCAAATACCTTTTGAGATATTTTCTTGAGTTCGGGGGGTAGGTTATGAAAAGGGAAGGTGTTAGCACCCTTTTCATCCGTAGTTATCTACGAGCTCTTAATTGCTAGCTCACTTTGAAATGCTTTGTGTTTGTGTAAGTTTGAAATTTTTTGAAAATGCCTTCGTACGGAAAACTTTTTAATGATTCTCGTATCATTGAGAATGTATACAAAGTGTTAGTTTGGAAAATATTTGTTGAAAGGGAATATGTTTTGAAAATGCCAGTGTAAGACAATTTTGTAATGATTCTCGTATCATTGAGAATGTATACAAAATGTTTATTTTTAAAAGTGTTTTGAAAGTGTGAGGTGTAAATGGTTTTGTTTGTGAGCAAGAAATCACGAGCAACATACCTAATCAAAAATTCTTTGTTCTTTTCCTCGTCCTTTAGATAGTGCTTGTCTACCATTAGTTAGTAAGAAGCCATATCATTGGATGTGAGGGACATGCGTGGGTTATCGTACATTCATAGAAGGAAACTTGTAAGATATTTTTAGCAATTGTCGTAAGGGACTAAGATCATTTACCAAAGGCAACATTGAAGGTTCACCGGGGGACTATGATCTTTTAATCGAGGATCTTTTTCTAAAACATCTCACGTTCGAGGGACATGACTGTTTTTATCTGAGGCAACAAGTCTGGGTTACCCTATAGGTGCATGTGTGAAAAGTGTTTCATTTCAAATATTTCATCTTTGAATTAGGATTGTCTAATGTTTGATTTTAAGTCTTGTCATACAAACCCTAATTACTAGCAATAATAAGGAAAGCAATAAATTGTGGAATTTAAATGTCCTATGCTATTACAACACTTTAGGAATGGGGGGGTACAATTTTTGAAGGGGGAGAAAGCAATAAAGCTTAATTATCTATTACAAACTATATACATGAATAATGATAAAATTTATAAAATGTAAAGGAGGAGAAGGAAATTGTTTTTAGGGTTTTTGATGGATAAGGTTTTAGTATTTAACCTAATTAAACTAATTAATTTTAATTACAAGAAAAGTTAATTAATAATTTAATCAAAACCTAAAATCTAATTTAATTAAAATTAAGAAGAAAATAAACCTAAGTCTAAATAATTTGTTTAGAAAATAATTTGAAGGTTGATGTTAATTTAGAAAAAATATTTTAAAGTGTGAAAAATAAACAAAATCCAGTTCTTAATATTAACAAAAATAAAATAATTGTTTAAATTAAAATATTTTTAATTTAATTATTTAAGAAATTTTTTTTTTGTGTTTTTGATTAAATAGATAAATAAAAATAATGAATATATAAAAAGAAATGAAAATAAATGGGCCAGGTGTTAAAAAAGTAGAAGGGAGGTAAAAAGTAGTAAAAGGCCCAAAACAATTTTTTGTTAGAAACAGAATTGAAACAAAAAAAATAAGAAAATGGGCATGTGTTGTTAGTAAAATAGGAGTATGAAGAAGAAAGAAATAAAAGGCCCAGGTCATGTTTGTTATCCAGTATGGTCAGCTCTTGAAAGTGCATCTTGGTCTTGCATTATGGAGCGCTGGATTTGATGGTCCAATGATCAAATGGTGTGGATAAAAGGTGCATGGTGCGCGCATATGCTTGGCTTGTATTGAATCTGCAAGGAGAAAATGTAAAAAAAACAAAAGGTTACCACTGAGGCTCGAACCCAGGTCCCTATAGATTATGCCTTATGCACGCTTCCTCTGCCATTGGGGTGGTTGTTTCATCTGTTATTAAGAAAAGTTACTTTAAATTTAAAATAAACCCCTTCCTGACTACACTTCATCCCTAACCTCGCGCCAATATCTCCATTGTTACATTTTCAAATTTCTGAACCTGCTCATTTCTCAACCATTTTCAAAAGTGTAAACATGAAAGTTGTTCCATTTTTCACCACGAATTCAACCATATAAATAACTAAAGCTATAAATCAAAGATGGACATAAATTTTGTTTGGTACCAAATAAAACCTAATTTTTTTAGAAAGTTCAAACTCAATTCACATCACTCAGGCAACATAAATGTAAACTAAAGGCATGGTTAGATTCAGGGCTATGATCTCTACATTTTTCATTCACAAAGTAACCATTAATGATGCTTGTAGAGAGAGTTTAAAGTTGAGAAAACTTACCTCAAAAGTGGAAATCGTGTATGGAGTTTGAGCACTTCTGAAGGTGTTGTGATGATCTGGATAGCTTCACTGGACTCCTAGGAAGCTAATGCAACTTTTACTTTATGCTGAGAGTGGCTGAATCTTCTTGGAGAAGTCAAGTTGCAGAGCTGAGTTTTTGAGTTTGGAGGATGATGAAGACGGAATTACAATTATGAAACAGGGGTGGGGATGAGTTCTAAATTAAGTATGGAAGCTTTGTGATTGATTATAAATGAAAATGCACGATCGAATTAGGTGTTTTGAGTTTATGGTCAGAATGTGAAACAATGGAGGTTTGAAATGCAAATTCTAACTTCAGAGTATTTAAGGGTGTTTCAAGGCTTGTAAACTCACGTGTTAGGTTGCAAATGACTTGTCTATTTATAGAGAAAAGGTTTGATGGAAGGAGAACATCAGATTCAAGAGATCAAATGCTATGGTTTTGAAACCTGTTTTTGAATCAAACTTGAATTGCATAGTTTCAATGTGAAGTACAAGGGCTTGTAGGGTGGTTAACAGGCTCTAGACAAGTTGCTTCTAGATTTGAGATTGTGTGTGCTCATAAGGAACAAGTGCAAAGTTCAAGGAGTTGACATTGTGATTAAAGTTAGCTTTTCCAAAATGGCAATGTTACCTTTGTGCCAAAAATGGATTAATCACTTGGACAATGGCTCAAATGCTTGGACAATGGGTTAATCAGTTGTCTAAACATTTAATTATTGAGTGATTTGCAAGTTAGAAGGCCTGTAAAGTAAGATTCTGCAGCATGCTTGAAGATTGGATCAAGTGTTCTTCATGAAAATGACATATAATTCAAGAATGGATGGCCAACTTCTTCTCTTCGAAAATTCTATCTCAAGCATGATCTCTTCAAGTTATTTTAAATTTTGGAAAGCTTTAAAAATTATCTACAACCTTCATGTTTACCACTTTGGCTAAATCAAGTTGGAACTTGGTGAAAAATTTCCAAGATGTTGGGACAGAAAATATGCCTAACTTGATGAAAATTTCACTAAGTGTTTATACAAAAATGTCATGACTTCATGGGCCTATATCTTCAAATCTAAGCACTTTTTAGACATCAACCCTAAGGGAAAAATTTGTATAATTCATCAAGATCTACAAATTTCATGTTGAAAGTTTTCCTAGAATCATCTTGTAACTTGGTGAAAAATTGTCATGAAGTAATGAAATTATAAAGATTAAAAAAACTTAGAAATTTTTTCTAAGTCTTGAAACTTTGACTTTTTATGGACTTTATTGACTTTCTTGATTCTTGTTGACCAAGTTTGATATTTTTTAATGTCTTTATGAATCTTGATCTTTGAAATTCAATGTTGACTAAAAAGTCAAAGTTTGACTTTTTATGTATCAGTTGACTTTTCATCAGTTGATCAAAAATTCAACTATCAACCTTTTGATCTTGAGAAATGATTTGAGCCATTAAATTGGGTAAAAATTTTGAATATGTGTCCTTCATATAATGCTTCAAGCCATTAGGTCATGTACTAGGTCGAAAGTCAATGATCATTCATTCTTAGTCAAAACCCTAATTTTGGCAATTTTGCCCCTTTAATGATTTGAGTGCTTTTCTTGAGGAATTATGATCAACCCTTGACCAATTGATGAATATAACTTCAAAATTTTAATGTTGGCCATAAATCATGAAGTTTGACTGTATATTTACCATGGTTGACGTTTTACCTAATAAAGTTGATTTTCAGTCATCTGAATAATTGACTGAGCAAATTTGTGATGCAAGACTTGAAATTTGGTATGAGCAATCTTGGAGACCTTTAATGAACAATGAAAGTCATTTAAGGCATCAAAAGTCCAATTGTCCTTGAGAAAACCAAAACCATAATTTGGAGGCTCGGTGCTTAGGAGGTGAGCTTTTCTGATCAAACCCTTGAGCATTTGAGATCTTTGGTGAGAAATGTCCTGATAAAAGAGAGGGAAAATTTTGGGGTACAACAACGGTCAACAAGCGTGCACTGAAGTCACGATAGTTAGACCAATCACAACATTTCAATTGTCATGCTCTCATTGGTTGAAGAAACAACATAGGTCATCTTCAACCTCCAGCTACCCTGCAACTAGGGCGAGATCATGATTCTTAAATATGTAAATTTAAACGCTCATAGTGGTATCATTAGATGCGTCTCTTTCAAGACGATCACAACCATATCCTTGCACCAAATTTATATAAAACACATCTTACTCGATTTGGAAAAAACCAAAGATGTTATGAAAAATTTTGAAATTTGATAACAGAAGTATCAAATGCATTGATTTATCAAAATTTAGTTAATAGAAAGCATCAGTGAACATCATAAACCATTCTAGTAATTTGAGTTAGAAGATTTGGTGCCTTAAACTACCTGAACAAAGCCAGACGAATTTGCTGTGAAATTGGACTTGGATAGCACGAGTTAGGAAGCCTTAGGACTTTGTTCTTCTTATGTTAGCGTCAGTGAAGTTAAAGGATGAAGAATCAGTAGAGAAATTGGATTGAAAAGTTAGAAAAGATGAATTCGAAAACTCGGAAAAATGAGTTATGAAGAGAGTTTGGCAAGGTGATTTTTGCTGTCCAAACTTGAGAAAATGAGAGGAGTGAGGTCCTCTATTTATAGGGAAGTGAACGGTGTAAGGAATTGAAAGGAAAATTGAAGTTTGGAGGGAAATTGGATGGAGCCCGAAAGTGGAAAATGTGTGACTCCATGTACATAAAAACTCAGCTAATTCATGGGTTTTGATCCTTAATTCAACTTTGGGAACTTTTTTAAACAATTTTTAATCAAAACTGCATGCTAATTTGGTGTTTAGAAGCCGGATTATGGATTTCAAAATCTGACTTGGAGAAAAAATGCAGTTTCAAGTAACTGACTTTGAACTGATGGTGTGCACGATTTAGGAAGCCTTTAGAGATGATTCTTGATGCATTGGAAAGATCATGTAACACTATTTATAATGTGCCAATAAATAATTAATTTGGATTCTTGAGCTAGAAGTTATGCTTGGTCAAAACCAGAAAAATAATGCGCTGACTTTTATACTTAAAAAAATTCTAAGTTTTTTCTTCAAAAATGACCTATAATGTTGTAGGTGTTTAGGTATTGGCTTGCATTTTTGTTAAATCCCAAGTGTATGTGTGAATGTCATGACCGATGTCATAACATTCTAGTTCAGGTTGTACTAACTCAATAGGTACATGTGCAGAAAAATATTGTAATTCAAATACTGATGTTTATAAGTGTGTATCTGAGAATGTTTGCAAAATGATCACATTTTGCTAAATCAGTAGACAGGTTTTCTCAGATGTCATAACAGATGTTATGACATCCTGTTCTGAACTAACAGGATTGCAGGATTGGATAAGTCTGAGTTTTTTCAGGAAATAACTCAGTCCCCTCTAAACAGAATCCTGCGTTTTCTGAGGAGTAACCTAGCTCAATCCTAACCTGATCAATAAAGTACTGTGACCTGGTCTTTAGGTCAAATGGAATCAACCCTAGGTTTTTGGAAACCCTAACTGAAGTTGCAGCTGCTATATATTCAACAGAGCTGCGGTTTTTCAAGAGATCCCTGCTGATTGATTAGAAGATCAATTTTGTAATCTGTATAGATTTGTTTATTGTACTCCAAGCAATTATCATTGTGATAAGTGTCTTGGAATAGGTTTCAATTGTAAGGGTTGTGTAGCACTCAAAGCTTTGAAGCAAGAGTGTTTGAATGTTACTTGACTAAAGCTGTGAAGCAGAGTCAAGTTAGTTGTGTACATCACTCAAAGCTGTGAAGCACGAGTGATTGTGTTACTTGATTAAAAAGCTGTGAAGCTTAATCAAGTGTGTGTTTTGAAGAGTGTCTTCATCAATTCTCAAGTCAAATTGGTTTATGTATCACTGCTGTGATTGAGGGGGAGTGAGTAGGAACTCAGGTTTAAGTTGTACTTAGATTAGAATTGCATTGGGTAGGTCTTAAGTGAAGGAGATAAACTGGTTGGTTTATTCCTGAATTAACATCTCTTATAGTGGATTCTCTCCCTGGCTTGGTAGCCCCCAGAGTAGGTGTTGTTGCATACTGAACTGGGTAAACAATTGACTGTGTTATTTACTGCTTTTGTATTTACTGTCATATAGTAAGTCAGATACGGTGTCATAACATTGGACGTGACATTGAGTATCTGTAGCCAGAATTTCAATTGGCATCAGAGCAGGCACCCTGCCTGTATTACTGGGTGAGATCTAGGGATATCACTTTCTGGCACTATGGACAAAGAAGGAGTTTTTGGAAATAGACCACCCATTCTGGATGGAACTAATTATGACTACTGGAAACCTCGTATGATTGCCTTCCTAAAATCTCTGGACAAAAAGGCTTGGAGAGCTGCTGACAAAGGATGGATTCATCCCACCATAACTGAGGAAGATGGGACAATCAGTCTGAAGCCTGAGGAAAATTGGAGTAAAGAAGAAGATGAGCTAGCCCTGGGAAATTCCAAAGCTCTAAATGCCTTGTTCAATGGAATTGATAGAAATATTTTCAGATTAGTTCATCAATATGAACTGGCCAAGGAAGTTTGGGACACTCTCAAAACTACTCATGAGGGAACTTCCAAAGTAAAAATGTCAAGGCTTCAGATGTTGACCACTAAGTTTGAGAATCTAAAAATGATGGAAGATGAAACCATTCATGAGTTTCACATGAACATCTTGGAGATTGCCAACACCTCAGGAGCACTGGGAGAAAAAATGTCAGAAGAAAAACTGGTGAGGAAGATTCTCAGATCCTTGCCTAAAAGATTTGCAATGAAGGTGACTGCCATAGAGGAAGCCCAGGATATTAGCAAGTTGAAAGTGGATGAACTTATTGGGTCTCTTCAGACTTTTGAGATGGGAATCACTAATGATGATGTCAAAAAGAACAAGAGCATAACACTTATGTCCAACACTGATGTTGAAGAAAACATTTCAGAAGCTATAGCCATGCTAGGAAGACAGTTCAACAAACTCATCAAAAGAATAGATCCAAAGTCAAGGTCTAATGTTCATAACATTTCCTCTGACATTGACAGTTCCAGCAGAAGACCAAGGTCAGATGAGAAGGGAGTTCAAGGCAGAGGAATTCAATGCCATGGTTGTGAAGGATATGGGCATATTCGAGCTGAATGTCCTACCTTTCTTAAGAAACAAAAAGGAATGACAGTTACTTGGTCTGACTGTGATTCAGAAAGTAATTCTGAAGAAGAGACTGCCAAACGAGTTACTGCTTTAACTGGTGTTTGTACCTCTGAAAGTGACATCAGTGATGAAGAGGTGACTTTTGAAGAACTGGCTGAAACGTACAAGGAATTGTGTATCAGAAGTACTGAAGTCTGTGTGCAGAATGAGAAACAATCAAAACTCATCATAAAGATGGAGGCTGAAAAACGGGAAAACCTTGAAACTATAAGTCTTCTAGAAGGAGAAGTTCAATTGCTGAACTCACAACTGAATCAAATGACCAAATCTGTCAAGATGTTGACAAATGGAACTGACAAATTGGAAGAGATCCTACAGATTGGACAAAATGTGGGAAATAAATCTGGTCTGGGATTTATGAAAGCAACGAAATCCGGTTCTGGTAGGCAAATGTCAAAACAGATGTCTCAACACAACTCTCGACATCAGGAACAGAAACATATGAGGAAGAGGTACCAAAGATGGAAATGTCATCATTGTGGTAGATATGGCCACATAAAGCGTTTCTGCTTCAGATTACATGGATACCCTAATCAGAATTCAGGTGTCAAACCTAAGTCTAAAAAGGTACCACATGCTCCTCAATGGAAGAAAAAGGCTACTGCACTGATAGCTCACACTTCCCTGAGGGTCTCTGCAAAGGAAGACTGGTACTTTGACAGTGGATGTTCCAGACATATGACTGGAATCAAGAACCTCCTCAATAATGTTAAGCCTCACACCACCAGTTTTGTGACCTTTGGAGATGGGGCTAAAGGTGAAATCAAAGGAGTTGGTGATTTGAACTGCCCTGGAGTTCCAAGTCTAAATGAAGTACTGCTGGTGAAAGGACTGACCGCTAATCTCATTAGTATCAGTCAACTGTGTGATCTAGGATTCAAGGTCAATTTCTCAAAATCTGAATGCCTTGTAATCAATGACAAACAAGAGATAGTAATGAGAGGAGTCAGATCCAAAGACAACTGTTACTTATGGGAGGCTGAGAACACTAATTTCTCATCTGTGTGTTGCATTGCAACCGAAGAAAAAGAGGTGAAACTGTGGCACCAAAAACTTGGCCATATTCACCTAAGGGGTATGAAGAGGATTATCTCCTTGGAGGCAGTCAGAGGGATTCCAAAACTGCTAATTGATGAAGGAAGAGTTTGTGGTGAATGTCAGGTGGGTAAGCAGACGAGGATGTCACATCCAAAGTCAAGACATCTAACCACCTCTAAGGTTCTAGAACTCCTCCATATGGATCTGATGGGACCAATGCAAGTAGAGAGCCTTGGTGGTAAAAGATATGCCTATGTGGTTGTGGATGATTTTTCCAGATTCACCTGGATTAATTTCATTAGAGAAAAATCAGATGCATTTGAAGTCTTCAGAGAACTGTGCAAAAGAATTCAAAGAGAGAAGGAAGGATGTATTGTCAGAATCAGAAGTGATCATGGCAAGGAATTTGAAAACAGCAAGTTTGATGACTTCTGTGCTTCAGAAGGAATCAGTCATGAGTTTTCTTCTCCCATAACACCTCAGCAAAATGGAGTTGTGGAAAGAAAAAACAGGACCATACAAGAATCTGCCAGAGCAATGTTACATGCCAAAAGACTTCCTATGTATTTTTGGGCTGAAGCTATGAATACAGCTTGCTATGTTCATAACAGGGTCACCTTGAGAAAGGGAACCTCATCCACCATATATGAACTCTGGAAAGGAAGAAAACCAACTGTGAAGTACTTTCATGTGTTTGGCAGCAAATGCTATATCCTGTCTGATCGTGAACAGAGAAGAAAACTGGACTCCAAAAGTGATGAAGGCATATTTCTAGGATACTCCTCAAACAGCAGAGCTTATAGAGTATTCAACTCCAGAACCAAAACCATGATGGAATCAATAAACGTCATAATTGATGACTATCATGAAGAAACAGATGTTCCTTGTACTGTTGAGACATTCTTTGAGACTTCAACCCAACAGGATGATCTACCCAACTCCACCACAACAGAACCAGAATCAAAGGAAGCTAGCAAGACTCCTTCCATCAGAATTCAGAAGGATCATCCAAAAGAGCTCATCATAGGAGATCCTAATAGTGGAGTCATCACAAGATCTAGAGAAATCATCTCAAATTCTTGTTTTGTGTCCAAAATAGAACCAAGAAATGTCAAGGAAGCCTTGACTGATGAATATTGGATTGGTGCAATGCAAGATGAACTGAACCAATTCAAGCAACATGAAGTTTGGGAACTGGTTCCTAGACCTGAAGGAACTAACATCATTGGGACAAAATGGATATTCAAGAACAAGTCAGATGCTGAAGGAGTTGTCACCAGAAATAAGGCGAGACTTGTTGCTCAAGGATACACCCAGGTTGAAGGGGTTGACTTTGATGAAACCTTTGCACCTGTAGCCAGGTTGGAATCAATCAGACTCTTGTTGTCAATTGCTTGTCTTCTGAAGTTCAAGTTATTTCAGATGGATGTGAAAAGTGCCTTTCTAAATGGGTACTTAAATGAGGAAGCTTATGTGGAACAACCTAAAGGTTTTGTGGATCCAACCCATCCTGATCATGTCTACAAATTGAGAAAAGCTCTATATGGGCTGAAACAAGCTCCTAGAGCATGGTATGACAAGTTAACAAGGTTTCTCTCAGACAAAGGCTACAGAAAAGGAGGCTTGGACAAAACTCTATTTGTCAAAACTGAAGGAGGGAAGTTGATGGTTGCCCAAATATATGTTGATGACATAATGTTTGGCGGAATGTCAGAACATATGGTTAAACACTTTGCTGACCAGATGCAGGCTGAATTTGAAATGAGTCTCATGGGAGAACTAACTTATTTTCTTGGACTACAAGTCTCACAGATGGAGGACTCAATCTTCTTATCTCAAAGCAAGTATGCTAAGAATATTGTAAAGAAGTTTGGTATGGAGAATGCAAGTCACAAAAGGACTCCTGCTCCTACTCATCTAAAGCTCTCCAAAGATGCAAGTGGGGTTAAGGTGGATCAAAGTCTGTACAGAAGCATGATAGGAAGCTTGTTGTACTTAACTGCCAGCAGACCTGATATTGCCTTTGCAGTTGGAGTTTGTGCTAGATACCAAGCTGATCCCAAAGTCAGTCATATCAATCAAGTGAAGAGAATTTTGAAGTATGTAAGTGGTACTTACAACTATGGATTGTTGTATACTCATGGCTGTGAACCGACTCTGACTGGTTACTGTGATGCTGATTGGGCTGGTAGTGCTGATGATAGAAAAAGCACCTCTGGAGGATGTTTCTTTTTGGGAAGTAATCTGGTTTCCTGGTTCAGCAAGAAACAGAATTGTGTGTCTCTTTCCATCGCTGAAGCTGAATATATTGCAGCTGGTAGTAGCTGCTCTCAAATGTTATGGATGAAACAGATGCTCACTGAGTATAATGTCACACAAGATGTTATGACATTGTACTGTGACAATCTGAGTACAATCAACATATCCAAGAATCCCATTCAGCATAGCAGGACCAAACATATTGACATACGACATCACTTTATTAGAGACCTTGTAGAAGAGAAGACCATCAAATTGGAACATGTTGCCACTGAGCTACAGCTGGCTGACATTTTTACCAAGGCTTTGGATGCAAACCAATTTGAAAACTTAAGGGGTAAGCTGGGTATTTGCCAACATGAGGAATTGTAGCAATTAATTTTGCTTAAAACAAAGACCAAAGGACTTATGCCTGTTCTGATTGGTTTAAAATTGTATTTTCTCATTTCCTACAATTCTTTTAAGAAGTTGAATAGGCACTCCTTTGCTTCGTTCCCCTCTCGTCTTCTCATCAATCAGGAATTTCTTCTCATTTGCTGTTGGTCCTTCAAAACTGACAAAATGTCTCAAACGCCATCATCATCCAATACGACCATCTCAACCTCCTCCTCTGATCAAGATTCTGGGACAATCTCTTCCTGTCTGGACTCTGATGGTCTGGAAATATGTTCTCATAGAACTAACCCCACCAAGGCCAAAGAATTGAGAACAAGACATACAGGTAATCCATCTCATTCTTCCTCTTCAGTTCCCCCTGAAATTGCAAATAGGGAAGGGACAGCCTATGTTAATCAAGCAATAGCAAAAATTGTTTCACGAATTCTGAACGAGAACCACTCAGTTCCTGGCATTTCTGTTCCTCTGAACCAAGAAAACTCAAATGCTAAAACAAATCCAAATGTCTCTAAGAATGTTGAGACATCAAACAAAGAGAAAAATGCTGACATTGCTCACAAGAAAAGAAAGAAGCCTGAATTCTCTGGATCTGATGACAGTGCTTGAAGGATGATTGCTGCTTGGTGGTGTTGCTGGTGGAGTTTGGAAGTGTGTTCTGCTGTTGTCTGCTGCTGATCTCATTATTTTGTTTTGGATAACTGTATAACTTTATAAACATGTAATCTTTGGCCCATTTGTGGCTAAAGTGGGGGAGAATATTTTTGGTACTGCTTAATTAGTACTTGACACTATATTTTTCTGCTGTCACTTATTTCTGCTGCTATCTATCTATCTCTGATTGTTTAGGGACTTTAGCCAAAAATCTGCCAAAGGGGGAGTTTGTAGGTGTTTAGGTATTGGCTTGCATTTTTGTTAAATCCCAAGTGTATGTGTGAATGTCATGACCGATGTCATAACATTCTAGTTCAGGTTGTACTAACTCAATAGGTACATGTGCAGAAAAATATTGTAATTCAAATACTGATGTTTATAAGTGTGTATCTGAGCATGTTTGCAAAATGATCACATTTTGCTAAATCAGTAGACAGGTTTTCTCAGATGTCATAACAGATGTTATGACATCCTGTTCTGAACTAACAGGATTGCAGGATTGGATAAGTCTGAGTTTTTTCAGGAAATAACTCAGTCCCCTCTAAACAGAATCCTGCATTTTCTGAGGAGTAACCTAGCTCAATCCTAATCTGATCAATAAAGTACTGTGACCTGGTCTTTAGGTCAAATGGAATCAACCCTAGGTTTTTGGAAACCCTAACTGAAGTTGCAGCTGCTATATATTCAACAGAGCTGCGGTTTTTCAAGAGATCCCTGCTGATTGATTAGAAGATCAATTTTGTAATCTGTATAGATTTGTTTATTGTACTCCAAGCAATTATCATTGTGATAAGTGTCTTGGAATAGGTTTCAATTGTAAGGGTTGTGTAGCACTCAAAGCTTTGAAGCAAGAGTGTTTGAATGTTACTTGACTAAAGCTGTGAAGCAAAGTCAAGTTAGTTGTGTACATCACTCAAAGCTGTGAAGCACGAGTGATTGTGTTACTTGATTAAAAAGCTGTGAAGCTTAATCAAGTGTGTGTTTTGAAGAGTGTCTTCATCAATTCTCAAGTCAAATTGGTTTATGTATCACTGCTGTGATTGAGGGGGAGTGAGTAGGAACTCAGGTTTAAGTTGTACTTAGATTAGAATTGCATTGGGTAGGTCTTAAGTGAAGGAGATAAACTGGTTGGTTTATTCCTGAATTAACATCTCTTATAGTGGATTCTCTCCCTGGCTTGGTAGCCCCCAGAGTAGGTGTTGTTGCACACTGAACTGGGTAAACAATTGACTGTGTTATTTACTGCTTTTGTATTTACTGTCATATAGTAAGTCAGATACGGTGTCATAACATTGGACGTGACATTGAGTATCTGTAGCCAGAATTTCAAATGTTTTGATTCCAAACAAGGTCTTCCTTCAAAATTGAGCTTTCATCATTGATTTTAGCTTGAATTAGACTCCATAAAGAGTATTGTGAAACTTATATCACTCAAAAATTCCAAATATTGAACAAGTTACGAACTTATAAAATTGGTGAAAATCTATGAGATGACCTATAATCTTTTGAGCTCGAAAAACATCTTGCAATCATTTACAAGCTTAGAACCAAAAATAGAGTTAAATTTAACACCCTTAAGATAGGTTTGAAAAACTAATGAGCTCAATATGATAAAATTTGACCAAGTCATGATCTTTTGAAGTCACACAAAAGAATTTTATGATGTATCTAGAGGACTTGTAATATTTCTCAATCATTAGTGACCTTCCATATAAAATTTGCTTGAAAATATTGAATTAATTTGTTAATAACCCTTTAAAGAGAAACATATATTTGGAATAACTGAAAAATCTCAAAAGATGAACAAGATATAGTCCTTAGAAGTTTAAAACCCTGATTCTTAAAGCATCAAAATGACTTGGAACCCCTTTCATCTTTTGACAATCTTTCTTGCACAATTGCTTTTTATATGTGAAGAGAAGTTATTTTGGATGATAATAAGAACCCATATCAACAATAATCACTTCAAAATGTTGTAAATTGAGAAAATTATGCACTTGTAATCAAGGAATCAAGAACTGATCAAATTAGGTCAAACTTCTTGAATCAATCTTGCATCTCTAGACTTTCCTTAGAAAAGTAGAGCATGATGAGACATAGAAGGATTTGAAATCATGTTATCTTGAAACACACACAAAGATGAAGCTTTGTTGAAGAAGGCATGGAAGTAAACTCATGAACATATGAATCAACCTGATGAAATGTGTTGTGCCATCACATATAATGTCTACATCCATAGAGCAAATATACATTATATTTGTTAGTTAAAAGTCAATCAATCATAAAAACACATATACAAAAACATATAAATCAAAGTTCTTGGTGATCTCCTATGAACAAACCTAAAGATAGGAAGAAGAACCAAACCCCATCGTGTGATCTTGATATGATTGGGTTGACATTGAAATGATGAGAGATCTTAGGGGGAAAATTGGGGTATAAAAGTTGCCCTTATTTAAGTGTCTTCTATCCAGAGATACGAAGGTTAAAATCTTTGTCTAGACGAGATTGAAGATACTTAAATATAAAACAAGCCCTATTTTTGGCCCTACGATGCCATGAAATGCTTATGATCATGCATGCAGACAAACAAATCCAGAGGTGACATTGGACACCACTGGGGATGCGGGAAATAAATATAAAGGATCAAAATAAAATCCGACCAGGAAAAAAAATCACTGGTAAACATATGACTCGACTCCACTGGGGTAAAGCCCAAGGAGGAGATAAAACATCTTTAACTCAAACATTGAGGAAAAAGTAATGGATGACAAAGATCGATAGATAAATGCGAACTACCCACTCACGGAGAAGATAATAAAAAGGTAACGTCGACTCACAGGGAATAAACATGGTAAGATAATACCGTTGAATACCAATATTAGGATGAGTAATAAATTATTGGCATCAGTACTTATGAATGGAAGCAAATGAACTGCTTTAGAGCAAAGTGAATTTCAACAATGAACTATCTCCCATGATGATACGACTACCATCCATCAGAAAAAGATCTCAACCAGGAACTATCTCCCATAATAACGAGACTACTATTCATTGGAGTAACAAATCTCAACAACGAACTATCTCCTATAATTACGATACTACCATTCATTGGAGTAAACAAATATCTTCTAGCATTGATAGGCTTACTAGGGAAGAACATGTTGCTCAAATAAAGAGACTGCCACTCGCTGCCATGAGAAGGAATTGCAATAATGATTCTGAGAAATGAATATTTGCTTCTCTAGGGAAATGCCAACATATTCCTGCTGAGGAGATAAAGTCTTCTCGTGAAAAATAAATGCATATTCTTAATCCAGGGCTCAAATCCTGTAGAAATCAAAATATCAATGTTGCTGGGGACCATAAATCCAAGCCTGGAACAAACCAAAATGAAACAGTCAACCAAGAGAGCACCTAATGAGGATTAAACTCAAAAGGGGACAATGTTCCGTCCAGATAATGAGCTAAATAGGAAGTCTAAAACAAAATTCTTACATGAGGGATAACTCAGTGGGGAAGTTGAAAGGATATAGACTTTCTACTTAGGGTTGACGATCTATTGAAAGGAGAGTAACATAACTCTGTAAATAGGGTAATATTCCAACAAAAATATTAATGAATGCAAATGAGCAATGACTTTTAATTCATCTATGCATGATGTATGTATGAATGTTATCATGTATATGTCGATAAAACAGACATACAACACTGGGAATAACCAGACAAAACTAACTTGGGTAAAGTGAACATTCGGTTAAATCACATCTAGGATGAAGATACCATAATAGATTAAGAACCAACTGAGAAAACAAATTCCCATTTCACGGCTTAACTCTATTGGGAAGAAACATGGTTTGAAAAAAATAATCAAAGCACAATCTGATAGTACAAAACCAAGGCAGTTGCAGGGATATGAAATCCTCCTCTATATTTCACCGGGGAATATCATGCAGACTTAGACTAGAGAACACAGTGCCTCATCGTCTAGTCTTCAACTGGAGATTCCAATACTGACCTCACTAGGGAAGGTGAAAACCAAATCGTTGATAATTCAACTAGGGATCTCGTGCTGACATTATTGGGGAGTACAACGTCACGTCATCAAGGAGAGCTCAAGTACATTATTCAAAATTAAGGATATTAGTCTGTGTAAACATTTTCATGGAGAAATTATGAAACTTCATGGGGATATTCATCTTAAAGGGAAACATCGTCCTTGATCTATCTGGAGATCTTAATAATTTAACATTACAGCAAAAGGTCACAATTATGGGGATTTTAAATCAAACTCAACACTTGCCGAGAGAAAACCCAAAAAGATGCCAGTCGTCTCAAAACTTTTTAGAAAAGAATACTTCCCTTGCAAAGTTTTCTAGGAAACAAACAACAACAATAATGTCATTACTGCAAAGAGCGATGATTTGCAAATGATTCTACCTCAACACGCATAGAGGGAAAGTACTTTTGTCAAATGAGCGAAGACCTCACTGGGGAACTTTGGATAGAGGTTTCAAACCATGTAAACCTGAAACCAAATAATCGACTTGAAGAAGATTTGAACTAATACTTAATTTGGGAAAGATGAGATCACAAACCCAATACCCCCATATATCAATTGGTATGAAATCCAAATATCCAGAACACAAATGGATCATGCGCATATTAGAAAGAGTAATCTCGGGATACATCTTAAGGAATCCTTTCAAAACTTCGGAGTTAGTCCATCCTTGAAATCACTGCTTTTGTTCCACTTGAATCACAAAATCTGAAGTAAAAGGTGATTTGCAAATTCTTTTCAAAAACATGTTTTTATTATTAAGTCTTTTTATTTTGAAAATTACTATCAATAATAAATGAAATTTTTGTAAATAGAATAAAATAAGAACCACAAAGAATTGGATAAAGGCTCAAACTTTAATAATAGATTGGTAGTCCGCAAATGGTGTGACTTCTTGAATGATTACAAAGTTTGGAAAATGGTAAGTATATGGAAAAGTTACATTGAAACACAATGACCACTATTCTCCCTAACAACTTTGAACTCCTGAGCAGATGATTTAGTTGAAGTGTGATGAGAATCTGATAAGATTGTTGCTTCATTTATCAAGTCTGGTCTGACGCAGTTACTTGCCAAGAAATTCCTAACGTTTTCTAGGCTGCCCTTGCGGGTTTTCAACCTATCAGGAAGATTTATTCTATTTATGTCTCTAACTTTTGCCTAGACCTCCCTTTCAGGTTTTTAGCCTACCGAGATGCTCTTTTATGCCTAAGCCACCCTTTCATGTTTTCAACTTAGCGAGCTATTCTTTTATTTCTTTAGGCAAAGTATTTCTTGAATGTGTCAGCATTCATGGGACGTGGGAATTCCTCACCATCCATAGTTTTAAGAATCAATGCACCTCAAGAGAAGGATTTCTTGACAACATATGCACCTTCATAATTGGGAGTCCGCTTGGCCCTAGAATCAATGTTAAAAGATATGATCTTCCTGAGTACGAGGTCGCCTTCTCTGAATTCACGAGGACTGACCTTCTTATCAAAAGATTCTTCATTCTTATCTAATATTAATTGGTCATGGAACATGGCTGTCATTCTCTTGTCTTCAATTAAATTCAACTTGTCAAACCTGTTCTAGACCCATTCAGCCTCTGACAATTTGGTTTCCATTATTACACACAAAGAGGGAATCTCAACCTCGATGAGGAGTACTGCTTCCATACCATATACAAGAGAAAACAGGGTCGCCCATGTCGAAGTGCAGACAGATGTACAATACCCATGCAAAGAAAAAAGGAGCATCTCATGCCAACCCTTATAGGTAACAACCATCTTCTGAATGATCTTTTTAATATTTTTATCTGCAACTTCAACAGCCTTATTCATCTTAGGTATGTAAGGAGACGAGTTGTGATGGACAATTTTGAATTCTTCACAAACTTCTGTCATCATCTTGTAATTTAGATTTGAGCCATTGTCGGTGATAATCCTGCTTGGAACACCGTATCGACATATAAGATTATTCTTGATAAAGCGCACTACCACCTTCTTGGTGACGTTAGCATAAGAAGTTGCTCCCACCCATTTGGTGAAGTAGTCAATTTCCACTAAGATGAAACGATGTCCATTTGATTCCTTGGGTTCAATCATTCCAATCATATTAATACCCCACATAGAAAAGGGCCACGGTGAATAAATAACATTGAGAGCCGTTGGAGGCACATGAATCTTGTCAGCATTAATCTGACACTTATGGCACTTCTTTGCAAATTTTTAACAGTCAGATTCCATTCTCAGCCAATAGTAACCTTCCATAAGCATATTTTTTGCCATAGAATGTCCATTGGCATGGGTACCAAATGAACCTTCATAGATCTCATGCATCAACATATCTGCTTCGTGTCTATCCACGCATCTGAGCAAGACCATGTCGTAATTTCTTTTGTATAACACATCCTTATTGAGGAAAAAGCTACCTGCCAACCTTCTCAATGTCTTTCTATCTTTATTCGACGCACGTAGCGGGTATTCTTGAGTCCGGAGGAAGTGCTTGATATCATAATACCAAGGTTTTTCATCTGACGTGCCCTCTGTAGCAAACACATGAGTGGGTCTATCAAGATGTTGAACAGTGATATGAGGTACATAAGTCCAAGTATTCACTTGATACGTGGATGCCAAGGTGGCTAAGGGATCTACCATTTGTTTCTCATCTCTAGGAATATGATGGAATTTAACTTTATTAAAGAAAGGTAATAATCTTCTAGCATAATCTTTATAGGGAATCAATCCAACGTGACGAGTATCCCATTCTCCTTTAATCTGATTTATTACAAAAGCTGAATCACCATATACATCTAGAATTTTGATTCTGAGATCTATAGCATCTTCAAGACCTATGATAGAAGCTTCATATTCTGCCATGTTATTGGTGCAATCAAAGGTTAACCTTGTAGTAAAAGCGATATATGATCCATGGGGAGTGATAATCACGACACCAATTCTCTTCCTCGGGAAAAGGTTCATCATAATATTTTACTTTTAAATACATTACATCCTCATCCAAGAAATCATATTTATTAGACTGATAATCATCAACTGGTTAGTGAGCAAGATAATCGGCCAACACACTGCTTTTTATAGCCTTCTGAGTACGGTATTCAATATCATATTAAGATAATAGCATCTACCAGCGGGAAATTCTTCCAGTAAGAGAAGGATTTTCAAAAATATACTTAATTGGATCCATTTTGGAAATCAACCAGGTAGTAAGATTCAACATATATTGCCGCAATCGCTTTTCCCCCCAGGCTAAAGCACAACATGTTATTTCTAGCATATTCTTTTCTGAGATGATAAATGGCATATTATTTTCTTCTCGTTTCATCTTGTTGTCCAAAAATACAGTCCATAGAATTATCTAACATAGTTAGAGACATTTTTATCCCCCAAAATTTTCCCTCCCATTTTCTTCAAGGCATTCTTCTAAGGTTCTCACATGCTCAAGGATGCTCAAGAGTTGATTAGACAAATTCTCCTCCTAAGCAATGGCTCCATAACTAGGCTTTTGTGTTTCTAAAGGAATATTGGATTTCAAAGGCCTCAAATGGTTTTAATTACTTCTCACATGTATTCAAGGTTTCTCATATCATGTTTCAACTCTTGTATCACAAGTTTGCTTAGTCAATAGCTCAGATGATTGAATCAACTGTATTGGGTAAAAAGTCAACTATGGTTAACATATAGTCAAACTTCAAGATTTTTGGTTAACATCAACATTTTGAAGTTATATTCATCATTTGATCAAGGGTTGACCATGATTACTCAAGGAAAGCCCTCAAATCATCAAAAGTCAAAAGTTTCTAAATTAGGGTTTCCTTAGGAGAAGTCAACTAAACTTTGACCAAGCATAACTTTGACATGCTTCATCAACTTTTCCCCAACAAAAGCCAATTTTGAAGGAAATTTAATTCTCTACAACTTTATAACGCTATGCTCAAGTCCAAAAAGTGATTCATTTGAAGAGATATGAGCCCATACATTATAGGTCATTTCAAAAGTCAACAAAAAGACACTTTTTGTCAAGGAAACTTACATTAAGATAAAGTCTCCAAATGCAAAATTGATCAAATTGTGTAGGACATCTTGAGATTTCCAAAAAGTCTAAGATCACCTTCAAAAGATGAAAATTGAGAGAGTTATGACCATTACAAGTTGGGAAATTTTGGTAGAATGCATGAATTCCAAATTAAGCAAACTTGTGATTTTGAGCTAATGGGCCTAACTTTTGATTTTCAAACATGTTCACAATGTGTTAGAGGACCTCTAAATCCATTCACATATTTTTTTATGATTTTTTATTTCTTTTATTTGAATTTTTATTCATTTAAATGCAAGTAAATCAAATAAAATATATAATCATTGGGTCAAGGTGCATGGGCTCTTGATTCCAATCACATGGATGCCCAAGAACACATGATAAAGATGCCAAAACCGTGTGAGCTCAAAGTGGCAAGAAATATCTCAAAAAAGGAAGCTTGAAAAAACATGTTTGATTTTGTTTTGATCGTGGCTATAATTACAAGATTCTTCCTAATTTGGTTGATCTTTCCCTTTCTCTATATAAGCACAACAAGATATCATATGAAGACCATGCATCCTTGTCTCACAAATTGCAAAAAAATTCCAATTTTTTTCAAACCCTCGAGTTTCAAAACTTGTGTTATAAGCCCTCTCATTCGAAAACTTCGATCCCATTCACTTCCTTCAACATTGAAGGGTAAGTTTGGATCAGTTACCATGATTCAAAGCGCATGAAAACGACATACCATGCATCTATGATCGCATAATGTTGTGAAATTCATAACTTAATTTTTGCATCATTTTAAATCTTGTTGTTATTACTAATGTGCTTCCGAGTTCCCTCTGAACAGGTTTTGATCACTATTATGATCCCATGCAGTCAAAATTGTATTACATTATGCTTTCTCCGATATGTATTATTTGCGCAATAGTGGCCATACAATGGATTTTTATCCTTCAAAAACATTGCCATTGTATTCGCAGCCCTCGATTTAGGGGGTAGGGTATAATTTGATGCCTAACAATGTTTATTTTGCAATGTGGAAAAAAGGACAGCCGGAGAAGACGATCGAAGCTAGGGCTCGGGCGCCTCTCCGGTCATTAGCATCAGGCTTCATATATATTTTTATTATTTGATTTATGTTAGCGGATGTAAGGCCACCCCAGCGGTATAAGCGTGCATTATAAATGTGTTACTGTACCAGGGCATGGGTTCGATCCCTGCCCTGGTATTATATTTTTCATGTTTTCTCTTGTTTACAAATCCAGTACTAGCAGGCCTAGCGCATATCATGTGCCTCTTATCATCAGCATCAAATATTCACCAAGCCAAATCTAGCGTTCCAGATTCGCAGGCGTATCATGAGACCCTTGGAGCCAGCCACACTGGATCTCATGCAGTACTGGGCTTCTGTTATTGGGCCTAAGGATTCCTGTTATTTTGCACTCCCCCCCCCCCCCCCCCCCAGGTTTACTATATTCAGGCCCATCACTTTTTTTATTTTTGTTCCAATTTCTTTTTTTAACATAATTGATCTTTTTTTTCTTAATTAATTTAAAATCAATTTAGATTTAGGTTTTTTTCTTTGATTAAATAAATTAAATCAACTTAAATTTTTAATTAAATTAATTGAATTCATTAAATTAGTTTCTTTAGGTTTTTATTATTAAACTTTTTTCATTAAAAATAATTTAGGGATTTATTTTAGGCTTAAATTAATTCCCTTTTCTCAATTAAAATCAATTAATCATTAGGATAAATCATCAATTATTTTCCGTTAAAAAATTTTCTCCGTTTCTTTCCATAATCTTCGCGCTTTTCTTACTTTTGTTGTAGTTTCTTCCGATTATTATAACTGCTAAAGATTGTAATAGATTAACTAGGGTTTTATCTGCTTTCTTTTTCCCCAATTTTGTGGTTTGTATCCCCCTTCCCCGAAGCATTGTAATAGCGTAGACTCTTTTCTTTTAACTTCTTTTACTTATTACTTATAGTAATTAGACGTGTATGGAAAGATAAAAAGAAACGCTAGATAACTTTAATATGCAAGATAAATTACTGAATCAAAATAGTATTCACACACACCTCTAGGGTGGCTCCACATGTTGCCTTCAGATAAAATTAGCCATGTCCCTCGAACGTAGGGATACCATTAGCAAAGACCCTCGGTTAAAAATCATCCTAAAGATCATAGTCCCTCGATGACCCTTCGATGCTTCCTTCGGTAAATGGTATTGTCCCTCGATGTTGCCTATGAACATATGATGATAGTCCCTTTGAATTGCTAAAGGTATCCCTATATGTTGCCTTCTATGATCATAACGATGACCTGCGCCTGTCCCTCACACATCCAACGATAGGGATTCCTGCTAACTAATGGTAGGGTAGCACTATCTAAAGGAAGAGGAAAATAACAAAAGACTTTTGAGTAGGTAGATAGTTCTTAATTGCTTACTCGCGAACATTTCAAAACATTTTTAACACAATGAAACTTTTCAACAAATATTTTCAAAATAAAAATTTTGTATGCATTCCCAACGATACGAGAATCATTACAAAATTGCCGCACTTAGGAATTTTTAAAATAATTTCAAACACATATTCACAAAGCATTTTCAAAGTGAGCTAGCGATTAAGAGCTCGTAGATAACCACAGAAAAAAAGGGTGCTAACACCTTCCATTTTCATAACCTACCCCCTGAACTTAGAAAAATTCTCCAAGGACTTTCCTGTTCTTTTCACCCTTTCCTTTATTGGATAAAATAAAAGTCGGTGGCGACTCTTGCTATCCGCAACATTTGCAATAAAATGCAAAACCAAAACTCAGTTCTCCCACCGTGTTACATACATAATCAATAGTCTTCCTTCAATAGGAGGGAGAAAAATAGGTTGTTCAAGCATATACTCTTTAATGATTTCAAATTCCCTTTGGCAATCGTCCGTCCATACACAACCTTGATCTTTCTTGAACATCTTGAAGATTGGTTCACATGTTGCAGTCATATGGGAAATAAATCTGGAAATGTATTTAAAACGTCCAAGGAAGCCTCTAACTTGCTTTTCCGTTATTGGTGTAGGAATTTCTTGAATTGCCTTAACTTTATCAGGATCAACTTCAATTCCTTTTTGGATGACAATGAAACCTAGCAATTTTCCTGAACGAACACCAAAAGTACACTTATTTAGATTCAAGCGGAGACGATACTTTCTTAAACGCTGAAATAATTTTAACAAATCTTCTATATGCCCTTCCTCAGTCTGAGATTTTTCAATCATATCATCAACATATACCTCAATTTCCTTATGCATCAAATCATGGAATAAGGTTATCATAGCCCTCTGGTACGTTGCACCAGCTTTCTTCAACCCGAAGGGCATCACTCTAATAAAATGTTCCCCAGGGTGTGCGTGATAAATGTTATTTTTCCATGTCCTCAAGATCCATTCTAATTTGATCATATTTGGAAAATTTGTCCATGAACAAAAGCACTCTGAATTTCGTTGTACTATCAACCAACATATTGATATACGACAATGAAAAGTCATGTTTTAGACTAGCTTTGTTTAAATCTCTATAATCAACGCACATGCGGACTTTTCCGTCTTTTTTGGCAATCCACTGAGGGTACACTGATGTCACAAGAAAACCTGAATCAATATGCTTTAAAACCTCTTCTTTAATCTTCACTACCATGTCAGGATGAGTTCTTCGCAACTTTTGTTTAATTGGCGGACATTCTGGCTTTAGCGGCAAATAATGCTCTACATTATCGATATCTAAACCAGGCATATCTTGATAAGACTAGGTGAAGATATCCATACATTCCTTCAACAATTCAATCAACATGCTCTTCACATCAGGATGAAGTAGTGCTTCAATCTTGACTTCCTTTAGATCTTCCTCTGAACCTAAGTTAATTGTTTCCAACGGCTCTTTATATGGCTGAATGGCATTTTCCTCGCGCTTAAGCAACTGTGAAACCTCTTCTAGGATTTCATCATGTTCTTCTTCCTCAGCCACATACACATGATATTCAAAGTTGGGAGAGAGTGTAGGGTCATTGCATTCAATGGGTTTTTTAATTAATTTGCACATGTGATTTATGATTGATTTTAGGAATTGACACATGTAACAAGTGATTATACAGATATCATTTATTTTGAAAGGGTTTTTTATTACCATTTTCCAAGAAAAATCAGAAAATAAAGACATAATTTTGGAATCAAAAACAACTTTTATTAATGATTTTAAAAATCAAAACAACAGATATTCCCATACAACATCATTACTCCCACCTTGGGAAGAGTGAAATATTTCTCAAAAGACTAAAAAAAATTACTTTGAAATGTTTATGCAAGAAGGAACATCAACAGTGATCCAATTTTGGACTCTGACTCCGTGTGTCACGAAGTTTGGCATCCCTTGCTCTGATTCATCTTCAAGAATAACATTGATCTCTGCAGTAGTCGGATGAAGATACCCAGGACTGTGAAAGATGTTTTGATACTTACTTAAAGTATATTTCGGCTTCACAACTTCTTTCTTCATGGAGAAACCCAAGCCAGTCCTACTCATGTTCACAGGGGGATTAATAACCTGCCCTTAAACCTTGCTAGGGCGTTTCTGAACTACCTGTTGTGCATCCTTAAACGAGGCAATAAAATCTTCATTCTTCCTTATATTATCATCCTTCGGATTGAAACCAAGTAAGAAAAGATACTAAACCTCTTAAGAATACCAAGCTTCGGATGCATTAGGTCTTCACAAAATTGGGCAGAGTAACGGCTGTATATAGAGGAATTCCCAATCATAGACAAAGTAGATAATTAGAATAACCTGCACACAAAGAAAATCAACCAAATGTCTTGGGGTAAACCCGAAGAACTCCAAACAAAATAACAAACAAAGTCACAAGGTCCCAAGGGTATCAAGACATCTAATCCTAAGTCCAAGAGGTCCACAACTCCATTATGCCATGGATAGTAACCAAATAGTCCAAGTAACCTTAAAGTTTTCTATTGTTCAAGTTGGTTATTAAGTATCTTCAAAAAGAAAATGAAAATCTAAGTGAGCAAAAATATAAATGGCATAAAGATAAATGCTCAAGTGAGCAAAGATAAAAATGACATGAAATGTAAATGCCAAAATAAATGGTATATAAAAGTAAAGGCATAAAGTAAAAGCATAAAGTAAAATTCAATTGTTAGTGAGTTAAAAATTACAGGTTAGTTGAATGACCATATTAAAACTTGCATTTGAAAACCCATTAGAAGATTTATAAAATCAAAGCTTCTCAACAACAAGTTTCATTTTCTTTTTGTCAAGTATATCATTCATTTCAAGTACTCAAGGTGACAACATATGATCAACGATGTTTAAATGATTCGCTTAAACCAAAGTTTATTATGGTTCATTAAAGGATTGATAAGACCAAAGCCTCCTAACAATGAACCTCAAGGTTATTGGATCAAAGGTTTCAAATTAAACATAATTGGGCTTGCAAACATAGGTTTGGGCCACAAATGATCATTTCTCGAATTGGGACAAAATTTAGCGTTATGTTAAGCAATTGTAAGTGGACTTATATAGAAGTCGCACCTATTTTAAGGCTAGTCAATAGCAGTCTATGTACCATATATTTAGAGAAATGATATGTAAATTATTCTCCAACAACATATAGCACAAGTAAGAAAGTGATAAGATGAAGAGGGAGGGGATGTATTAGACGAAATTAGGGGTTCAAATATCATCAACATCATTCATCCATTTTGGTGGATTTGGTTTTTCAACCTATCAACACCCAAGATCGAATGAGGTTGAGGAACTTGTCCCAAAATAAAACCCAAATAAGGACCAAACAAAAATAATAAATGATATTTAATAAAAAAAATTTTAAATGGTTAATAAAAGAGAAATAATTGGTAAAATACATAAAGTATATTAAATCATCAAATAAAACTATAAAAAAATCAAAAGTCAAACAAAAATCAATAAGTGTTGACAAATTTTTTTTTGAATTTTTTAAAATCAGAAACTAACTTTTAAATTTAAAGAATCAAGTAAAATAAACCAAAAATTGTGAAAAATAGAAAAATCAGAAATAAAAATGAGATGAGGTCACTAATATTTGTCAATAGGTCATTGGATCCTTCCATGATTTTTTCAGAATTTAAAAAGACAAGAAAGTATTTTCAAAACAATTAAAATAAGTAAAACAATACAAAAATTATGAAAAATATCAATTATCAAAATAAAAATATGCAAAAATATTCACAATATCTGAAATAATTCAAAGTATTTTTGTATTTTTTTTCATAATTTTTAGATAAAAAATAAGAGAGTTATGAATTTTTGAAGTTAAAACAAATTTCAAACATCTTTTGTAAAAATAAAATAAATCAAAAACACTGTGAGGCGTTGGACCCTATTCATTAAAACACGCTGGCACATCTAATGGCTCAAGAGTGATGATGTATTGTGATCCACTGTCAACAAGCACGCACTGAAGTCACGATAGTCAGACCTATCACAACATTTCAATTGTCCTGTTCTCATTGGTTGAAGAAGCCACGTAGATCATCTTAAACCTCCAGCTACCCTGCAACTAGGGCGAGATCATGATTCTTAAATTTATAAATTTAGATGCTCATAGTGGTATCATTAGATGCGTCTCTTCAAGACGATCATAACCATATCTTCGCACCAAATTTATATAAAACACATCTTACTCGATTTGTAAAAAACTAGAGATGTTTTGAAAAAAAATTGAAATTGAAAACAGAAGCATCAAATGCATTGATTCATCAAAATTGAGTTAATAGAAAGTATCAGTGAACATCATAAACCATTCTAGTAATTTGAGTTAGAAGATTTGGTGCCTTAAACTACCTGAACAAAGTCAGATGGATTTGCTCTGAAATTAGACTTGGCTAGCACAATTTAGGAAGCCATAGGACTTGGTTCTTCTTCTGTTAGCTTCAGTGAAGTTCAAGGATGAAGAATCAGCAACGGAATTGGATTGAAAAGTGGAGAAAAGATGAATTCGAAAACTCATAAAAGTTAGTTATGGAGAAAGCTTGGCAGGGTGATTTTAGATATCCAAGCTTGAGAAAATGAGAGGAGTGAGGTCCTCTATTTATAGGGAAGTGAATGGTGCAAATAATTGAGAGGAAAATTGAAGTTTGGAAGGAAATTGGATGGAGCCCGAAAGTGGAAAATGTGTGACTCCATGTACATCAAAACTCGGCCAATTCCTGCGTTTTGATCTTTAATTCAACTTTGGGAACTTTGTTAAACATGTTTTAATCAAAAATGCATGCTAATTTGGTGTTTAGAAGCTGGATTATAGATTTTAAAATCTGACTTGGAGGAAAAATGCACTTTCAAGTAGCTGACTTTGAACTCGTAGTGTGCATGATTTTGGAAGCCTTAAGAAATGATTCTTGATGCATTAGAAAGACCATGTAACACTCTTTATAATGTGACAAGAAAGAATTAATTTTGATTCTTGAGCTAGAAGTTATGCTTGGTCAAAATCAGAAAAAATGCGTTGACTTTTATACTTAAAAAATTCTATGTTTTTTCTTCAAAAGTAACCTATAATGTTTTGATTCTAAACAAGGTCTTCCTTCAACATTAAGCTTTGATAATTGATTATAGCTTGAAGTAGACTTCCTAAAGAGTATTGTGAAACTTATATCACTAAACAATTCCAAATATTGAACAAGTTATGATCTTGTGCTATTGGTGAAAATCTATGAGATGACCTATAACCTTTTGAGCTTAAAAAGCATCTTGCAATCATTTACAAGCTTATCACCATAAAGAGATTTAAAATTAACATCCTTAATATGATTGTGAAAAATGAATGAGCTCAATATGATAAAATTTGACAAAGTTATGACCTTTTGAAGTCACACAAAAGAATTTGATGGTCTATCTAGAGGACTTGTAATCTTTCTCAATCATTAGTGATCTTCCATATAAAATTTGCTTGAAAATCTTGAAGTAATTTTTTAATAACCCTTTAAATAGAAACATATATTTGGAATCACTTAAAAATATCAAAAGATGAACAAGATATAGTTCTTAGAAGTTCAAAACCCTAGCTCTTAAAGCATCAAATTGAATTGGAACCCCTTTCAACTTTTGACAATATTTCTTGCACAATTGCTTTTTCTATATTAAGATAAGTTGTTGTGGATGATAATAAGAACCCATAGCAACAATAACCACTTCCAAATGTTGAAAATTGAGAAAATTATGCACTTGTAATCAAGGAATCAAGAACCTGTCAAATTAGGTCAAACTTCTTGAAACAATCTTGCATCTCTTGACTTTCCTTAGAAAAGTAGAGCATGATGAGACATAGTAGGATTTGAAATCATGTTATCTTAAAACACACACAATGATGAACCTTAAATCTCAATGAAGCTTTGTTTAAGAAGGCATGGAAATAAACTCATGTACATATGAATCAACCTGATGAAATGTGTTGTGCCATCACTTATAATGTCAACACCCATACCGAAAATATATATTATATTTGTTAGTTAAAAGTCAATCAATCATAAAAACACATGTACAAAACCATAAAAAACAAAGTGCTTAGTGATTTCCTATGAACAAACCTAAAGATAGGAAGAAGAAACAAACCCTAGTGTGTGATCTTGATATGATTGGGTTGACATTGAAATGATGAGAGATCTTAGGGGGGAAAATTGGGGTATAACACATTGCACCAGCGTTCTTCAATCTGAATGGCATCACTCTGTAACAGAATGTTCCCCAGGATGCGATAAACATTATCTGGAAAATTCATCCATGAACAAGAACACTTTGAATATTGTTGTTCTATCAACCAACATATCAACATGTGGCAATGGGAAGTCATCTTTTGAACTTGTGTTATTTAATTCTCTATAATCGATGCACATGCAGACTTTTTATGTCTTTCTTTGGTACTAGAACAATATTAGCAATCCACTGAGGGTACACTGATGTCACAAGAAAACCAGCAACAATCTACTTTAAAACCTCTTCTTTAATCATCACTGCCATGTCAGGATGAGTTCTTTGTAGCTTATGCTTGATCGGTCGACATTCTGGCTTTAGCGATAAATAATGTTCCATAATATCAGTATCTAAACCAGGAATGTCTTGATAAGACCAAGAAAATATATCCACATACTCTTTCAGAAACTCAATCAACCTGCTTTTCACATCGACATGAAGCAGTGCCCGAATCTTGACTTCTTTCGGATCTTCCTCTGAACCCAAGTTAATCGCCTCCAACGACTCTTTATACGGTTGAATGGTATTTTCCTCGTGCTCAAGCAACCATGAAACGTCTTCTGGGATTTCATTATATTCTTCTTCTTCAGCCACATACACAATATCAAAGTTGAGAGAGTGTGCATGGTCATTTCACTCAATGGGTTGTTTAATTAATTTGCACATATAACTTATGATTGGTTTTAGAAACTAACACATGTAACAAGTGATTATGCAGATTTATTTACAGTTATTCTTTATTTTGAAAGATTTTTTTTGTGATTACCATTTTCCAAGAAAAAGAAAAAAATAAAGACACAATTTTGAAATCAAAAACAACTTTTATTAATGATCTTAAAAATCAAAACAAAAGATACACCCATACAATCATCACTTTCACCTCGGGCAGAGTGAAAGGCTTTTGAAAATATAAACAAAACAAATTACTTTGAAATGTGAATGCAATAAGGAACATCAATAGTGATCCAATTCTGGACTCTGACTCCATGTGTTACGAAGTTCAACATCTCTTTCTCTGATTTATCTTTGAGAATAGCATTGATCCTTGGAGTAGTCTGATGAAGATATCCTGCACTGTGAAAGATGTCTTGATATTTACTCAAAGTGTACTTCGGCTTCATAACTTCCTTCTTTATGGAGAAACCTAAACCAGTCCCATTCTTATTCACGGGTGGATTAATAACCTGCCCCCACACCTTGCTAGGGCCTTTTTGCACTACCTGTTGGACATCCTTAAATGAGGTGATAGAATCTTCATTCTTCCTTACATTATCAATAAACAAAGCTTGGAACTGAGTTCCAACATTGGCTTCATCAGCTTCTATAATTCTAAAGGAAGACAAATGAAATATCAATAGAGCTTGCTCACTGTTCACAATGACTACCTTTCCTTCACGAACAAATTTCAGCTTCTGATGAAAGATTTAAGTAATAGCTCCTTCTTCATGGATCCATGGTCGTCATAATAAACAACTATAGGAGAGGACAATATCTATAACCTGAAAGGTGATTTGTAATAGGTGTGGACCATTGTGAATAGGTAAATCCACTTCTCCGATGACAGACTTTCTTGATTCATCAAAAGCTTTCACTATAAAGCCACTAGGGTGCATTGGAATTCCCTAGTATTTAAGCTTCATGAGAGTACTTCTAGGTATAACATTCAAAGCAGATCCATTGTCAATCCACACATTAGACAAAGAGTCAATCTTACATTCATAGAAACATGGAGAGCCAGGTTATGGTTTCTCCCTTCATCAGGCAACTCGTTATCACAAAAGCTCAACATGTTACAAGATATAATATTCCCCACAACACCGTTAAACTGATCCAGAGACATATCACTTTCAACAAAAGCCTGATCCAACACCCTCATCAGAGTTTCTTGATGAGCAGAAAAGTTCATCAACAAGGCTAAAATGGAAATCTTAGAAAAAGTTTTCAACATTTAATCCACAATCTCGTAATCACTCATCTTGATGATTTTTAACAGATCATCAACCTCTTTTTCCAAAGCGGAACCATTAGATTCCCTTTCCATTTCTTAGGCTCAGCATAAGTTTCAACAATCTTTTTGCCAGGATTAACATCTTCTCAAAAGGTAGGGGCAAAGACACGACCATTGTGAGTCACTCGACTAGCTTCAACAATATTCTCAACACGGGACAAAGGTTGAATAAGAATTTCCACACCATCTTCCAGGATAATTGCATTATACTTATAAGGCATAACTTTATCTAATTCATATGGGATATGACTAGTCAGATGTTGTACCCAAAAAATTTCCCTCTCATTTGTCAAGTATTTGCTTACAAGATCTCCTTTGGCTCAAGACTGCACTGGGGTTGATCAGCTCAAGACACCTCCTTAAGCATTGATGACCAAAATTAGGGTTTGATATTGCACAAGGATAATTTGACTTTTAATGCCACAAATGACTTTCATGGATCATTATGGACCTTCAAGATTTCTCATTTCAAGTTTTAAGCCTTGGATCACAAAATTGTCCAGTCAATTGATTAGATGACCTAATAACAGCAGTACTGATGAAAAAGTCAATTATACCATGAAAAGTCAAACTTTGACTTTTTGGTCAACATTACATTCCAAAGATCAAAATTCATCAAGACATTCAAGACTATCAAGCTTGATCATCAAGAAGTCAAGAAAGTCAAAAGTCAACTTGAAAAGTCAAGATTTCCAAGACATAGAAATTTTCTAAGTGTTTTTACATATGATAATTTCATCACTTCATGCCAATTTTTCACCAAGATGCAAGACAATTCAAGGAAAACTTTCAACATGAAAGTTATAGATCCCGATGAGATCTACAACTTTGATTTGCTGAACAAATCCTAGAAGTGCTTGGATTTTGAGTTATAAATTCATGAAGTCATGACATTTTCATTTAACACTTAGAGAAATTTTCAACAGATTTTATTCAGGATTTTATTCCAACTTCTTGGCATTTTTTCACATAGTTACAAGATGATTTTGTCAAAATGGCCAACATGAAAGTTATAGAGGATATTTTAAGCTTTCCAAAACATCCAAGAGCGTGAATTTATCAAACTTGGTCTAGGATATTCAAGGGCATGAAGTTGGGCATCCATCCTTGAATTGCAACTCATTCTATTGAAGAACACATAACAAAAACCCCTTTGATTTGCTGCATAATCTTATGTTGAAGGCATCCTTGTTTGAAATCTCATCATAATTTAATGCTTACACCCACTCTTGAGCTATTACCCAAGTGTTTAAACCATTTCCCAAAATATTTTTCCATTTATGGCATAAAGGCACCATTGTTATTCTTGAAAAGCAAACTTTTTGTACAAAGTTTGTCTTGAGCCCATACCTTGCTTGTTGCTGATTATAATCCACCATAAATCATGGGAAGTAGATCCTCTATACCAGCAACTTTGGTACTTCATCTTGGAACTATGGAGTACTTGACATAGTTTGATCTTTGTAATCAAACTAAACCATAACATGCTGTCTTGCAAACCTAGTCAGCTCATATGCACAAACCTCCTGCCTATAAATAGAAGAAGAATTTTCAAGAAAAAGAAGTTAGGAAAAATAGAGAGATAAGTAAGAAGTTCTCTTGTGTAGAAGCCCTCAAAAATCCCTGCACTCTAAAAAAACAGTATTGTCCACAAAACCCCCCATTATTGAGCTTTGAAGTCCAAATCCTTGAACCTCTCACTCCTTGCATGTTTTGTCCAAACAAACCATCTAAACACTCCACATACATCATATAGAAGTTGTTCAAACACAAGAAAAACTTCTGTAACATCACTATCATCACTTCCCAAGCTTAACAACAACCCATACAGCAGCTCAAACTCAAAGCATAAATTTCAGTTTCAAGATAAGTTTTCTTGACTTTGAACTCTTCATACAAGCATAATTAATGGTTCATTTATGAATATAAAATGTAGATATCATTGCCATGAAGCTAACCATATGCTTGCTTTTCATTTTCACTAACCATGTGTTGAGAATTGACTTTTACATGTAGCAAAACAGTGATAAAAACAAAAAAAAAACAGCAGTTATGCGTCGACAGGAAATGCTATGAGTCGACACATATTATGTCCAAAACAGGTTATGAGCCGATGTAAACCATTATGCGCCGATATGAAATATTGCATGAGTCGATACGAAATATGAATGCGTTGACTCATACTGAGTTAATTTTCATTTTCCAGCAGCAAGGAAGTTTTCGTATCAATACATAATGGCATGCGTCAATACATAAACTGTTTTCGTATCAATACATAATGGCATGCGTCAATACATAAATTTTTTTTGTATCAATACATAATGGCATGCGTTAATACATCAATTGTTTTCGTATCAATACATAATGACACGCGCCAATACATAAATTTTTTGTATCAATACATAAAAAAAATCAAAACAATTTTATTTATTTATTTATTTATTTTTGTAATTATTTATTCATTCAATATGGTTGTAATATTAAATTAGGATTTATTTGCTTTCATCCCCCCATTTGTAAATTTGTATCCCCATCCCCCAAATGATGTAATAGCATAGGATTTTAATTTCCGCAACTTTTCGCTTTAATATAATTGTTAGTAATTAGGGTGTGTATGGAAAGATCAAATCAACAAGTAGAAAACCCTAATATAAGACAAAACAAGCATGAAAATCAATACACTTGCACACAAGCACCCCTAGGGTAAAATCCACTTGGTTTCCTTATAAATGGCAATATTACGCATGTGAGGTATCTTAGCAAAAAAAAGCAAAAATACAAGATCATAGTCCCTCGATGACGCTATCTAAGTTGCCTTTCAAAATGATCTTAGTCCCTAAAGAAAAATGCTAAGATACCTTGCAACATTGTTAATCATGGTTATACGATGACCCACGTCCGTCCCGTTTACATCCAAAGATAGGGTTACTTACCAAATCAATGGTAAGATAACAATGTCAAAGGAAAAAGGAAATGAACATGAAAGAATTTTGAGTAGGTAGATTGTTCCTAGTTACTTTCTCCATTTCAAAACAAAAACATCCTTGCTATTTTCAAAACAAACACCAACACTTTGAAAAACATCTTTCAAACTTGAAAACATTTTCAAAAGATCAAACACTTTGTATACATTCTTACGAACGAGAATCGTTACAAAGCTTGCCCAAACGATGGCGCCTTTTTAAAATACTTTCAAAAAACACAGAAAGCACATTTTCAAACAAAAGCAAGTGATCTAGCAAGTAACTAAGAGCCCATGGAAAACCATGGATGATAAAGGGTGCTAATACCTTCCCTTTTTCATAATTTACCCCCCGAACTCAAGAAATAATCTCAAAGGTCTTTCCTGTGCTTTTTCACCTTTCCTTTTGGATAAAAGAAAAGTCGGTGGCAACTCTTGCTAACCGCAACATTTGCGATCAAACGCAAAACACCCAAGTTAGTTCTCCCACCGTATCACAGAACTGGCGACTCTGCTGGGGGCTATTCTAAAAGTGGGGTTACCTTAGGGTTAAATCACATCTATTTTCTTTCATTGTTTGACTTGTATGCTTTACATTTTGGTTCTTTGTTTGGGTTTAAAATACTCTACCCGGATTTGGGATACCTTATAGGTAAGTAGCAATACATTGTGGAAACTGTGCGGGGTATACCGACATGGTCTAAGCAATAGCTACGTTAGTGTGACACATTTGTGGGTACCGGTAGCCCGTGAGTAGTCAAGGAGAATATGGGGCCGCTGAGTGATGTCATGAAGCACTAACTGTCTTCTAGAACCTTTAATTGACCAACTTGGCTTTTAGGACGTAGTGAGATAGCCGTCTTTGGTGTAAACCCAAAGTCGGTTGATACTCGATGCTACACTCATTGAGAATTGACTCCTGAGTTTTGTTTGGTTGTGAGTCAATCGCCTATCAAACGAAGATTGTGGGAAAGGTCAATGATATTGAGATCCCTTAGAACTTGATTACTATTAACTAGGACAGGTTGAGCCAACTAAACTTCAAGAGGGTACTTACCTAAAAACTCCATGCAAGCCTAAACCTAAGGATTTGTCTGCTTTGTGTGTATATATTTATTTGTATATAAACTTGCTTACTTTGTATCCTTATACATAACATCATAACATCATACCATAACATTTTCAATAAACATTTCAAGGATCTCGAGGGCCTTTGATGCAGGGTTACATTGAACCAGACGTTTATCAAAGGGGAAGAGGGTTTATTTTCCTCTAACCAAATGATGTCAAAGATCAAAGTACAACAACTTGAGTCAAGGGCTACAACCCACTTAGCATGGTGAGCTTAATTCTCATGGAAAGACATCCACCGATACAAAGTTCTCCAATCAAAGCTGTAAGTGACTACTAACATTTACCCCGCGAGATCCTTGAAAACATGCATCCACATATCATGCATCATATCATGACAGGTTTCTCCTATACAGGTCTCCTTATCTTCCTACTGTTTATTTCAGTAAGATGGATATGGAATAAACGGTGAAAGATATCCAGGCTCAAAACACCCAACTTCAAGAGATGTTCTTGAATCTGTCCAAGGGACAAGAAGAGGTGAAAGCTCTCCTCACCAGGGGCATGATCATGGGAAATCCTGGGGAGGATAGAGATGACCAGTTGGAGCGGCTACAAACTGAGATAGCCATAATGAAGGTACAAATGATGGGACAACTGGTGGGACGATGGCTCTTATCTAAAATCTGGCTCAAGGACAAGAAGAGCTGAAAGTTCTTGTAAACCAACTTCATCAAGACAGTTGTAATCGTATGGGGAAAACAAGAAGAATTGGAAATCAAGTCACTGCTCAGCCTCCCATGAGACAAGAAGACGAAATACCTTCCCAATTTGTTGCCACATCATGAGCCCAACAACGACTTCGTCTGCATCAACCGGAAAATCAGCAAAGGCAAAGCGAGCCCAAAAGACAGTTTACCAACATTAACATACCATTGTCTCAAGATTTGCAACACATGTTAAGGATGAATCTGATTACACCATCAAGACCTCATCTAAATCCCAAAACTTTTTCTCCCAACTACAATCTCGATTCCAGGTGTGTCTATCATTCTGATAGTCCTAGACATGATACAAACGATTGTTGGGCACTGAAGTACAAGGTTCAAAACCTGATCGACGAAGGAATGCTGGAGGTCACACAAGATGTCCATACTGAATTCTTCTGCCGTCCCTCAACGGCTCACCACCTAAAGTGACAAGTTTAGACAAAGAGGCTTATGTTCATTTTGAATTTTCAATTGTAATTTCTTTTGTTATTCAAACAATTATCTATTAATGTCAAACTCTGTTTCATTAATGCATTGCATATGTTTGTCTTGAATTCATCCTTTAGTTTTCACTATATTTAAACTATTCTTTTTATTCTTCTTATGACATTTAACTCTTGCTAAAAGTTACAAGCCTTTAGAGGGAGGATGACGAAAACAATGACATAATCTCATACAGTATGCTTTTGGACAGACCTTGCTGACGGTGTACAGGCATTTCTTTCAAATCCTAAACACTGGAGTTATAAGGAAGATAATCCCTAGTCAACCCCTTCGAGCCAAAGAAGTAGAATTTTTCTGTTTTAACACAAATTGAAACCTTTAATCAAAACCTGGGGCAGGGTAGTCTCTCAGTTAATTCAAATGTGTGTTTAGCCGCAAACTCTCATCTCGTAATACAACGAATGACATCAAAACATTCCTCTGGAATCAAAATACGATGATGGTTCCCAATCACATAGGCAGTCATTATCTCTCAAAAAGAAAAGCCCACTAAGTCAAAACCTACAAAGGAGACTTAAGAAAACTGGGGCATCCCGATGACTGTAATCTCAAAACAAGAACAATCAGGCAAAAATCAAGGATAACAAATCAAAAAGAGGTCACTACAAATCCTCAACAACATGAAAAAGGTTGCAAAAAAAATGAATTCCTTCCGATAAACATAACTTGTCTGAACCATCACCAAAATGTCATTCCAAACTCAATTGGAATTCAAACGCATAATTAGCTGAGTTTAGGACCGAAGAACATCATGAAGAATGGGCGGGTACAAATACACTTTGAGCCTTTTCCCTAAACAGTAATCAACACTCTCCATAATGTTTTCTTTTCAAGCAAAGTCAACTTCCTCAGCAGAGCTCCCCTCAAACAACAAAACAGGAATCCTAGGCGGAAATATTCTAAGCAAAGTTTGAAGACTCACCAACTCTTCAACAGTAATCCAAGATTTAATGACTCCCCAGCCTTTGTCAAGGATTTATTTTCCCAAAAAAAGATACACTCAAATAACATCTCACCCTTCATGCATCATATTACGTACATAACAAGTGCACACAACACAATCTCATTTATTCTGAGAACATCATTGCACCATGCATTTCATACATCATGACATTGCATACAACTAATGTTTTACCCTTTTAAGGATAAGATTAATCAATGGCTATCATCAATAAATTACAAAGGTCAGAGATTAATACCTAAGACAATCCAGGACAATTATCTACACGACCAACTGAAGCAATCTAGCATGGGTTCTTAAGATTCAGCTTTCAGATACAGTTCAGATACGCTCTAGACACGGATTCTATCCTGATACTCATTCAGATTCAGCTTTCAGATACAGTTCAGGTATGCTCCAGCTTTCATATACAGTTTAAATACGCTCCAGACACGGATGCCATCCGGATACTCATTCAGATTCAGCTTTCAGATACAGTTCAGATACGCTCCAGACACGGATGCCATCTTGATACTCATTCAGATTCAGCTTTCAGATACAGTTCAGACACGCTCTAGACACGGATGCCATCCTGATACTCATTCAGATTCAGCTTTCAGATACAGTTCAGATACGCTCCAGATACGAATGCCATCCTGATACTCATTCAGATTCAGCTTTCAGATACAGTTCACAAAGCTCCAGATACGGATGCCATCCTGATACTCATTCTGATTCAGCTTTCAGATATAGTTCAGATATGCTCTAGACACGGATGCCATCCTGATACTCATTCAGATTCAGCTTTCAGATATAGTTCAGATACACTCCAGATACATATTCCATCCTGATACTCATTCAGATTCAGCTTTCAAATACAGTTCAGATACGTTCCAGATACGGATGTCATCCTGATACTCATTCAGATTCAGCTTTCAGATACAATTCAGATACACTCAAGATACGGATGCCATCCTGATACTCATTCAGATTTAACTTTCAGATACAATTCAGATACGCTCCAGACACGGATGCCATCCTGATACTCATTCAGATTCAACTTTCAGATACAGTTGAGATATGCTCCAGATACGGATGCCATCCTGATACTCATTCAAATTCATCTTTTAGATACAGTTCAGATACGCTCCAGATACGGATGCCATCCTGATACTCATTCAGATTCAGCTTTTAGATACAATTCAGATATTCTCTAGACATGGATGCCATCCTGATACTCATTCAGATTCAACTTTCAGATACAGTTCAGATACGCTCCAGATACGGATGTCATCCTGATACTCATTCAGATTCAGCTTTCAGATACAGCTCAGATACGCTCCAGATACAGATGCCATCCTGATACTCATTCAGATTCAGCTTTCAAATACAGTTCAGATACGCTCCAGACACGGATTCCATCCTGATACTCATTCAGATTCAGCTTTCAGATACAGTTCAGATACGCTCCAGACACGGATGCCATTCTGATACTCATTCAGATTCATCTTTCAGATATAGTTCAGATACGCTCCAGATACGGATGTCATCCTGATACTCATTCAGATTCAGCTTTCAGATACATTTCAGATACACTCCAGACACGGATGCCATCCTGATACTCATTCAGATTCAGCTTTCAGATATAGTTCAGATACGCTCCAGACACGGATGCCATCCTGATACTTATTCAGATTCATCTCTCAGATACGAGTTAGATACAATATATTTATCGATATTATTCTGATACTCAATCCAACACATCCACTATTCTAGCATAAATCAACCAGAGATTTATTCTGACACTTCTTCTATTCCTACCAGCAATCATTTTGGATGACATCTACAAGCCCATCCCCAACAAATTTTAATCTCCTCTCCAAATGGCATCTTTTAAGCCCATTTCCTATACCATCAACCATCACATTATCGAGTGCAAATTTCTGGGAACTCTAATGTCCAATCATCTTCCACCTTTGAGTCACGAATGGCAAACTCATCAATCTAACTCTCCAGGCTTAAGACGATTGAACAGGGGAAGCTGTTGTACCGCAAAATTTTCCCTCTCATTTGTCAAGTATTTGCTCACAAGATCTCCTTTGGCTCAAGACTGCACTAGGGTTGATCAGCTCAAGACACCTCTTTAAGCACTGATGACCAAAATTAGGGTTTGATATTGCACAAGGATAATTGGACTTTTAATGCCATAAATGACTTTCATGGATCATTATGGACCTTAAAGATTTCTCATGTCAAGTTTCAAGCCTTGGATCACAAAATTGTCCAATCAATTGATTAGATGGCCTAAAAATAGCAGTATTGATGAAAAAGTCAACTATACCCTGAAAAGTCAAACTTTGACTTTTTGGTCAACATTACATTCCAAAGATCAAAATTCATCAAGACATTCAATACTATCAAGCTTGATCATCAATAAGTCAATAAATTCAAAAGTCAACTTAAAAAGTCAAGATTTCTAAGACTTAGAAATTTTCTAAGTGTGTATACACATGATAATTTCATCACTTTATGCCAATTTTTCACCAAGATGCAAGACGGTTCAAGGAAAACTTTCAACATGAAAGTTGTAGATCCCGATGAGATATACAACTTTGCTTTGTTGATAAAATCCTAGAAGTGCTTAGATTTTGAGTTATAAATTCATGAAGTCATGACATTTTCATTTAACACTTAGAGAAATTTTCAACAGATTTTGTTTAGGATTTTATCCCAACTTATTGGCATTTTTTCACATAGTTACAAGATGATTTTTTCAAAATGGATAACGGGAAAGTTATAGATGATGTTGAAAGCTTTCCAAAACATCCAAGAGCATGAATTTATCATACTTGGTCTAGGAGATTCAAGGGCATGAAGTTGGGCATCCATCCTTGAATTGCAAGTCATTTTATTGAAGAACACATAACAAAAACCCCTTTGATTTGCTGCATAATCTTATGTTGAAGGCCTCCTTGTTTGAAATCTCATCATAATTTAATGCTTACACCCACTCTTGAGCTATTACCCAAGTGTTTAAACCATTGCCCAAAAGATCTTTCCATTTATGGCATAAAGGCACCATTGCTATTCTTGAAAAGCAAGCTTTTTGTACAAAGTTTGTATTGAGCCCATACCTTGCTTGTTGCTGATTATACTTCACCATAAATCATGGGAAGTAGCTCCTCTATACCAGGAACTTTGTTACTTCATCTTGGGACTATGGAGTACTTGACATAGTTTGATCTTTGTAATCTAACCAAACTATAACATGTTGTCTTGCAAACCTAGTCAGCTCATATGCACAAACCTCCTATCTATAAATAGAAGAAGCATTTGCAAGACAAATAAGTTAGGAAAAATAGAGAGAAAATTAAGAAGTTCTCTTGTGCAGAAGCCCTCAAAAATCCCTGCACTCTAAAAAAAAAGAATTATCCACAAAACCCCCCATTGTTGAGCTTTGAAGTCCAAATCCTTGAACCTCTCACTCCTTGCAAGTTTTGTCCAAACAAACCATCTAAACACTCCACATACATCATATAGAAGTTGTTCAAAAACAAGAAAAACTTCTGTAACATCATTATCATCACTTACAATGCTTAACAACAACCCATACAGCAGCTCAAACTCAAAGCATAAATTTCAGTTTCAAGGTAAGTTTTCTTGAATTTGAACTCTTCATACAAGCATCATTAATGGTTCATTTGTGAATATAAAATGTAGATATCATTGCCTTGAAGCTAACCATATGCTTGCTTTTCATTTTCACTAACCATGTGTTGAGAATTGACTTTTACATGTAGCAAAACAATGATAAAAACAAAAAACAGCAGTTATGCATCGACGCGAAATGCTATGAGTGGACACATATTATGTCTGTTGTACCCCAAAATTTTCCCTCTCACTTATCAAGAATTTTCTCACAATATCTCCTTTGGATCAAGACTACATTTGGGTTGATCAGCTCAAGGCACCTCCTCAAGCACTGATGACTAAAAATTAGGGTTTGAGACTGCACAAGGATTTTGAACTTCCAATTCCCCATATGACTTTCATGGATCATTATTGACCCCCAATATTACTTATGTCAAGTTTCAAGCCTTGGATTACACTTTTGATCAGTCAATTAAACAGTTGACCTAAAAATAAGTTGTATTAGGGAAAAAGTCAACCATAGAAAATTTACAGTCAAACTTCATATTTTTTGATCCACATCAACAGTTTAGAATCATATTTATCATTTGATAAAGTTTGGACCACAATTCCTCAAGAAATTTGATCAAATCATCAAAAGGGAAAAATGGTCAAAATTAGGGTTTTGACTGGGAAAGGGCAATTTATGGTTTTTGACAATGAACCTCTAACTAGGGTTTCAATGAACCTATAACTAGGGTTTCAATTTTCATTAAAATGTGTGAACTCCAATGGTCTCAAATGTTGTACATGGTCCTAATATGTCTTCAAGATCATCCATGACAAATTTCATGCCTTGCACAATAAGTTTGCTCAGTCAACTGTACTAGGTAAAAAGTCAAAGGTTGATCATTTTGAAGTGATATCCATCATTTGATCAAAGGTTGATCATGATTCTTCAATAAATGCTCCTAACTCATCAAAAGTCAAAAATTGCAAATTATGGTTTCTATAGGAAAAGTCAACCAAACTTTAACCAAGCATAACTTTCTCATACTTTATAATAAATTTTTCCACCAAAGCTCATTTTGAAGAGAATCCAATTACCTACAACTTTTCTTCATACCTCAAGTTCAAGAAATGCCCCAGTTAAAAGATACAAGCTCAGACATTATGGGTCCTTTCAAAAAGTCAACAAAAACACCTTTTGGGTCAAAGCTCCTTACATGAAAATGGAAGATCCAATTGAAATGAAACCAAAAGGGTTGTTTATAGGACATCATAAGCTCTCTAAAAAGTCTAAGAACACCCTCTTAGGATTAAAAATGAGAGAGATATGCATTGCTAAAGTTGACCAGTTTTTGGAAAAGTGCATGAAGCCAATATTGACCAAACTTGAATTTTTTCCAAATGGGCCCATCTTTTCATGTTTGAAACTTGTTTCTAACATGGCCCATGACCTCTAAGCCCACCCATACATTATTATATTATTTATTCTATTTATTTTAATATTTTATTCATTAAAATTCAAAATTAAATAAATAAATAATAGAAATAATGTAAGATTTGATTTGGAATCTTTTTCTCATCAAATGATGGGTAAAATATGCTGGCATATCAAGGAAATTTGGTGGAGAGAAGAGAATATTTGATTTGGTCCAAAAAAGTCAAAAAAATCACATAATTGAAAGAAAATATTTTCTCATGAAAGCTTGGATTTTCCTCCACTTTTATTGATCTAATGTGACATACTACATAAGCACAACCCTTCAGAAGAACAAGTACGCACGATGCTGCCTCCAAAAACCTAGAAAAGTTTCAAAAATTATTCAAAGTGGTGCAACTCAAGATCTCCTTCTCCAGCCAGTTTCAATCACTTCCAGCCATCCATTCACATTCCTGAGACTCTCAGCAAGTCAACCCATCCCTCCTTGAAGGCTAAAGTACACAGGAACTCCATTTTTAACAACTCACAGTTTGCCAACTTCTCATGGTTCCAAATTTTTATTCAAGGCATTTAAATAATATATCTGCATATATTTGTGTTTAATATCATATTTGCAAGTGTTTAGACCATCATATGAAGGTTTGGACGTGGAAACAGAGAAGTGCCATTGTTAGGGCATGAAGGTCCATCTTCTTTGTATCTGGACTTACAGGCTGTTTCAGTGAAAAAGGATGCCACCATCGTGATTGCAGCCCTCGAAATAGGGGGGTAGGATACCCTTGGCATCTGTATCTTGCGTGATTTGCAGGTTTGAGTTTTTGATCAAACGGAGGAGATGACCGGAGCCACCTCCTGAGGTGGTTTGACCGGCCGAAGACTTGCGTGGAAATTTCCCATGTTGTGGTTGGTTCATTTAAAATACAGGGACCCCACAGTGCCTGCGTGTTTTGCTGACTCAGCCATTGACTTATTTTTATATTATATTGCCTTTTAGTTATTATATACACAAATTAGCAATTGGTACAGATGGTAAAGGGAAACGCGTTGTAAAGGGGAGGACCTGGGTTCGATACCCAGGTCATGCGTTTTATTATTCTAACAAGTTATTTGCAGATCCCATGTCCCAAAGGCAAACACGCCTACCGTGTAGCATCAAATCTGCACCATCCAATGTCAATAGAGCCAGATCTAGTGCCCAGCAACGCATCCCCAGGGTGGACCCTCAAGCACGCCCCCACTGGATCTCACGCAAAGGCAATGGGCTTGTGCAAATCTGGGCCTGGCAGATTCAGTCTCACACCCCCCCACAGATTGCTAACACAACCACATGCCCATTACTTTTCTCTCTTTTTTTTTTTAATTTCTTTATTTTAATTTGTTTAATTATTTTACCTCTTTAAAATTCACCTTTTTTATTATTTTAATCAGAAAATTAGAAAAATCACAAAAAAATAAATTTAGGTTTTTTTCAATTAAAATCATTTTTTTGTAAATTATTTTAATTTCATTAATTTAACTTGTTTTTTCTTTAAATTCAAATTGATTAGAATTAGGTTAAAACATCAAATATTTTTTAATAAAATGACAAAAATATTAGTTTCATTAGAATTTATTTTAATTAATATTTTTTCTTTCTTTTTTAATTTAGTTAATTAGGATATTATTATGATATTTTCATTAATAATTAAAAACACAAAAAAGAGGTTTTCTTTTAACTTAGGAGCATTTTTAGGGTTTAGACGCTTCTTTATTCTTCGTGCGTTCATTATTTTTTGTTTTAATTTTTAATTATGTAACTGTTTCCCGATTTGTAATAGTTTAATTAGGGTTTAAATTTCCGCATCTAATTATATAATTGCCCCGAGGCCTTGTAATAGCTTAGGAGTTTTTATTTTCTGCAATTTATTTTCCGCACTATAAACTGCTTAGATGAATGACTAATAGGATTGTATGGAAAGATAACGATTAATTGAACATAGCATAACTTAATTTAAATATAATATATCGGAATCAAGCACACTTGCACATGCTCACCCCTAGGGTGTCTTCCACTTTGGTTGCCTTCGAAACTGTCACAATTCTCGAAATGCGAAAATTTTAGTGACGGTCCTTTAGTTCAGGAGATCACAAGTCCCTCGATGACCCTTTCGACTGTTGCCTCGGTTAAAAAGTGATCTTAGAACTTTAGGACAATTACTAAGATTTCTTTCCTAGTTTCCTTAGTGACCGTAAACGTTCCTTCGATAGTCCCTCAACATCCAACGATAGGGCTACCTACTCACTAATAGTCGGATAACACTATCTAAAAGAAAGGAGGAAAAGAACGCCCTTTTTTCGAGTAGGTAGATAGTTAATAAGTACTTCCTCAAAACAAATTCTTTTTTACACCACACTTTCAAAACCTTTTAAAAAATGCTTTATCACACTTTTGAGGACTGATACAAGAGTTATCATAAAGCAAACAAACTTTTCAAAACACACAAACACGAAATAAGTTTTCAAAATGAGCAAGTACCTAAGAGCCCGTGGAAAACCACAGATGGAAAGGGTTCTAACACCTTCCCTTTCCATAATCTACCCACTTACTCAAAAAACTCGAAAAAAGATCTTTTTCTCTTCTTTTCACCCTTTCCTTTGTTGGATAAAAGAAAAGTCGGTGGCGACTCTTGCTTACCACACATTTGCAAATACAAAACATAAACCAATATAACAGTCAGTTCTGCCACCATATCACAGTGCGGATAGAAGGACGGGAAGTGAAACAATTGTGAGGTAAAGACATCGCATTAGTGAAGGTATTGTGGGGTGGATCAGTTGGTGAAAGTTGAACTTGGAAACACGAGGATCAGATGAGAGAGTCTTATCCGATTTTTTTTCCGCCAGGTAATTTTTGTGTCGGGTTTACCGAAGACTGCTAAGGGAAATGATTTGATTTGGGTGATCATGGATAGGTTGACTAAGTCGGCTCAAATCTTTCCGATGAAGATCAATCATCCTATGGAGAAACTAGTTGAGATGTATATTAAGGAGATTGTGAGATTGCATTTGATACCTTCAAGTATTGTATCAGATAGATATCTGAGGTTTACGTCTAAGTTTTAGAATGCTTTACATAATGCTTTTGGTACTAAGTTGAGATTGAGTTCCACATATCACCCACAGATGGACGGTCAGATAGAGAGGACTATTCAGTCTTTAGAGGATTTGCTTGTTGGAACAAAGAGGTGCTTAGGACCGTCACTTGCCATTGATTGAGCTTACATACAACAATAGTATTCATGTGAGTATTGGTATGGCACCATATGCAACATTGTATAGTAGGAGGTGTAGAACTCCATTATGTTGGTATGAGTTAGGAGAGAGTGTTATGCTCAGACCTGAGATTGTGCAGGAGACGACTGAAAGGATTAAGATGATTCAAGAGAGGATGAAAGCTTCTCCGAGTCTTCAGAAGAGTTATCATGACAAGAGGAGAAAGGAACTCGAATTTCCAAAGGATGATCATGTGTTTTTAAGAGTTACTCTAGTGATTGATGTTGGTAGAGCTTTGAAGTCAAGAAAGCTCATGCCACGTTTTGCTGGTCCATATTAGATTCTAGAGAAGATAGGTGAGGGTACCTATCAGATTAATTTACTGCCATCGTTTGCGAATCTTCATGACGTGTTTCATGTGTCTCAATAGAGGAGGTATATTCTTGTTCCTTTGCATGTGATCCAAATGGAAGATGTACAAGTGAGAGATAACCTGACTGTTGAATCATCACTCGTGCAGATATAAGGACGGGAAGTAAAGCAATTATGGGGTAAAGACATCGCCTTAGTGAAGGTATTGTAGGGTGGATCAGCTGGTGAAAGTTAAACTTGGAAACATGAGGATCATATGAGAGAGTCTTATTTGATTTTGTCTGTTCCACATGATTTTTTAGGGAGAAAATTATTTCAAGTTGGGGAGAGTTGTATCACCCCAAAATAATTAGATTATTTATTTAAGTATGTGATTGATTTATGATGAATATTTGTGACGTATTTGTGAGTATATGTGATGTCTTGATGACTTATATGATGCATTGTGATGTTAGCTGATACTATGTTGGGGTAGTAGTGAGTTAAGGGGATAATGTGAGATAATTAGAATTTAAATAACTATTTTTGAACTATTTATATTTAATGGACAAAAAACAGATCCCCTGGAATTTTTATGGAGGTGGATGACCCGCACAAGCTTTGTCGGGCGAAGGGGAGGCGAAACGGATCTCGTCGGGAGAGCGAATAGCTTCATCGGGCGAAGGAAGCGAAAGAAAAACAAGATCCTAGAATTTTTTATGGTGGAAGGCTTTTCGCCCCGTCCTCGTCGGGCTACCCTCGGGCAAGCAACCTGCTTCGCAAGGAGAGCCTCAGGCGAGGGACAGCAGGCACAATTTTGAAAGTGTCGTGACTTGAGTTTTAGGATTCTGTTTGATGCATCGTTCGAAGCATTAGGAAGCTAACGCGATGGACTATAAGTCTGTTGGATGAAAATAATCATATGATGTTTTTCCCAGTGCCTATGTCTTAATGCATAAGATGATTTTGTGATTAGTTTATTATGATGTATGTGTATATGATGAATTATTGTTGCTATGATGATGCCATGTTGTATTATGAAGTTAATAATGTTGTTGTGATTAATGAAGTGATGATTTCATGTTTGATGTGCATACATGCCATGTGAAGATAATTATACGATGATTATATGAATGATGATGCATTTTGACTAGCAGTGGTCGTGTTTTATTTTATGTTGTTGTGCATCATGCATTCATGGCATATGTTAGGACTTCGCTCCAGTGATGTTGTTAGGACGATTGGTCCGGTGATGGTGATAGGACGTTGGTCCGGTGATGGATTCAATCCCATAGTGTGGATTGAGTGCAATATTATGATATGCTTTGGTTCCAAGCGGGAATCGATCCTATTGGTGTGGATATTTGGAGAAACGATGACTGATTCATCAGTAAAGATTTGGTACCACATGCAGTCTAATGAAGATGAATTCCATTCTTTTTAGCATTGAGTAATGATTGATTAGTTGATTCTTTGCGAATTTGTGAACTAATGATGTGGATTATTGTTGACCGGTGATATGATGATTCTATAAATGAATAATGAAGTGAAGGTGTGAGTATAACATGAATTTTTAATGATGTGTGGATTCTTGCTAATGTGTTATAACTATTATATTTATTCCTTATGTCTTTTATAATGATTATGATTACTCACCCTTTCTGCTCAGAAATGTTGCCTCTTTACGTGGGTAAATTGCAAGTGATCATAAATAGTTCGTTGAACCTTAGAGGATAGCTTCGGTGTGCATTGTTTAATTCTTTTGATTTTAGAAGGTATTGCTCTGATATGTAACAACAGGGAACATTTGTTTTTAAACTACGATGTTCTCTTGCTTACTTTGAGATGATGAGTTACCTTTCATGGTATTTAATTTTTTATATATATAAATCATGAACGATGAAGTGTGAGGAAGACTCTATGAAATATTTTTAATAAAGATGTTGAGACTATGATTCCGCTGCGACGATTTTGAATTTGATATTTGATGATGTTAAAGGAATAGTTGTTTTAAATGTTTTGAAAACCCGTGTTACGGAGCATATGTTTTATATGATGTTTATATGAAGATGTGACATCCTTGTGGTGATATTATTTAAATTATTTGCATAAATTATACATGAAATATATGTGGATTTAGAAGGGTGTTACAATTTCAACCACCAAGACTGCTGCTACTGCCCTGAGGGTTGACTTGCTAGTTATTGTTGCAACCATTTTCACTATGGAGGAGGAACCTTAATCCAAGTTTCAATAAAGAGGGGTCAGGACGAAGACCAACACTCACCTCAGGAAGAAGGTTCACGTAAATAGACTAGGCGTTCTGGGTATGATTCTTTAGGGGAGATGACCCCTTCCTGTGAATGCCTTCCACTTTTTCCTCTTGAATTTCCCGCACTTCTGAGGAGGCTGCTACATTGGTGTCATTAGAGGACATGTCCTTCGTCCAAAACCTTTTTTAGGTGGAGAAGATGTAAATCATCTCTAATATCAGTCATAACATGTATGAGACCTCTTCCATGTTCTTGTTGGTCGCTGCTTACCGAGGAGGTGTCTTGGATGCTGGAAATCCCTCAAAGGAAAGGGATACTTTGAAGGTGAAATGTGAATCTATAGAGAAGTGGTGCTTCACTTTTCAGAAGGAATTGGTTGTGTTGCACAAGAAGGCCAAGCTTGCTTACTCTTTGAAAGAGGAGGCGATGACTTATATATCTCCCTATGACCTTGTTGATTGGCTAACTGAGCTGGAAGCCACTCTTGCAGCGGAGAAGAATCTGAATCAGGATGCCTCTAATTATGTTACTAAGATGACCTGACATACAGATGATGGTAGGAAAAATCTTTAAAAGGAGGCTGAAGATCATGTCAAGTCCCTGAAAACTCTTAAAGACAAGGGCGCTGGGATGAAGGTGACACTTCTTGGTTCCCTTCAACAGACTATGTAAGTCATGCACGGGGTTTGCAACCATGTTATGGAACAAACAAAAAGTTTTTTCCCTACTGATCCAATTCATGTTTAGGAGTTAAACCCCTTCCAGCTACTTATAAGGGGATTTTAGAGGGTGATCTTTCCCCCTTGGACTCAGGAGCTTCGGATTGACCGTTCCTCTTATTCTCCTTATTATTTTCTATGTTCCTCTAATATTTTCCAACCCATTGTGCCTTAGATGTAAAACTAATAGTTATATAAGTATTTTTACCTTAGTGGGTTTGCATTATTTAACTGTTTCCTATATTTGACTCCATTTATTTGTTGTTATGTTGAATTTTTGGTTGTTTGTGAGTTGTTGTAGCTCCTAGGTTTGCTTGCCATCCCTACAACATAAATTTTATTTTCAATAAGGGCATGGCTCATGTTCACCACTGAGTTGCGAGTCCGCTCCATGGAAAATGCAAAATATTACATTCTTTGGATGGTGAGAATCCTTATGGCCTAGCTTTAGGATGGAAAGAAGTGTTTTATCGAGTCGAAGTACTTCATGTGTCTTTTGAACTTGTCGGACGACAATATTTTGTAATTTATAGCTTAGTGCATTAAATGATGTTCACTAGCGTTTTTGGTTGTTGTGTTTGTTCCTTATAATTAGAATCCATTGATTATGTATGTATTTATTTTCTGTAGTTAGCATTCATTGAATAGATGTATACTTGTTTTCCCTATTGCAGGGTTTGGAACTTACGAGGCATGGTCACATCTTTATGTTGTGCTTTGTTGATGCGGTAAATCAGAAAGCAAAAAGTAAAGTATTATTTTTACCGGGTGATATTTAGGTTATATCGTATCGTGTCCACAAAGATTGGTGTATTGAATTTCTGTTCAACAAATCTCTCGTTATTGAGTTTGGGTTTAATGGGTTGAAAGGAAAGGTAAAAGGTATCAACATAAAATAAATGTATAAAAAGGAAAGACAAACTTATCAAGCTCGATTGTACTCTACTCATCACAAACTTAAACCTGCCGACCAGTTATACTCAACCTATAATAATCGTCAATGTCACCATGTATCAACCGCAACACCTACTATATCATCTCGGTGGCAATCTCTCAACCAACCTCAACAACATAAAAGTCAATCGTACCGCACACATTGATGATCTCTCAGAGCAACACAAAAGTAAATATCAGGATTCGCAAAGTAAACGTATTTACACAAAAGTCGGGTTTATTCAACAATTATTAACAACAAAGAGTCGATAAGTGCAACAAAAGTATATACAAAAATAGCTACAATTTGAACTTATCAAACTCTTTCCAACTTGAACTTGTTTGTCCTCAAACAAGTCCAAAAGAACCAAAAGTAATAAACCAAAGAATCATGAATCAACAAGCTTGAAAAATGAAGAAAAAAATGTATGGTTCAAACAAAAATGCACACGCAAGGTAAATACTTACCATAATCCTACAACGACAACATTTAAACAAAACGATACATAAGTACAAAAATCATATTAAACATTTTAAAACAAAGCAAGCTCAATCATGAATCACACCTAGTAAAAATTATATGGTAGATGAAGAACACACAAAAGTGAGGGACAAAAAAACTCATCTACAATGTTGCAAACAAAATACTAAATTATGCATTCATCCAAAAACTCATATTGAAAGTACAAAGGCAAGAATCACAAGGGCTTTTCAAGGTTGTAATGTGGCTTGGTTAACAAACAAGGGATAATTCCTAAAGCTAATCGAAACAAAAACTTGCCTTAACCTAAGGGAGTGATCAACTTACAAAGACTCAAGCAACACAATTTGAATCAAATTTCATCAAAATCTCAAATTTCACAAACCAATCACAATACTTATTCAACACAACATTATTCTACTTTTTTTGTTTTTATTTTTATAAACTTTTCTCTCTTTTCTTTATTTCTTTTTGTTTTCACTTCTTTTTCACATGTTTGTATTTTATTTTTCTCTTTCACAACCTCATAGAAATCAATAACATAAGTAAGAAAACAAATCTCTCCCCAACTTGAATTCAACCAACATTAAAGTGAATACTCCCTACTTTCTAAGGCAAGATAAAAATTCAACTAAAAATCATAGTTGAGGGTTCAAGAAAATAAAGAATCAACATACATTCAAAAATAAAAACCAAACACTCATAGACAAGCATTATTGTTGTACCCCAAAATTTTCCCTCCCATTTTTACTTAAGACATGCTTCTAGAGGTCCTCAATTGCTCAAGGTTGACCAAGAGTTGATCAGACAAAATTTCCTCCTAAGCAATGAACTTCTAATTAGGGTTTCAATTTTCAACAAGATGGTTAAGCTCCAAAGGTCTCAAGTGCTTTCCATGGTCCTAATATGCCTTTAAGATTGTCCATGACAAGTTTCATGCCTTGCACTACAAGTTTGCTCAGTCAATTGTTCAAGTGTTAGAAAATCAACTATACTAAGTTAAAAGTCAATTGTGGCCTATATACAGTCAAAATTCAAGATTTTCGGTCAACATCAATATTTTGAAGTGATATACATCACTGGATCAAGGGTTGATCATGATTCCTCAAGAAATGCCCTAATTCATCAAAAGTCAAGAATTGCTAATTAGGGTTTCTATAGGAAAAGTCAACCAAACTTTGACCAGGCATAAATTTCACATACTTCATCCATTTTTTCAAAACCAAAGCTAATATTTAAGATAATTCAATTGCCTAAAACTTCTCTTCATCCCTAAATTCCAATAAATGCACCATTTGAAAGATACAAGCTCAAACGTTACAGGTCATTTTCCGAAAGTAAACAAAATGAACTTTTTTTCAAGACCATTTACACCAAGATAAATCCTTCAAATGCAAAATTGGTCAAAAGAGGGATTGAAGTATACATCTTGGAATTTTCAAAAAGTTCAAGATCATCATCATGAGGTAAAAATTGAGCAAGTTTTGGCTTACCCAAGTTAGACATTTTTTAAAATTTCAAGAATGGTACATTGAGCAAATTTGAACTTTTGAGTCAATGGCTTAACTTTTTGAGGTTCAAATATTTTTCTAAGCTTGTGGAGGACCTCTAATCTCATTTTTATACGGCCTTGCATTTTCTACCTATTTTTGTCCATATTTATTTTGATTTATTTCAAATAAATATTAAATAAATTGTATAAAATATTTTAGAATGGGCCTTGACCTTTGGGCTGGTGCTTTGGCCTGCCTATAAGTCCAAGAATCACGTGCAAACATGACCAGGTTCATTCAACATCAAACATGGCATGAAATCTCCAATTATGGCATTTTTTCAAATATTGATCATGGTTTGAAAACAATGTTTATGGTTGAGATTCTTTCCATGTAACCTTGTCTCTTCCTTCTACATTATAAATACATCACCTTGGCAAGACAAATGCAGGCCTACACATTGTACAAGAGCTCTACCAAATTTGCAAAGAATTGTCCAAATCATGAAAATTCAAAATCACACTTCCATCTCCTTTTAATCCAATCCAAGGACTCCATAACATCCCAAGACCTCCAGGAGTTGAATCCAGTCCATATCCACGCCTAAGATACCCTGAGATTGACCAAACAGATCACTCATTTTTTGGTAAATTTCTTGCATCTGTATCTTTGATTTCATATTGAATTAACCTTTCTCAGTGTTTGATTCGTGTTCAGAATTATATGTAGGGTAGGACCAACGTAATACATGTGAGAAAATGGGCTAGAACAAGATCGTGCCATTTCTAGGGCACGATCTGTGTTCTTCATTATATCTCATGATACAGGCCGTTCCAGAGTGAATAGACCTCATAATCAGATTCAGGGGGGAATTTCGTGTGGGGTAGAGATCTTTGCATCCATTTGTACTCACGTTTGCTAATTTTTGCAAGTTTGAGTGACCGGATTTTGACTCCGGCGTCCCTCCGATTGAACATGTTTTCGTTCCCCCATTGCCAGTTTAAACAACGCGCATTTTTTTGAATTTCAAATATTCACGTTGACTTTTTAATATATTATTATTATTTTATTATAATAACGATTGAAACAATAACTCAGTTGGTGAAGGGATCGTTTGTGAAAGGAAGAGACCTGGGTTCGATATCCATGTCTGAATTTTGTTTTTTTTTCTCCCTTAACATTTCTCTTTGTAGGTTTTTTGTTTGAATGTTGGGCTCATCACCTTGGGCCTAGGCAAAAATACCAAATACACCCCCCAGTTGCTTTTGACAGTCAGGCTCATTTGTTATTTTCTTTTTTTTTGTTTTCTAGTTATTATTTATTTATTCTCAAAAATCATTTATTTTTTTCTTAATAATAAAAAATCAAAAAAATTAATAAATAGATTTTTTTTCCAAAATTATTTTAATTAATTAATTAATTATTTTAATTTTTATTTTATCAACTTAAAATCAATTAGACTTAGGTTCATTTTAGAATTTTTTTTATTAATAACCATGTATTAAAATAATATTTCGCAAATAACCGGGTTTCGGAAAAAATTACGCAAATAACCATGTTTCAGATGGCTCCACAAAGGAGGAGCCATCTCACTTGGCGCCTCCACCTAGGGTTTTGCCCTAGGCGCCATCTCACTTGGCGCCTCCCTTGGCTTTTAGCCAAGTGAGATGGCGCATGCTCCTTAAAAATGAGAGGAGGCGCCATCTCACTTGGCGCCTAGGGCAAAACTAGGGAAAAATGCTGTTTTATAAATAATTCGTCCGTTTCTTCGAAATTTCTCACACTTTCTCGCACTGTATTTTTATTTTGTACTCCGTTATTTGCGTAATAACGTCGCCTATGATTTTTAGCAGAGATGGTTATGTTATATTCTCCGCCACGAAACCTGCGATGAAAATGAACTGGCACATTCACTCCATGGAGCGTCTGAAGCGGGAGTTGATACGGTGGCTAGATGGAGACATCGCGGAGGGGGAAAAAATTCGAAGGATCCAGCGAAAACAAACAATAAACTCACATGCGACAGGAAGACCTAATGTGTGGTTGGAGGAAGTCAAAACAGACAGTAATGTAATGCTGATGATGCATGGGTCAGATGAAATTGTGTTAACAGTTGTAATTTCCTAGATTGAATATCGTTAATTATTGTTGTACACGTTTTATTAACTGTAGCAAAATCTGTTAACGGAAAACCCTAATATTTACAACACAAATATTGAAAAGATTTATTGTATTACAATATTTATGTGGTCGAGCCAGACGCCCGATTCAGACAGTTTTTGCGATTGTGTCCGACCTGACGGCATAAACCACACTTTCTTTCCAACCTGTCAAGATCATCCATTTCTGTTGTGATGCGCCTACTTTTGGGACGACCCTTCTTGTTCCTTCGCATTTGGTCATTGTGCCAAACTATATCGCCGTTGTATTCAGGCCAATAATCCGGTTTTGCCACCAAAGGAAAGTTGTTGTTGTAAACAGTGAGCAACGTTTCAGATTTGTGAACGTTTGACAGCAGTTGAAGCGTGTATTGATGGGTATGAGCACAAGCGGCAATGACATGAGAGCAAGGCATACGAAATGCTTGAAACCTGCCACAATCGCACCATTGAGAAGGTAAAATGACCCTGTATTCTTGTCTTGGCAGGCCTTCATTGTGGTCGATTGTCTCTTTCACAATGAAGTTGTGGCTGTGTCGGTCAAACCGTGTAACCATGTGAGTGTTGGCTTTAGCACTTTCAGCCTTAATGTATTTCATGCAGCTTTCACTCCATAGTTGTCCTGATTGCAACACCGCATTCCACATTTCACCTCTTTTGGCAAATAACGCAGCCATCCTAAAATACGTAGATTTTACCAAGGTAGTGATTGGAAGGTTTCGTATGCCCTTGAATACCCCATTCATTGATTCAATAATATTTGTTGTCATATGCCCCCATCTTTGGCCATTGTCGTATGACCTAGTCCACTTTTCCACCGGAATATTATCGATCCACCTACCGGCTTCTGGATTAGACAAACGGATCTCGTTGCGGTAATATTTGAATGTGGGTTGTGTCAATGCATATCCCGCATTCATAATCGCTTTCCTCAATGTTTTGTCCTTGACCTCCCTCGAGAAATTTTGGACGATATGCATGACGCAATAGACATGCGTAGAAGGAGGGTCATGCCAACCATTTGCTGGATTATTGTAGGCACTTTCAATGGAGGCATGTCAGTCCGAGATCAAACAGAGATCTGGTTAAGGAGCCACGTGTGTCCGAAGATTTTTCAGGAAAAAGCTCCAAGCACCACCGGTCTCCCCCTCGACAAGGGCAAATGCAACGGGGAAAATGTTGTTGTTGCCATCTTGTGCAACTGCCATCAATAGCGTGCCTTTGTACTTCCCATACAACCAAGTCCCGTCAATTTGTAGAATTGGTTTGCATGATGCAAACCCTGTGATGCATGGTTGAAATGCCCAAAACACGCGACTGAATATTCCGTTGCCATGCAGTAGACTACCATCTTGGGCGTACGCTGGCAATGTTTCCAGAATATAAACACTACCTGGAGAATACGTCTTGAGTGCATTCAGGTAGCGGGGAAGTACTCGGTATGACTCCTCCCAGTTTCCGTACACCCTTTCAATCGCCTTAGTCTTTGCTAACCACGCCTTACGGTAAGACGGAGTGTAGTTAAAAACCGTGGTGATGTGGGAGATGATTGTTTTCACCTTCAAAGATGGGTCGTTGCTGACCAGGGGTAGGATTTCTTGACAGATTAGATCATGGTTGAGTTTTCGGTGGTCCTGTGATTGAGTGGAACTTACACAACTGTGGGTAGTCATGGAACCTATGACCCAGCAGTCACCCCTTAATCTGTATGATGCGGTCAGCTTGAACATACAGTCAGGGTGGACACACTTGATCTTGTACCTTTCCGGGTAGACACGATCCACCTTAAAATCAACCGAGTTGAGCATGTGAAATTTTTTAATGGCCCTGATGCATTCCTCTCTATTACGAAACTTGTCCTTCTCTTTTAAATTTTCACCCGACTGCATATACGGTTTGAAAAATAAGTCAGTAGAAGGTTCATCTCCGCCCATGTTGAAGTTTGTCATGTGCGAAGGTGGTGTGTAGATTTTGTCTGTAGGAATACTAGGGATGCCATCATCGTCAGAATTATCATTCACCATTTCATCAAACTCTAACTCGTTATCTTCTTCTTCATCATCAACTGCATCTACCTCATCTTGTTCATTCTCAAAAGGATCAACCTCCTGTGTCACCGAAGGCTCTACCTCCTGTGTCACCGGAGGCTCTTGAAGCAAAACGTACAACTCAATAGAGTCGTATCCAGAATAGACATGGCTGGAAATCATATTCTGGAGATCCTCGTCATCTTGAACTTCAACCTTATAGAAAATTACTTGGTTGTTTCCAAAAAAAACTGGATTCTGATAAAATATCTGGGATACTGGGCCTCGTTCAAGTTTGGCCTCCAATATTTTCTTGAAGTACGAGAAATTGGCTTTCCCGTTTAAAAGAAATCGAACATTGTCGGTGTTTCTAAACAAAAACCCAACTGTGGGACAAATGTATGTCTCACCGTTGAAATGTGCTTTGACGACAAATTGTGGTGAAGAGGCCATTGCGTAGAATTGTTTTAAGGTTTGAAGGTTGGAATGTTTGAGGTTTATTGATTGTATGAAGGTATGAATGCTGTAATGTTGGAAGGTTGGAATGTATGAATTTGATGACTGATTCGAAGGTTGGAAGATTTGACAGATTATGTGAATCAATGTTATGTTAAACGTAAGGCTAAAAATTTCAATTAAGTAAGGGATGCAACCCCCTAAGGCTGCCAATAATATTACATTCAATAATGAAACCCCATAGGCTGCCACCTATCCTGGCCCTATTCTGCACATATACATGTTTTTTGTAAGACTCCACCCATCAACTCCAATGGCCTTGCATGCAATAAAGAAAGGAATCCCAAAGGATGTCACGTAGCCTGAGCCTATGCTGTAACAAATGACACCTCTTATTCGCCAAATGGGGTGGCGACACCATTCATTTTTGTACTCTTTCGCCAAGTCCAATGGCGCCTCCCTTACTGTCCAATCGTGATACATGCATGGGCTTATGAAACCCCATAGGCTGCCACCTATCCTGGCCCTATTCTGCACATATACATGTTTTTTGTAAGACTCCACCCATCAACTCCAATGGTCTTGCATGCAATAAAGAAAGGAATCCCAAAGGCTGTCACGTAGCCTGAGCCTATGCTGTAACAAATGACACCTCTTATTCGCCAAATGGGGTGGCGACACCATTCATTTTTGTACTCTTTCGCCAAGTCCAATGGCGCCTCCCTTACTGTTCAATCGTGATACATGCATGGGTTTATGAAACCCCATAGGCTGCCACCTATCCTGGCCCTATTCTGCACATATACATGTTTTTTGTAAGACTCCACCCATCAACTCCAATGGCCTTGCATGCAATAAAGAAAGGAATCCCAAAGGCTGTCACGTAGCCTGAGCCTATACTGTAACAAATGACACCTCTTATTCGCCAAATGGGGTGGCGACACCATTCATTTTTGTACTCTTTCGCCAAGTCCAATGGCGCCTCCCTTACTGTCCAATCGTGATACATGCATGGGCTTATGAAACCCATAAGCTGCCACCTATCCTAGCCCTATTCTGCACATATACATGTTTTTTGTAAGACTCCACCCATCAACTCCAATGGCCTTGCATGCAATAAAGAAAGGAATCCCAAAGGCTGTCACGTAGCCTGAGCCTATGCTGTAACAAATGACACCTCTTATTCGCCAAATGGGGTGGCGACACCATTCATTTTTGTACTCTTTCGCCAAGTCCAATGGCGCCTCCCTTACTGTTCAATCGTGATACATGCATGGGCTGCCACCTAGCCTGCAAGAGTGACACCTTACATTTTTTGTACATGCATGCACGCATATGTGTAACCCCCTAAGCATGCAAATGTGACACTTCGCAGGCATGCAAGCACAAGCAACCACTACATCAAACTTATTTGCCTATAAATACATACCATATGAAACATCTCTCACACCCACACAACTCTCACTCTCTGCTACGAAATATTTCATAAGTCTATCATACTCTCTATCTCTTCCTAAGTATTTCATACTCTCAAGCATTCTAAACAATGGCTCTTCTAACAATGGGCGATACTCACAGAGGCACAAGGGAAAACATTGCTGCATTTGTAAGTCTCTTCTTTGGTTATACATTTTTCGTACTTCAAATAACGCGTTGTTCATCTTAATTAATCTTACACCTGTTAAATTATGATCTCAGGACACAAAAAGATTCAGAATCCGTTTGCACAACTACCTGGCTCCCGACCCATTTATCGTCCCTTATTTGGAATACGCAGGTTTTGGACATGTGATAAAGATCTCCAACTGCACCATTGACTCAAAGTTCATTCTTGCAATGTTGGAAAGGTGGAGACCGGAGACCCATACATTTCACCTACCAATAGGTGAATGTACCATCACGCTCGAGGATGTGTACATGCTACTGGGCCTCCCTATCGACGGTAAGGCGGTGAACGGTTCGGTTCAACAACCCAACTCACAGGGTGAAGAACTGTTGGGTAGGGATATGGTAGAAGGTGGTGGAGCAAGAGGGCAGGGAATACTACTCACTGACCTGAAACGTCATTATGCAAGTATGGAATTAAATGAAAATTCCTCAGAGAATGACCGAGTAGTAAAAGCCAGAACGTATCTTATGATACTTTTTGGTACATTTTTATTTCCCGAAAGTACGGGAAATAGTTTAAATTTTATGTACTTACATTTACTAACAAATTTTGAAAAAACTAGAAAATATAGTTGGGGTTCTGCAGTATTAGCCCACCTATACAGTTCCTTGTGCAAAAACGCAGTCAAGGAAAAATGTACATTTTATGGCTGCGCATTTTTACTACAAGCCTGGGGTTGGTGGAGGATGGAGTCCTTAAACCCCATCAACAACAACACTTTTGGTTTCCCGTACGCAACAAAGTAAGTCATTAAGTTATAGAATTTATAACTATTCAGCTCTTTCCAAAATATATGCTAAAAATAACATGTTTCTCATTTCCTTTAGGTACTGCGTGAGGGGTATGGATTACGGCAAGAATCCAAGATTCAATGTCGCACTCTACCGGAATCTGTTGGATCACTTAGGCCCAGATGACGTACGTCGTAGCTTTTAACTTTTGTTCATTTTAATTATTTATACATTACTTTTGCGCTAACCTGATTTAAATTTTATCGCAGTTCGTCTGGAGACCATATTTGGGTTTGGGCCATGCTCCAAACCCAGAGGATGCAGCAACTTGGACTGCAAAGACTGTACTCATTCGGTTCAACATTGTGGAGATGCACCACAACGACCGTGTGAAGATGCAGTTCAGAATGCATCAAGAGATACCAAGTGATCCAACAGATTTGTCCCCATGGCATCTTAAAAGGGTCGACGCCCAGTGGGGTCTTAGCAATTGGAAAGACTTTGCTCCGGAATGGTGTAAGATGTGGCAGAGGCGTCACCGCTACGTCTTGCAATTCCCGGTTTTCCTTACTCAAGGTAACATGCGACACACGGATCAATATATGTCGTGGTACAGGTCGGCTAGTAACCCAGAAATGCACGTGTCTCATCTGAGGTACTTGGTTGACCCACGCACACAATGGGCACAACCCTCGATTCCCCATCAACAAACCCAAAACCCATCAACCTCCAACTAACCCCCAAGAAGAAACAGAACCACAAACACCCAACCACATTCCCCACCACAACACAACTACAATCAAATGTTGTACTACCAACCACAATCACCACCAAACTACCAATACCCCGATATGCCTCAAACCCAACCACAATACTAACCCCAATGCCAGCACACCCACATACCCCAGACACAATTTCAGTCTTCCACATATCCCAATATGGCGCCCTCAACATCCAGCCTTAGCCCTGATATGGGAATGTCAGAAGATTATGACCAAGCCGACCAAACCTACCATCACCCACCATATCACCAAACCACCCAACATCCACAATACCAAACACCCCAAGATCCATTTCCTTTCTATCCCCCATACTCAGACGACCAATGCTATCGACCAACCATGGAACCCCACCCACCGCCAACACGACCAAACTTTGAGGGTATGGGTAACCGACTGTACTAGAGCGGATCTTCGAGATATGGAGATCTTACTGATTTTATGGATTCGTACCGCATTGACTTCGCTGGGCCATCGACCTTGCCACAGCAGGAAACGCGACGGCACCCAGCAAGAGAAAGGCGAGGACGGGGATACGGAACCGGGTGTCATTATCAGGTTCTGGGGGATCACTGATGTATCTTTTTTTTCCCAGTATTTTTGTATCCATTTTTTTACTGTTATTTTAATGTAATACAGTTGAATGTAATTATTTTTTTTTTAATAAAAAGTTCATTTTGTTGATCTCTGTCCAATAGGCAACGCACAGGAAAAAAAATAAAAAAAAAATTTTTTGCCCTAAAATTACACTTAGGCGCCATCTCACTTGGCTTAGGGCATGCTCTAAGCACATAGGCGCCAAGTGAGATGGCGCCTCCCTTAAAAAAGGAGGTGCATGCGCCAAGTGAGATGGCTCCTCCTTTGTGGAGTCATCTGAAACATGGTTATTTGCGTAATTTTTTCTGAAACCCGGTTATTTGCGAAATATTATTTTAATACATGGTTATTAATAAAAAAAATTCTTCATTTTAATTTAAATATTTTCTTAAATAAAAAATGCAAAAATATTAGAATTAGGATTTATTTCATTCAATATTTATTTTCTTAATTAAAATTAAATTTAGAGTTAATTATTTTCTTAACAAAACCAAAAAAAAAATCTTGTTTACTTAGAACTTTTCTTAGGTTTTTTAGACGTAATATTTATTTCGCGCGCGTTATTTTTATTCTCACATTTTACATAAATATTGTAACTGATTATAGATGTAATAGTTTTAGATTTAAAATTCCGCACTTTATTTCTTGCACTCTTTTTTATGTAACTGTCCCAAAGCATTGGAATAGCGTAGATTTTATAATTCTCGCACTTTACATTTTTCTGTATAATATTACTGTTAGTAATTAGGCGTGTATGAAAAGACTAATAATCAAATGCTAGCAAACTTAATAACACAAGATAAATAACTGAACTTAACACATATGCACATATGCACCTCTAGGGTATCCCCGCTTCGGTTGCCTTCAGAAAAACAGTCATGTCCCTCGAAACAGGGACGCTTTAGCAAAGACCCGCAAATCAAAAGATCATAGTCCCTCGATGACTCTACAGTTGCCTTCTCGGTAAATAATCTAGTCCCTAAATGAAATTGCTAAAAGCGTCTCCATGTGTTATCTTTATGACTGTAAATGTCCCTTCGATTATCCCTCAAACATCCAACGATGGGGCTACCTACTCACTAATAGTAGGATAGCACTGTCTAAAGGATAAGAGGAAAAGAATAAACCTTTTCGAGTATAAAAGTAGATAGCTGTTAGAAGTTTGCTCAAAACAACTTTTTTCACCTACACAAAAACATTTTAAAAAAAAACAATTTTTAAAACATTTGCTTTGTTAACACTCTTGAGGAGTGATACAAGAGTTAAACACAAAGTAAATCGCCGCACTAAGGCATTTTCAAACATACAAAGCACAAAGGTATTTTAAAATGAGCAAACCTCTAAGAGCCCATAGAAAACTATGGATGGAAAGGGTGCTAACACCTTCCCTTTCCATGATCTACCCCCTTACTCAAAAAACTCTCGAAAGGTCTTTTTCTGTTCTTTTCACCCTTTCTTTTGTTGAATAAAATAAAAGTCGGTGGAGACTCTTGCTTACCGCAACATTTGCAAACACAAAACCAGTATAACAGTCAGTTCTGCCACCGTATCACAGAACTGGCGACTCTGCTAGGGAAAATTAAAAAAAAAAGTGGGGTTACCTTAGAGTTTAAGTTCATCATTTTAAATGCTTTATTGTGTGTTTGCTTGCTTTATCTTTGAGGGTTTATTGGGGTATTCTTGTAAAGATCCTAAACCCGGATATGAGGCACCTTATTAGGTAAGTAGCAATAAATCATGGAAGTTGTACGGCATAGACCGATACGGACAAAGTGGTGGCTACGTTGGTGCGATACTCTAGATTGTACTAATGTTCCTTAAGTAAGTCAACGATAACATTAGGCTTCCTCATAGTGTCACTAAGCGCTAACTGACCATTAGAACTTTTAATTGACTCATCCTAGCCATTAGGAAGTAGTGAGATAGTCGGCTTTGGTTCCGACGAAGATTGGTTGATACTCGATACAACACTCATTGAGACTGGACTTTCGGGATTTTTTGGCCGCAATACTTCGGTGCGTGAGCTGAAACAATTCTCGATGGGAAGGTCAATGATATTAAGACTCCTTAGAACCCGGTTACTATTAATAGGACAGGTTGAGCCAATTGAATATTCGAGAGGGTACTTACCTTAAAACCTCATGCAAGCCTTTGAACCTAAGGTCTATTGTGTGATTTGCTTGTGTTTATCTGTGATTTAAGCATAATCATGACATCATAAACATCATGACATTCATATATACTAACCATTTCAAGGACCATTAGATTGACCTTTTTTCTATTTTGTAGGATATGAGTTCAGGTCGCAGAAAAACCATTCAGATTAACTTCACAGAAATCCCTCCCAAGCTCAAGGAATTGGTCTTGAAAGTTCCCAAGAACTCATCATTCAACAAATGACATGGTCATTTTCTCAGCTTGGTTACCACTGGATTTGACAAAGTTTTGATGAGTGTTCTATTCTAATTCTTTGATCCTGAGCACCATTGCTTCACATTTCCCGATTATCAACTGGTACCTACACTGGAAGAATTCTCTAAGTTACTTGGTTTACCTATATTGGAGCGAGTACCTTTCACTGGGTTAGAACAAGATCCAAATGCTGAAGATATTGCCATAGCTTTGCACTTGAAACAATCCGATATTGAATCCAATTGGGAAAGAAGAAGTGGAGTTAAAGGCCTTCTTGCAAAATTTCTAATGGAGAAAGCTCAGATTTTACCTGGATGCTATGAGTTACCATGCCTTCGAAGATGTTTTAGCTCTCTTGATCCATGGGTTGGTCTTGTTTCCTAATTTAGATCAATTTATAGACGTGAATGCCATCAATATCTTCCTTGCTTATAATTTGGTTCCTACGTTGCTCGGGGATATCCTACATTCTCTCCATACTCGTACTCTGAAGAAGCGAGGAACTCTCATGTGTTGCACCACTCTGCTATATAGGTGGTTTATTTTGCACCTTCCTTGGTCAACAATGCAGAATGATTTAGGCTTAAGGTGGAGTCAAAGATTAATGTCTCTCTCACTATGACATCCATTGGTGTCCTTGCTCTCAAAGAGACATCTCTTTTATTGATTACTGCAGAGAATTTCCTAATGTGCCACTCCTGGGCATTAGGGAAGGCATCACCTACAATCCTTCTTTAGCACTACATCAGTTTGGTTACGCACTGAGAGATGGTCCACCTGATATGCTCATCCAGGGTATTGTGTTCAACTACTCAAATGATCTACAAAATTATCGTCAGAGATTCATCCGCGCTTGGGGAATTATTAAGAAGACTGATAGTAAGACTTTGGGGCGCAAGAAATCCATCCCTTTGGAACCTTACCTCAAATGGGTACGATCTCGAGCCCAAAGTCTTATGATGTTATACAATGCCATCTTACCAGTGATCTTGGAACCTATTTTTCAAGGGGGCGAGTTCCGCATTATTCTCCATCCTAATATGCCAACCAACTTTGAAGAGTTGTAAAATTCTTGGATCCAGCTCAAGGAAGAACATGATACTTTTGAGACTCAATTCTATGAAAGTGAGAAGAAAATGCTGGAATTAACAAAGCAGCTTCACGAAGAGAAGAATATCAATACCTACCTCAACACCAAGAGGAAGCGTCCATGGGAGACTTAGGAGTTTAGGATTTCCTTTCAATGTTTATTCCTGTGTAATCTTTTGTTTCCTTAAAAACTTACTAATAAAGAGTTTTGTTTCCTGTTTTGTTTAAAAGAGATTAAATCTAATAAGGTCCTTGAAAGCATTGCATAAGCATATCATACATTTCATTGCATAAGCAGGTCTTCAGTACAAGTTTCTTATTTCTTTCCACTATTTATTTCAGCAAAAGAAATGGCTCTCGAACAAACAGTGAAGGACCTTCAAGCTCAGAATGCTCAGTTCCAACAAATGATCATGGCCCTAGCCAAGGGGCAAGAGGAGCTGAAGGCCTTGATTATAAAAGAGAAGACCAAGAAGCCAAAGAAACCAACTGGTGTAGTGAATTTAGGGAGAAGGACCAAAGGACCGGTTAGGCGAGCTATAGATTTCGCAACCACGTCGGAAGAAGGGGACAACCAAGGAGAAAGACCCACAGAAGAAAACAATAACCTTGGGTCTAAAGAAGAAGAAGAAGACTATAAGGACGAGCAGTATCCTCCCGTTGATGATAAGTATAAACAGTTGGAGGATCGCCTCAATGCTATGGAGATACAGAGGGTACCTGGACTGGATTTTGAGGAGCTAGGGCTGGTATCAGGGGTGGTCATCCCATAAAAGTTCAAAGTCTCTGCATTTGCTAAATATGACAGTGTTTCTTGTCCTAAGTTGCATTTAAGGTCGTATGTCAGGAAAATTCAACCCGACACTACCGATAGGGATTTGTGGGTACATTTCTTCCAGGAGAGTTTGTCCGAAACAAGGCTAGAATGGTTATATCAACTAGAAAGAACCAATGTGTGTAATTGGGGGGACCTGGCTGCTGCTTTCTATAGGAAGTACCAATATAATGTTGACCTCTCCCAGACTCGTACACGGTTGCAAAGCATGTCTATGGGTTCTGGCGAAGGCTTTAAGGACTATGCCCAAAAATGGAGAGACCTTGCGGGAAGAGTCCAGCCTCTGTTGTCTGATAGAGAGCTGGTGGACATGTTCTTGGGCACGTTATTCGGGCCGTTCTTTAACCATCTAATTGGAAGCTCGTCTGCTGGGTTCACTGAACTAATACTGACTGGTGAACGGGTAGAGGCTGGCATCAAAAGTGGTAAAATACAGAGAGATTCATCCTCCAGCACTGTAAACAAACCATTCACGGGAAGGAAGGAGGTCAGTGCTGCTTGTGGTCAAAGAAATCTTAACAAAACTGAGCATCGTCCGACGGTGGGGGTTGTTATGATTTCCAATTCTCCATCAAACTGACAACAGAATAATCAGTCCAGAACAGATAAGCCAAGGAGACAATTTACCCGGATCAATATGACCTTATCTCAGGTTTTACCACACCTGCTGAAGTCCAATTTGGTTACCCTGAAAGAGGCTCCCAAGAGTCCCAACACTACATCTCCCCACTACAATGCAAATTCCCGGTGTGCTTACCATTCTGAAAGTTCGGGTCATGATACAAACGAATGTTGGGCTTTGAAAAATAAAGTGCAGGATTTGATTGAAGCAAAGGAGATTGAGTTTGACGCTCCTGAGACGCCTGATGTTATTACTTCCCCTATGACCAAGCACGGCCGTGGTGTTAATGCTATTGAAGATGACATGTTTTTTGCTTCTGTTGATGAATTGGCTACTACACTCTTGACTATTAAGAAGAATCTCTTGCAGGACGGTTTATTTCCAAGTTGTGGCGAAGGTTGCCACTTGTGTCTGTCCTTGCCTAACAGTTGCCACTTGTTGAAGGAATGCGTTCATCGCCTGATGGATGATAAAGAAATTCTATTTGAAAAAACTCCAATTACAAGTTCTTGTGAAGATGTCTCCATAATCACCATTTCCGACAATCCTCCCAGGGTCTCCACCAAAAGACCCGTTAGGATTACATCTGTTCCAAAGTTTGCTCCCCTGATCATCACCATGCCAGGGCCAATACCATATTCCTCGGATAAAGTTTTTCCCTGGAATAATGGGGCCGACGTCTATTACCATGGCGTCAAGCAAGACCTGTTGGCTACTGAAGACAAAGTTACTGAAGGTATTGATCCTGACGTCGGTAATATCGTTGGGACCAGTAAAATAGTAAGAAGTGGAAGAATTTTCTCTCACGAGATCTCTCCTCCTAAAAGTGTCATTACTCCTGTAATCATTCCTGCTGCTACTCCTGTCGGTATTCCTATGACAACTCCTGCTGCCACCCCTGCCACCGATTCAGCCGAGACTCGGGGCAAAGAGATATTGGTTGAGCCTGTCTAGATGAAGGCGCGTCCAGAAGCTATCCCTGAGGTTTCTAAGAAGGAAATGGAAGAAATCTTAAAAATAATTAAAAAGAGTGACTACAATGTGGTTGAACAACTGGGGCAGACTCCTTCCAAGATCTCAATGCTGGCCCTACTGTTGTGCTCTGAAGCTCATGCAAAGGCTTTGGTAAAATTCCTCAAAACAACTCATGTGCCACAAGAAACCTTCACTGATCAATTCGAAGATTGTGTGGCTAGTTTGACCGCTGATAATGGACTGGGTTTTTCTGATGCTGATTTGACACCCAGAGGAAGAAAACACAATGATGCGCTGCATGTCTCCATCGAATGCAGGGGTACTACTTTAGCCCATGTTCTAGTGGATATCGGTTCATCGCTGAATTTTCTACCCAAGAAGACTCTTGACATATTATATTGTGAAGGTTTGACTCTAAAGCCCAGTAACATTGTGGTGAGGGATTTTGATGGTTCGAAAAGAATGGTACACGGGGAGGTGGACATCCCTATCAAGGTTGGTTCCCAAACCTTTGACTCCACCTTCTATGTGATGGATATTCGACAATCTTATTCCTGTTTGTTGAGACACCCTTGGATCCATGGGGCTGGCACTGTGACTTTCACCTTACATCAGATGCTAAAATACCCAGTCAATGGGAAAATCATCATGGTCCATGGGGAGGAGGAGTACATGGTAAGCCACCTAAACTCTTTCAGGTACGTTAAAATGGACGGTGAGTTCATTGAGACCCCTTGTCAGAACTTTGAGGAGGTAGCACAAACAGTTGCTGCAACCAAGACTGCTACCAATGTTTCGAAGACCGTTAGACCTCCATTAAAGATGGCCTATATGAAATATGCCAGAGCTGTTGTTGAAGTAGGTGGGTGTATAATTTGGGGCCAACTTCTGCATGTTCCCTACAAATCTGACAAATTTGGTTTGGGTTCTACTTCAGGAGCCCAGAGAGCTGTTCGTGGTACTCGCATCGAGGGACCACCTTTACGGATCAGCAACCATGGATTCAATGCCTTGGAGGACAGTGATAGTGATTATGACCTGGACAAGTGGATATTCCCAACCATCAACGGTGGACTTAGCAATTGGGAGGCTAAAGATTTTGTTCCCATCTCTTTTATTCAAGATTAATTTGTCTTTTTTGTTTTTTGAGGAAATGTAATATTTGAACAATTGAAACATTAAAGACTTGTGTCTTACCCGAGGCACAATGGTCTATTTGTGAGGGTCATTGTTTCATTTTCATATGTCATCAATAAAACATTGGATGATTCGCATGCAAATTTTACGCTCTTTGTTTTTCTTTTATGTTTCTTTACTTTATCAAAAATATGCAACTATGCTCTTACACACACCCACATATCAAACTGCAGATTCACATCCACTCTGGATCCCATTGATGATAAGTATGCTATTGCTCATTATGACTTTGAAAATCCGATCTAACAAGCCGAGGACAAAAGTGAGGAAGATTGTGAGGTACCAGGAGAACTTTCCATACTGTTACAATGGGAAGAAAGGGAAATATAGCCCCAAGAAGAGCCAATTGAAACAGTGAACTTGGGTACTGAAGAGGAGAAGAAAGAAGTCAAGATAGGTGCCGATCTTGAGCATAGTGTCAAGGGGAGTTTAATACAAATGTTACATTATTATGTGGAGATCTTTTCCTGTTCATATAAAGACATACCAGGACATGACACGAATATTGTGGTTCATCACCTACCTACAAAAGAGGATTGCCCTCCAGTGAAACAGAAGGTTCATCGTATGCGGCCGAATATGTCAGAAAAGATCAAAGTTGAAGTCATGAAGCAATTCAACACCAGTTTCTTAGTTGTTACTTCCTATCCATAATGGGTTGCTAACATAGTGCAGGTACCTAAGAAGGACGATAAGGTACGTATGTGTGTGTATTATAGAGACCTGAACAGGGCAAGCCCCAAGGATGACTTTCCACTTCCCCATATTGATGTTCTGGTTGACAAAACTGCACAACATAAAGTATTCTCCTTCATGGATGGTTTCTCCAGGTATAATCAGATCAAGATGGCACCTGAGGATATGGATAAGACGACCTTCGTTACATAGTGGGCATCTACTGTTACAAGGTTTTGCCATTTGGGTTGAAGAACACCGAGGAAACCTATCAACGCGCCATGGTAGCTCTATTTCATGATATGATCCATCACGAGATAGAGGTCAACGTTGATGACATGATAGCCAGGTCTCAGACTGAAGAGGAACACCTTGATCTTCTGTAGAGGCTATTTGAAAGGTTGAAGAAGTACAAACTGAGGTTCAACCCGAACAAGTGCACCTTTGGAGTAAGATCCGGTAAGCTCTTAGGTTCCATTGTGAGCAACAAGGGCATTGAAGTGGACCCTGAAAAGGTCAAAGCTATACAATAAATTCCAACTCCTCGCACTGAGAAGGAAGTTAGAGGATTCTTGGAACGCTTAAACTACATAGTCAGATTCATTTCACATCTGACTGCTACTTGTGAACCAATCTTCAAATTACTGAAGAAAGATCAAGCAGTGAAGTGGAATGACAACTGTCAGTACACCTTTGATAGAATCAAGGAATACCTTCAAGAGCCTCGAATTCTAATGCATCTAGTTGAAGTAAGACCTTTGATCTTGTACTTAACGGTATTAAAGAACTCAATGGGGTGTGTGTTGGGGCAGCATGACGAGTCTGGTCGAAAAGAGCATGCAATATACTACCTTAGCAAAAAGTTTATCGACTGTGAAACAAGATACTCACTGCTCGAGAAATTTTTTTGTGCTTTGGCATGGGCTGCTCTCCGACTAAGACAGTATATGTTGACTCACACTACCTTGTTGATATCTAAGATGGATCCTATCAAGTACATCTTTGAGAAGCCCGCTCTCTCCGGAAGAATAGCAAGATGGCAAATGATCCTGACCAAATACGACATTCAATACACAACCCAGAAGGCAATTAAGATAAGTGTACTAGTTGATCATTTGGCTCATCAGGCTATGGATAACTACCAATCCATGAATTTTGAGTTCTCGGGTGAGAACATCATGCTAGTAACTGATTGTGAAGAACCTGGACCAGATGAAGGACCTGAAAATGGATCTCGATGGACTATGGTTTTTGATGGAGCTTCTAACGCACTTGGCAATGGCATCAGCATTGTGATCATATCTTCTGAAGGTTGTCATACTCCTTTCACTACAAGGCTATGTTTTAACTGTACCAACAACATGGCTGAGTATGAAGCATGCATCATGGGTCTCAAAGTTGCAATCGATTTAAGCATCAAGTTCTTAAGTGTGTTTGGAGACTCGGCTTTGGTAATTAGCCTGATCAAAGGAGAGTGGAACACGAAGCATCCTAATCCCATCCCTTACAAAGAAGATGTGTTGACATTAATCCCATACTTTGAATACTTTTGAGCATTTTCCACGAGAGGAAAATCAATTAGCGGACGCGCTAGCCACTATGTCATCCATGTTCAAGGTCCGGTGGGATAATGAGGCTCCTCATATCACTATTGAGAGAATGGACGAACCAGCATACTGTCACGAGATTTATACTGAAGAAGTAGTGGACAAACCTTGGTTCCATAAAGTCAAAAGATACCTCAAAGCCCAAGAGTATCCTGAAGGAGCTTCCGTCAATGATAAGAAGTTCCTAAGAAGGTTCTCTACCAAGTTCTTCCGCAGTAACGGGATCCTCTATAAGCGCATCCACGACTATACCTTACTTCTGTGTGTAGACAAGATTGAAGCAAAAAAGATCATGGTTGATTTACACGAAGGTGCCTTTGGCACCCCTTAGGTACATTTGTTTATAGATGGCTAAAAAGATCCTACGGGCAGGATACTACTGGTCCACTATGGAAGCATACTATTATCAGCATTCACGGACTTGTCACAAATGCCAGATCTATGCTGATAAAGTGCATATGCCTATGGTTCCTTTAAATGTCTTGACCGCTCCTTGGCCATTCGTAATGTGGGGCATCGATATGATTGGAGAGATCAGACCTACAACTTCTAATGGGTAACGCTTCATCATGGTTGCCATTAATTACTTCATGAAATGGGTCGAGGAAGCTTCATTTGCTTCTGTTACCAAGAATGTTATGGCTCGATTCATAAGACTTAACATTATTTGCCGGTACGTTATTCCAGAAAGAATCATTATAGACAATGTTACCAATCTCAACAACACTATGATCACCGAGCTCTACACGCAATTCAAAATCCAGCATCATAACTCTAATCCCTACCGGCCGAAGATGAATGGCATTGTAGAAGCTGCTAACAAAAATATCAAGAAGATCATCCAGAAGATGATGGTTACATATAAAGATTGGCATGAGATGTTACCATTTTCTCTTCATAGCTACCGCACCACAATGCCCACATCAACAGGGGCAACCCCTTTCTCTTAAGTATACGGTATGGAAGCTGTCTTGCCCATTGAAATCCATATTCCTTCCCTAAGAATCATGAAGGATGCAGGGTTGAGTGAAGATGAATGGGTTCAAAGTAGACTTGACCAATTAAAACTAATTGATGAGAAGAGGCTCGCGGTTGTCTATCATGGTCAGATGTACCAAAAACGTATGATCAAGGCTATTAACAAGAAGGTCAGACGTTAGGTATATCAGGCTGGTGACCTGGTAATCAAGCGCATCATACTGCCACAAGGTGACCTGGTATCCCAAAATTTTCCCTCCCATTTTTACTCAAGACACGCTTCTAGAAGTCCTCAATTGCTCAAGGTTGACCAAGAGTTTATCAGACAAACTCTCCTCCTAAGCAATAAACTTCTAATTAATGTTTCAATTTTCATCAAGATGGTTGAGATCCAAAGGTCTAAAGTGCTTTCCATGGTCATAATATGCATTTAAGATTGTCCATGACAAGTTTCATGCCATGCACTACAAGTTTTCTCAGTCAATTGCTCAAGTGCTGGAAAATCAACTGTACTAAGTCAAAAGTCAATTGTGGCCTATATACAGTCAAACTTCATGATTTTTGGTCAACATAAACGTTTTGGAGTGATATCCATCATTTGATCAAGGGTTGATCATGATTCCTCAATAAATGCCCTAATTCATCAAAAGTCAAGAATTGCTAATTAGGATTTTTATAGGAAAAGTCAACCAAATTTTGACCAGGCATAACATTCACATACTTCATCCATTTTTCCCCAACCAAAGCTCATTTTGAAGAGAATCCAATTCCCTACAACTTCTCTTCAGCCCTCAAGTCCAATAAATGCACCATTTGAAAGATACAAGCTCAAACATTACAGGTCATTTTCAAAAAGTCAACAAAAGGCACTTTTTGTTAAGACCATTTACATCAAGACAAAGCCTTCAAATGCAAAATTGGTCAAAGAGGGATTTAAGTAGACATCTTGGGATTTCCATAAAGTCAAAGATCATCCTCATGAGGTCAAAATTGAGAAAGTTATGGGTTACCCAAGTTGGAAAATTTTGGAAATTTCAAGAATGGTACATTGAGCAAATTTGAACTTTTGAGTCAATGGCTTAAATTTTTTAGGTTCAAATATTTTTCTAAGCTTATGGAGGACCTCTAATATCATTTTTACATGGCCTTGAATTTTCTACCTATTTTTTCCATATTTATTTTAATTTATTTCGAATAAATATTAAATAAATTGTATAAAATATTATAGAATGGGCCTTGAACTTTGGGCTGGTGCTTTGTCCTGCCTAGAAGTCCAAGAATCACGTGCAAACATGACCAGGTTCATTCAGCATCAAACATGGCATGAAATCTCCAATTATGGCAATTTTTTCAAATATTGATCATGGTTTGAAAATAATATTTATGGTTGAGATTCTTTCCATGCAACCTTGTCTCTTCCTTCTACATTATAAATACATCACCTTGGCAAGCCAAATGTAGACCTACACACTGTACAAGAGCTCTACCAAATTTACAAAGAATTGTCCAAATCATGAAAATTCAAAATCACACTTCTAGCCCCTTTTAATCTAATCCAAGGACTCCGTCAACATCTCAGGACCTCCAGGAGTTGAACCCAGTCCATATCCACGCCTAAGATACCCTGAGATTGACCAATCCGATCACTCATTTTTTGGTAAATTTCTTGAATCCGTATCTCTGATTTCATATTGAATTAACCTTTCTCAGTATTTAATTCGTGTTCAGGACGATATATAGGGCAGAACCAACATAATACATGTGAGAAAAGGGGCTAGAATAAGATCGTGCCATTTCTAGGGCACGATTTGTGTTCTTCACTATATCTCATGATACAGGTTGCTCTAGAGTAAATAGACCCCATAATCAGATTCAGGGGGAAATTTTGTGTGGGGTAGAGATCTTTGCATCCATTTGTACTCACGTTTGCTGATTTTTGCAGGTTTGAGTGATCAGAGAAGACGACCGGAGTTTGACTCCGGCGTCCCTCCGGTTGAACATGTTGTCATTCCCCTATTGGTCAATTTAAACAACGCGCGTTTTTTTTTTAATTTCAAATATTCACGTTGACTTTCTAATATATTATTATTATGTTATTATAATAATGATTGAAACAATAGCTCGGTTGGTGAAGGGATCATTTTGAAAGGAAGAGACCTGAGTTCGATACCCAGGTCTGAATTTTGTTTTTTTTCTCCCTTAACATTTCTCTTTGCAGGTTTTTGTTTAAACGTTGGGCTCATCACCTTGGGCCTAGGCAAAAATCCCAAATACACCCCCCAGTTGCTTTTGATTGTCAGGCCCATTTGTTATTTTCTTTTTTTTTGTTTTCTAGTTATTTTTTATTTGTTCTCAAAAATCATTTATTTTTTTCTTAATAATAAAAAAATCAAAAAAACTAAATAAATATATTTTTTTCCAAACTTATTTTAATTAATTAATTAATTATTTTTATTTTTATTTTATCAACTTAAAATCAATTAAACTTAGGTTCATTTTAATTTAAATATTTTCTTACATAAAAAATGCAAAAATATTAGAATTAATATTTATTTCATCCAATATTTATTTTCTTAATTAAAATTAAATTTAGAGTTAATTATTTTCTTAACAAAACCAAAAAAAAAAGATTTTTCTTGTTTACTTAGAACTTTTCTTAGGTTTTTTAGACGTAAATTTTATTTCGCACGCGTTATTTTTATTCTCGCATTTTACATAAATACTGTAACTGATTATGGAGGTAGTAGTTTTAGATTTAAAATTTTGTACTTTATTTCTTGCAGTCTTTTTTATGTAATTGTCCCAAAGCATTGTAATAGCGTAGATTTTATAATTCACGCACTTTACATTTTTTTGTATAATATTACTATTAGTAATTAGGCGTGTATGAAAAGACTAATAATCAAACGCTATCAAACTTAATAACATAAGATAAATAACTGAACTTAACATATATGCACCTATAGGGTATCCTTGCTTCGGTTGCCTTCAGAAAAATAGTCATGTCCCTCGAAACGGGGACGCTTTAGCAAAGAATCGTAAATCAAAAGATCATAGTCCCTCGATAAACCTATAGTTGCCTTCTCAGTAAATGATCTAGTCCCTAAACAAAATTTCTAAAGCATCTCCATATGTTGCCTTTATGACTTAAATTTCCCTTCGATTATCCCTCAAACATCCAACAATGGGGCTACCTACTCACTAATAGTAGGATAGCACTGTCTAAAGGATAGGAGGAAAAGAACAAACTTTTTCGAGTATAAAAGTAGATAGCTGTTAGAACTTTGCTCAAAATAACTTTTTTCACCTACACAAAAACATTTTTTAAAAAAACAATTTTCAAAACATTTGCTTTGTTAACACTCTTGAGGACTGATACAAAAATTAAACTAAAAGTAAATCGCCGCACTAAGGAATTTTCACACAAAACACAAAGGTATTTTAAAATGAGCAAACCTCTAAGAGCCCGTAGAAAACTACGAATTGAAAGGGTGCTAACACCTTCCCTTTTCCTAATCTACCCCCTTACTCAAAAAACTCTTGAAAGGTCTTTTTATGTTCTTTTCACCCTTTCCTTTGTTGGATAAAAGAAAAGTCGGTGCCGACTCTTGCTTACCGCAACATTTGCGAATATAAAATGCAAAACCATTATAACTGTCAGTTCTACCACAGTATCACAATTAGGTTCAAAAAAAACATGGATATAGACAAAAAGGCTCAAAAGGGGTTAACAAAATTTCAAACACTTATAAGGTGAATTGACTATTTGGTTATGTAGTTATGCTCAAAATGAAACAAAAATGTCTTGATCATGTTCATGAATTCATATAATCAACACAAACAAAAGATTAAACATAATGAAATATAGTTAAAACAAGAATTGTGGCCTCCAACATATATGAACAATGGAAAGCTTCCTCACAATTGGGGTAAAAAAGGAACTAAAGTGATTCAATCAAAAGCAAGTAATGCAAAAAGAATGAATGGTATGGTAATTATACAAATCATAAGTTTCTTAAACATGTTATGCTATAGAAAGCGGTAAACATGTACCTGGCGTGTACCAACTTTGAAAACTATCATTACCATACATCCGCAAGTTGAACACTAAAACTCAAAAAATCACCAAATGCAACTTCAAGCTACCGGACCAAAATCTGAGTCCAAACAATCAACAAAAGTATTAGAAAAATAATATTAATGTTAATTATTATTATAAGGCCTTGGTGAAAGTTGGAAAAATGAGGGCCAAGTGAAATAAAAATAATTCACTGGCGCAACTTAGGAGAGTGTGCTAAGCATGATCAACCGCGCTAAACGCGTTACACCAAAAAGACGTGCTAAGTGGGACAGGCCGCACTTAGCGATAGTAGAAAAACAGAAACAACTACTGCATTTTCATGCTACTCCACCACACCTACACTACTCTCATTTACATGTCTAAACAACATTTACAACACATACACACTTCCACAAGCTAAACACGACAAGCTTGTAAAAAACCAAATGGGTGAAAGTGAATAAACAAGTTTAAAAGTGAAGATTTGAAAGTTAAAATAGGTCAAATTTCAACTTGTTTAAACAACAATCAACACACTACCTAAACTAACACAAAGGAAAACAATAAAACATGCTTGTTTTACGTCGCAAGCTCGATGCCTGTTATTTAAGAACGTTCCTCCAAGTTGCTTCCACCCGATTATTCCTAACCAACACACAAGCAAATGTGAATGTAAACAAACAATGATATAACAAATTCACAAGTATAGAAAACATGTACAAGTGTAGTAAACATAAACAAATAAATTCACAAGTAAACATAAACAAGTTCATTTACAACTTATATACATCATATACAATAATTACAAAACTCAAAAACAAAGAAAATATCGTAATGCGAAATAATAAACACCAATCCTCGGCAATGGCGCCATTTTGCTGATGTGGTAAAACGACAAGCAAAAAGTAAAGTATTATTTTTATTGGGTGATATTTAGGGTATATCTTATCGTGTCCATAGAGATTGTTGTATTAAATTATCGTTCGAAAAATCTCTCGTTAATGAGTTTGGGTTTAATGGGTTGAAAGGAAAGGTAAAAGGTATCAACAGAAAATAAATGTATAAAAAGGAAAGATAAACTTATCCATCTCGAATGTACTCTACCCATCACAAACTTAAACCTATCAACCAGTTATACTCAACCTACAATACTCTTCAATGTCACCATATATCAACCACAACACCCATTATATCATCTCGACGACAATCTTTCAACCAACCTCAACAACACGAAAGTTAATCGTATCGCTCGCGTTGACGATCTCTTAGAGCAACACAAACAATACAGAGGCATTAAGCTCTGATACCCAAAGTGAATATCAGCTCTAAATCTATCTCTAAAATCCATAAACTAACAGATAATCATCCTAGATGATCTGAGCAGTATATGTCTATAACAACCCAAATCCCTAACACAAATCCAGGATAATAATTGACAAAGATTTGTAAAGCAAGTTTTATACAACGCCATGAGAGACAAATATACATGAGTTCAAAGTAAAAATACATACAAAACCCAACAAAAGAGAAATACATAGAGAGGAGAAGAGATAAACCACAAATCTTCTGATTTTTCAGTGTCGGTCGATGGGACATCTACCTCCAGTCTTCCGTAAGCAAAGCCATAGTGTTAGTTTCTAAGCTAATCTATCAAATATAAGGTTGATGGAATTTGGGAAAAAAAACACCCCAAAAACCATCACCTAAAAATAAACTAAATTTGTTTTTATAAAACTCAACTCAGCAGACCGCGCTTAGCGGGCTCACTACGCTAAGCAAGTTGCACGATATTTACACACTAAACTGCCTTAAACCATGCTAAGCACGCTATCCACGCTAAGCGGGCTCAAAAACTACGGTTATGCCAAAACAGTAACAACACCCCGCGCTAAGCAGCACCAGTGCGCTTAGCACGCTTGCCTAGACAGAACTACTGAAAAATGGACTTTTATTCCATAAACACGCATTTGGAGCCGTGCCTTGACACCTTTCTACTCAATGCTCCAAATATGCAACAAATACCTACAAAAGACATTAAAATTATCAAATGTTACACTATGTACATAAAAACACAATTATTCGCAAAGTAAACGTATTTACACAAAAGTCGGGTTTATTCAATGATTATTAACAACAAAGAGTCAATAAGTGCAACAAAAAGTATATATAAAAATAGCTACAATTTACACTTATCATGCTCCATGTTATAGAGGACCATTCACCAACCAAGGGAGGGATCCATGTCCCTGACCCTAAAGCTTGGATCAAATTGAGGTGGATGTCTCCATGCTCCATCGCCTAACGCATTTGGATTAGCTAGATCCGACGGGGTGCGACAACTATGTTGGGGAGAGTGTTCCGATGTTTTGAAGCCTATATGAAAATACTGGTTCATGCCATCATGTATATAACACCCAATATTCTTTGTGATTTCAACATTTAACAATTAGGATATCAATTATCAAAATTGTGTTGCAATGTTATAAAGTATCTGACTAATTAATGCATAGGGGAGGATACAGTGTCCTTTATTTGGTTGGGGTACCGAGATAACCAGCCTCATCTTTGTCTTCTCGAAGGGTTGAAGGTATACTTTAGACGTTTTCTGGTCTTCAGAACCGGCCGAAAACACATGGTGATTGGCTTCTTCGAAGATGTAGATTGATTCCAATTGTATATACTCACATGAAATCTCTTAATCGGCCTTCCGAATATTATGGTGCAATCCCCTGTAATAAGTAGGATGGTAATGTCCATGTTCACTTTATTTGATAATCTCCTTATGGATCGGCGAGGGTGAGCAAATCATTAAATGTAAATGTTAACCAGAAGTGTCTTTGATGTGACACTGCTTCATTTTCGCCCTGGTCTAGGGTGCGGTTTCCCTATATATTTAATAACTTTTTATTGACTTGTAGGCCCGGCCTTATAGATGTAGGAATTTGGAAATGCTAGATCGAGAATTGATGTTCAAAGGATATTTCCCCTAAGTTTTCTCGTACAACCTCTTGCATCGGTGAAACCCACTACGATCATCGGGTGTCCCATAATTGTATTTTGTTCAACATTCTCACACTTCAAACATACTCACGTCCAAATGTTTTCCATTTTTGATGTTGTGTTTAACATTCAGGAGAAGAACGTACAAGCTAGGGCAAGGGATTTTCCGGTAGAGAACTAAGAATCGTTTTCATACCCCAAATTTGTCCTACCTTTTTATAAGTACCATTTGGCTTAAGCATCTCTCATTTTTCATATGAATATCCACCCATTAGGTCATTTAACATCGCATGCATCATTAATTAACAAATGGTTATGAGATTGAAGTCTTTATCCTAAAAAGTTACACAAAAAGATATTATTCTGTTATACCGTGTAATAAGGAAAAACTCGGGTTTTCAAAGGTTCAAAGGTGATTCTTGTGTTTTAAAAGCTATCAGGGTAACGATTAGTTGAAACATCATAATGTCAGGTTCTCATGTGTCTTAATATGCTTCAAACAGCGGAGAAACCGGGCGTTCGGTTTATTTGGGATAATGTGAGCCATAAATAGCGTTTTACTGGTTTGAGCTCAAAAATTCACAACTTCCAATTAGGATACCATTTTGAGTTGATATTTGTGAAAGGTTTGATCTTCTTATCTTGTAAAGATCATATGGAGTCTTCATTAATATTGGTCTTATAATGACTGGATTTCTACCATGACAAGTCGTGCTTACCGCGTCCGCTCAAAAATATTTTGGTACTTTTAAATCACTAAGTATTTTCTTTGCAAATTCAATTAAATATCGGTTCTTTCTTTCAACTATACTATTTGGTTGAGGAGTCCTTGGTGCTGAAAAATTGTGGGAGATGCCATGCTCATCACAAAGTCTAAGTGAATCTATAAAACTCATTAATAATTACTAAAGCATAAAAGTTACTGCCAAATCTTATAGTCATTGAGAGACCAAACAAATCCACATGGATCAATTGAAGAGGCCTTGAAGTTGTCCCCATATTTTTTGGCTTGAAATAGACTTTTGTTTGTTTTCCCTTTTGACATTCATCATACAACCTATCTTTGACAAATTTTATCTTGGGTAATCAAATGAAAAGGCCATGCTTGATTAGTTTATTCAAATTATCCATGTGAATATATGATATTATTTTTTACCAAAGTCGTGAATCATTATTGTTATTTATTAAAAGACATTTAAGTTTCAAAGATAAGTCATTCAATGATATAATGAGTATATTTTTTATTATATTTCCTATAAGCTTCATATGTCACAAATCCTTTAGATTTTAGAGTAAGAGATGAAAATTTTGACTTGTCTCTGGTCATGTGCTTGGAGCAACCACTATCTAGATACCACACGTTGGTAGTGGTCTCTAAGAAAACCTATAAAATAAGTTAAACTTTTTCAGGTATCTAATGTACTTTGGCCCCTTGTTGGTTAGTTCTTTTCTTGACCCATACATGCTTACATTAGGTACATCATAGTTTCTCTTATAACAAGTGTTAAGGATATGGCCTATTAAGTTACAATAAAAACACTATTATTTTTATAGGAATAAGAACTATTTCTAACATAAAACCCTTAATATGGATTACAATGAGTACTTTCTTAACAAAGATAATTTTTCTTGTACTTGGTTTATCAAAATTGGAGAAACCAATCCCATATTTATCATTTGAGTATCTTTATATACTTATCAAACCTTGAAAACTAAGTTGTCCTTTCTCATATTTATTTATGTCTTAGTTTAATTAAATTTTAGATTCATCGTATGAAGGTTTGTCATTAACTTCAAAATCTATAACCTTGTGTTCATCATTTGAATGGTGTGAGGCCATTAATGTGAAGTTTGCACATTTTTATTTTTCCAAGTTACAAGATGAACTCAATTCATTGTCATCCCAATAAATGTAGGCCTTATTTGATTTTATATTTTTTTTTTACTTTGAAAATAATTTCCTTTGCAAGATATGGGAAATCCAATTTCATGTGAACTTGTTTCCTTCATTCAAAACAAGTGAAATTATGGTTTGATGTTGAGGCCTTCCTTTTTTCTAAAACAAAATTCTTTTGCTTTTTTTCATAAACTTGTTTTTCAAACCTACCATATTCTTTAACAACATGTTCATGAATTTGTGTCAGGTTCTTGAATTTCTGTTTAAGTTCTTGGTACTTACTTAAAATGTCAAATAGAGCTACTTCTAAGTCAGCACGAGGGAATTTAGAAAATACCTCTTCAGAATCTGACTATGTCTCTGATGAAATTTCTTCTGACATGATAGTTTTGAATTCTACATTTGCATGCTCTTCGTCAGAGTCAGAATCTAATACTTTAGGATCATCCCATGTTGCCATAAGACCTTTCTTTTTACCTCTGAATTTGTCTTTCTTGAAACTTTCATTTCTGAAACTTTCTTTCTTCAACTTTGGGCAATCCTTTTTGAAATGACCTGATTCATTACATTTATAGCATGTGACTTCTTTGTTTTTCCTTGAAAATGATTGAGTGATCCCTTCTAGGCCTTCTGAAGTTGTTTTGCCTTCTTCATAGTTGCTTGACTCTTCTAGTAATAAGTGATAATCTTCTTCATCATCTGAGGCATCTTCCTCAGAGTCTTCTTATTCTTCTTCAGATTTGAGATCTTTGTATTTCTATGATTTACTCTTTTCTGTTATTAATCTTAGAGCAACAAATTTAACCTTTTTCTGAGGTTCGTCTTCCTCTAACTCAATCTTGTGACTTCTTAGAGAGCTGATCAATCTTCAAGGCTGATTTTGTTCAGGTCCTTAGAAAGTTTCAAAGTTGTTACCATAGGTCTCCACTTCTTTGGAAGACTTCTAATGATCTTCTTTACATGGTCCGTTGTTGTATTGTAAGTTAATGATGCGCCTAAGGGGGGGGGGAGGTGAATTAGGTGGTGGTCAATTTTTTCCTTTTTTTTAAAGTTCTTATTTTTCTGGTTATGGTGATTGTGATATGGTGGGAGAACTGACTTGGGTTTTGCGTTTTGTGTTCGCAAATGTTTCGGTTTAGCAAGAGTCGCCACCGACTTTTTATTTTATCCTAAGGAAAGGCTAAAAAGCACAGGAAAGACCTTTGAGATGTTTTCTTGGGTTCGGGGAGTAGATTATAGAAAGGGAAGATATTAGCACCCTTTCTATCCATGGTTATCCATGGGCTCTTAGTTACTTGCTTAGATCACTTGCTTTGCATTTTCAATTGTTTGAAATGGTGCTTTGTGTGTGATTTTGAAAGATGTTTTGAAAAGAGGACATCGTTGTGGCAACCTTTGTAATGATTCTTGTTTGAATGTATACAAAGGTGTATGTCTTTTTGAAAGGTTTTCAATGTTTTGAAAGTTGTTTTGAAATTATGTTGTGGAGTGTGTTTTGAAAAATAACAAGGATGTTTTGCAAGATTTTTGATCAAGTAACTAAGAGTTGTCTACCCTATTTTACTCAAAGATCTTTCTTATGTTTTTAACCCTTTTAATAGTGTTGTTTCACCATTGTTTTTTGTGAACAACCTTGTGTTAGGATGTAAACGGGACAGGCGCGGGTCATCGTATGACCATGATAGCAATGTTGTGAAATGACTTAGCACTTTTCTGTAGGGACTAAGATCATTTTGAAAGGAAAATTTGATAGCGTCATCGAGGGACTATGATCTTTTTTCGATTCGTTTGTGATAAGACATCCCACATGCATAACATGGCCATTTTTATAAGGCAACAAGTGGAATTCCCTTAAGGGTGCATGTGTTCAAAGTGTGTTTGATTGCATGCATTGTTATCTTTGATTTTTGGGTTGTCTAACTGTTGATTTTATCTTGCCATACACACCTAATTACTAGCATTTATATAAAGCAAGAAAAATGCAGGAAATAAATATCCTACACTATTACAACTATATTGAATTGCATGAGAATATAAAGGCAAAAATAAGGTAAAAGCAAGAAAAATGAGTGTCTTTCGACCCAGGCAGTAGCACTCTTCGATTTTCATTATGTTGGCCTCCTTCGATTGGGTCTGGCATCAGTAAGGTCCTGTCCTTCGATTGGGAATTCGCGCCAGTGAGGTCATGGCCTTCGATTGGGCTTTGGCACCAGTCAGGTCATGTACTTCGATTGGAGGCTGGCACCAGCATGGAAGTGCCTTTCGTCTGAGCCTGGACTTAGTGCAAGTGTGCCTCTGGCTGGGCCTTTCTGCCTTGTTGCCTAATTCGATTGGGCCTAGAGTCAGTGAGGAAGCCTGGGGCTTCGTTTCATACTCCTGTCTTTTGTTATGGCATGGAAATGGAAAGGTTATGGATTTCGTCTGAGGTCTGGAAACAACAAGGTTCTGGCTTTTCCATAGGCTCCTTGTTGACTCCTTGTAAGCATATTTTAGGCCCTCAAATTGTGATTCGAAAGGCTTGTGCAACTAGCCAATCGAAGGGTATAACAAACATGTCTCAAGTTCTTAAATGCAACATCCAAACATAACTACAGTCCAGGGGTTAGCACAAAAAAACCAATGGGTCTCAAAGTCTAAATTATAACTAATTAAGGTTGAGTTTTCAGCATAAGAGCAATCAGAATCTAATGCTAAAACATGGTCCAGAAATATCTACATTTTTCTTTATTGGCCTGTACTCATGATGTTTAAATGAAAAAGTCCCAAGCTGGAGAGAACTTACCTCTTGAAGTGCTTAATCGAAAGAGCTGTAGGTGACCTTTTTTGATGGTGGAGGGAGCCTTGCTGGGATCTTTCTGAAGCTAGTTCTGTTACTGTTCGATTTAGGCAGGCAGGTCTGAGTTTCTGTTAGTTTTGATACAGGCTTGCTTCCAGTTGCAGTTGGACTGGCTTTAGGCAGGTTTGTTTGCAGTTGCAGTTAAACTGGCTTGAGTTTTCTAATTTTGGTAAGGAAGGCAGGTTTTGAGGTTATGCAGGCCTCAAGGCTTGTATTTGTAACACAGGTTTGATGTTATGGTGTTAGGCAGGAGGATGCAGTTCTGGATTTGTTGTTTGGATTATGGGTATGTGTTTGAGTGTTTGAGTGTTTAAGTGTTTAAGTGTTTAAGTGTTTAAGTGTTTAAGTGTTTAAGTGTTCAAGTGTTCAAGTGTTCAAGTGTTCAAGTGTTTGAGAATTTGAGAATTTTGTGGTGTATGATAATTTTGAAGATACGTTCCTCTGGCCAAAAGTCCTCCCTCAGCTTTGCATAAATTCCTCTATTTATAGAGAAAGAATGGACATGCTGTCCAAAGCCAGCCTTGCAAATAGGTGATAAAATATTGTAACGTGACAGTACCTGTGGGGGCCTCCTGGTAGTTAGGGTGCAGAGGCTGTGACTCATGCTTCTGTCATTGCTTGTGGAGCAGAAATAATAAAATAAAGCCCAGCTGGAAAGTAAATGTCCAACTTGTGCCACAAAAGCAAGATGAATGGTTCAGGTGAGGTTGCTTCATGCTGAAGGAAAATAGGTGCAAGGCTTAAGACAGACTTTCCTAAAAGGTAGTACCGTGCTATTAAGTGCAAGTGGTCTTAGACAATAAATGTGTACAGACCTAAAAAGGGAAGACACGTGGCCTAGCCTATGGGTCTGAATGTCCAACTTGATCTTTTGAGTCGAATCCTCCATCTTTCTACACCTTTCAACCAGACTGGAACAAAACAGCATTCGTTTTCACCAGTTGTGTGTCCTTCGAATGGACCAACTGTGTGTTCTTCGAATGGCCCTTTTCAGAAGGTTATTAACTTCTGATTCGAAGGAAGCTTTCAGAACATTATTGACTCTTTGAATTGAAGAAAACCAGAGGGAGGCCTTTGCCTCAGTCGAAGCTTATGGTCGAAACAAGCTAACTCGAAGGAAGCTATTGCCCAATCGAAAGCGCATGCTCGAAGGAAGCATATTGAACAATCGAAACCTGGGTCGAAGCAAACATATTTCCCTATCGAAAGTCTGTGTTCGAAGGAAGCTTAGAGTTCAACATGAAGGACATATCCAAGTTGCATTCTAAAGAGGCTTTTGCTAAACTGAAGTTTTCATCCAGGCACACAGAAGGTGAGTGCCCAAACGAAGACTTGCCTTGCAGGGGGGTACATGTGACCAGTAGGTCATGGCCTTCGATTGCAAGCATGCAGGCAGCAATCTTGTCCAGTCGAAGCAGGCTTGTAGGCAGCGAAATGTCCAGATTCAAAAGAGGCATACATAAGGCAAAATGTCCAGATTCGAAAGAGGCATACATGAGGCAAAATGTCCAGATTCGAAAGAGGCATACATGAGGCAAAATGTCCAGATTCGAAAGAGGCGTGTAGGAGGCAAAAGGTCCAGATTTGAAAGAGGCACGCTAGTAGCCATTTTGAGCAATCGAAAGAGGCCAAGAGTCAATCGAAGTATGCTGAATCGAAGGAGACATGTTTTCCACCAAATTTGTCAAAATGTTATTTTTATCTGTTTTCTCCATTTTTGACAGTTTCCTTTTAATTTTGGTACTGGAAAATCCCAACGCACCTGTGCAAGATTGAAACTTGAGAATCCTTGTAAGAAAGGCCTTGAGAATTGGGAGGGCAAATTTTGGGGTATAACAGCTGCCCCGGTTCAATCTTCTTACACCTGAGGAGTTAGATTGGTAATTCTGCCATTCGTGACTTGAAGGTGAAAGATGATTGAACACTAGAGTGCCCAGAAATTTGCACTCGGTGATGTGATGTTTGGGAGAATGGGCTTAGAGATGCCATTTGGAGAGATGATAGAAAGTTGTTGGAGATGGGCTTAAATATGCCATTTGGAGATGTGACAGAATCTTGTCGGGGATGGGCTTAAATATGCCACCTGGAGATGTGACAGAATCTTGTTGGAGATGGGCTTAAAGATGCCATCCAAGAATGTTTGTTGTAAGTGCAATGTTGTAGGTCAGAAGAATGAGCATTGAAATGGTATTCGTGTCTGGAATGCCATTGAACTGTATCTGGGGACTGAGTTTGTATGAGCAAAAGAATGGCGTCCGTGTCTGGCGCGTATCTGAGCTGTAACTGTAATCTGAACGAGTGACAGAATGGCAACCGTATCTGGAGCGTATCTGGACTGTATCTTGGAGTTGAGATCTGTATGAGTAGCAGAATGACTTCCGTGTCTGAAGTGTATCTGAAACTGTAACTGGGATCTGAATAAATGACAGAATGGCAACCGTGTCTGGAGCGTATCTGGACTGTATCTTGGAGTTGAGATCTGTATGAGTAGCAGAATGACTTTCGTGTCTGGAGTGTATCTGAAACGGTAACTGGGATCTGAATAAGTGACAGAATGGCAACCGTGTCTGGAGCGTATCTGGACTGTATCTGAAGTTGAGATCTGTATGAGTAGCAGAATGACTTCCGTGTCTGGAGTGTATCTGAAACTGTAACTGGGATCTGAATGAGTGACAGAATGACTTTCGTGGTGACTGCACTGGGGAGAACCAAATTGTCGGGGTAATGGCCAGAATGGCATCCGTGTTTGGAGCATATGTGGACTTGAGGTTGATAATTGAATCTGAATGAGAGATAGAATGGTCGGCGTGTCTGGAGCGTATCTAGTCTGTATCGGATTGCCAAAGTCGGAATGAGTAGTAGAATTACCGTCGTGTCTGGGGTGTATCCTTACTGTATCTGACTTGAAATTCTGAATGAGTAATAGAATGACCGCCGTGTTTGGGGTGTATCCTTACTGTATCTGAATTGGAGTTCTTAATGAGTAATAGAATGACCGTCGTGTTTGGGGTGTATTCATACTGTATCTGAATTGGAGTTCTGAATGAGTAACAGAATGACCGCCGTGTCTGGGGTGTATCCTTACTGTATCTGACTTGGAATTCTGAATGAGTAATAGAATGACCGTCGTGTCTGGGGTGTATCCTTACTGTATCTGACTTGAAATTCTGAATGAGTAATAGAATGACCGCCGTGTTTGGGGTGTATCCTTACTGTATCTGAATTGGAGTTTTAAATGAGTAATAGAATGACCGCCGTGTTTGGGGTGTATCCATATTGTATCAGACTTGAAATTCTGAATGAGTAATAGAATGACCGCCGTGTCTGGGGTGTATCCTTACTGTATCTGACTTGGAATTCTGAATGAGTAATAGAATGATCGCCATGTCTGGGGTGTATCCTTACTGTATCTGACTTGAAATTTTGAATGAGTAATAGAATGACCGCCGTGTCTGGGGTGTATCCTTACTGTATCTGACTTGGAATTCTGAATGAGTAATAGAATGACCGCCGTGTCTGGGGTGTATCCTTACTGTATCTAACTTGAAATTCTGAATGAGTAATAGAATGACCGCCATGTCTGGGGTGTATCCTTACTGTATCTGAATTGGAGTTCTGAATGAGTAATAGAATGACGGCCGTGTTTGGGGTGTATCCATAATGTATCTGACTTGAAATTCTGAATGATTAATAGAATGATCGCCGTGTCTGGGGTGTATCCATACTGTATCTGAATAATTGTTAATGATAGCTTTTTAATCTTATCCTGAGAAGGGTAAACATGTTAGCTGAACACAAAATTATGTTGCATGATATGTATGATGCAATGAATTGTATTTCATAAATGTTTATGATATGTGGATGTAATGATTATGCATGTAAGCTGAGTAGTTGTCTTGCTGAGGAAAATAAATCCTTGATAGCTGGAGATAATGAATTCCTTGACTGCTGCCAGGGAAAGTAAATCCTTGACCGTAGCTGGGGATTCTGAAAAATCTTTGATTTTTGAAGATGAGAAATCCTTGCTAACTGCTCGGGGATTGAAGATCTTCGATTGTTGAGGGATCTCAGGACCACTGCTGGGGATTGAAAATCCTTGGTGACTTGTGGGGGGTTTTAACAAAACTTTACCAACTTCTGCGGGGAATGAGAATTCTGACGATCTCTGTAGTTGTTTAGTTATTGGCTTGAATTTTTGGTAAAACCCAAGTGTATGTGTGAATGTCATGACTGATGTCATAACATTCTAGTTTAGTTTGTACTGATTCATTAGGTACCTTTGCAGAAAAATATTGTCATACAGGTACTGATGTTTATAAGTGTGTATCTGAGCATTTTGCAAAATGATCACATTTTCCTAAATCAGTAGACAGGTTTTCAGATGTCATAACAGATGTTAAAACATCCTGTTCTGAACTAACAGGTATGCAGTTTGGTTAATTCTGAGTTTTTTCAGGAAAATGACTCAGTCTTTCCAGAACAGAATCCTGCATTTTCTTTGGGTTAACCTAGCTCAACCCCAACCTGGTTGATAAAGTCCTGTGACCTAGTCTTAAGGTCAAACGGAATTAACCCTAGCTTTTTGTGGAAACCCTAACTGAAGTTGCAGCTGCTATATATTCAACATGGCTGCTGTTTTGAATGTAATCCCTTGTTGACAGAAGATCATTTAGAAGCTGTATAGTTTTAACTATTGTAATCCAAGCAATTATCATTGTGATAAGTGACTTGGAATAGGTTTTAATTGTAAGGGTTGTGTAACACTCAAAGCTTTTAAGCAAGAGTGTTTGTATGTCTCTTGACTAAAGCTGTGAAGCAAAGTCAAGTTAGGTTTGTGTATCACTCAAAGCTGTGAAGAAAGAGTGTTTATGTTGCTTGATTAAAAAGCTGTGAAGCATAATCAAGTGTATGTTTTGAAGAGTGTCTTCAACAATTCATTAGTCAAATTGTTTTATCACTGCTGTGATTGAGGGGGAGTGAGTAGGAACTCAGGTTTAAGTTGTACTTAGATTGAAGTTGCATTGGGTAGGTCTTAAGTGAAGGAGATAAACTGGTTGGTTTATTCCTGAATTAATATCTCTTATAGTGGATTTCCTCCCTGGCTTGGTAGCCCCCAGAGTAGGTGTTGTTGCACACTGAACTGGGTAAACAATTGACTGTGTTCTTTACTGTTTTTGTATTTACTGTCTTATAGTAAGTCAGATACGGTGTCATAACATTGAACGTGACATTGAGTATCTGCAGCCAGAATTTCAATTGGTATCAGAGCAGGCACCCTGCCTGTATTATTGGGTGAGATCTAGGGATATCACTTTCTGGCACTATGGACAAAGAAGGAGTTTTTGGAAATAGACCACTCATTCTGGATGGAACAAATTATGACTACTGGAAACCTCGTATGATTGCCTTCTTAAAATCTCTGGACAAAAAGGCTTGGAGAGCTGCTGACAAAGGATGGATCCATCCCACCATAACTGAGAAAGATAGGACAATCAGTTTGAAGCATGAGGAAGATTGGAGTAAAGAAGAAGATGAGTTAGCCCTGGGAAATTCCAAAGCCTTAAATGCCTTGTTCAATGGAATTGATAGAAACATTTTCAGACTAGTACATCAATATGAACTGGCCAAGGAAGTTTGGGACACTCTCAAAACTACCCATGAGGGCACCTCCAAAGTAAAAATGTCAAGGCTTCAGATGTTGACTACCATGTTTGAGAATCTAAAAATGATGGAAGATGAAACCATTCATGACTTTCACATGAACATCTTGGAGATTGCCAACACCTCAGGAGCACTGGGAGAAAAAATGGCAGAAGAAAAATTGGTGAGAAAGATTCTCAGATCCTTGCCTAAAAGATTTTCAATGAAGGTAACTGCCATAGAAGAAGCCCAGGACATCAGCAAGTTGAAAGTGGATGAACTTATTGGGTCTCTTCAGACTTTTGAGATGGGGATCACTGAAAATGGTGACAAGAAGAACAAGAGCATAGCACTTGTTTCCAACACTGATGTTAAAGAAAATATTTCAGAAGCTATAGCCATGCTTGGAACACAGTTCAACAAACTCATCAAAAGAATAGATCCAAAGTCAAGGTCTAATGTTCATAACATTCCCTCTGACATTGACAGTTCCAGCAGAAGACCAAGATCAGAAGAGAAGGGAAATCAAGGCAGAGGAATTCAATGCCATGGTTGTGAAGGATATGGGCATATTCGAGCTGAATGTCCTACCTTTCTTAAGAAACAAAAGAAAGGAATGACTGTTACTTGGTCTGACTGTGATTCAGAAAGTAATTCTGAAGAAGAATCTGCCAAACTAGTTACTGCTCTAACTGGTGTTTGTACCTCTGAAAGTGACATTAGTGATGAAGAGGTGACTTTTGAAGAACTGGCTGATACTTACAAGAAATTGTGTATCAGAAGTACTGAAGTCTGTGTGCAGAATGAGAAATAATCAAAACTCATCATAAAGCTGGAGGCTGAAAAAAGGGAAAACCTTGAAACTATAAGTCATCTAGAAGGGGAAGTTCAATTGCTGAACTAACAACTGAATCAAATGACCAAATCTGTCAAGATGCTGACTAATGGAATAGACAAATTGGAAGAGATCCTTCAGGTTGGACAAAATGTGGGAAATAAATCTGGACTAGGATTTATGGAAGCAAAGAAATCTGGTACAGATAAGAAGATCAGGCCTGATAAGCAAATGTCAAAACAGATGTCTCAACACAACTCTCAACATCAGGAACAGAGACATATGAAGAAAAGGTACCAAAGATGGAGATGTCATCATTGTGGAAGATATGGCCACATAAAGCCCTTCTGCTTCAGATTGCATGGATACCCTAATCAGAACTCAGGTGTCAAACTTAAGTCTAAAAAGGTACCACATGCTCCTAAATGGAAGAAAAAGGCTACTGCCCTGATAGCCCACACTTCCCTGAGGGTCTCTGCAAAGGAAGACTGGTACTTTGACAGTGGATGTTCCAGACACATGACTGGAATCAAGAACCTCCTCAATAATGTTAAGCCTCACACCACCAGTTTTGTGACCTTTGGAGATGGTGCTAAAGGTGAAATCAAAGGAGTTGGTGATTTGGACTGCCATGGAGTTCCAAGTCTGAATGAAGTACTGCTGGTAAAAGGGCTGACTGCTAATCTCATTAGTATCAGTCAATTGTGTGATCTAGGATTCAAGGTCAATTTCTCAAAATCTGAATGTCTTGTAATTAATGAAAAGCAAGAAACTGTAATGAAAGGAGTCAGATCTAAAGATAACTGTTACTTGTGGGAGCCTGAGAACACTAATTTCTCCTCTGTGTGTTCCATTGCAAAAGAAGAAAAAGAGGTGAAACTGTGGCACCAAAAACTTGGCCATCTTCATCTAAGAGGTATGAAAAGGATTATCTCCATGGAGGCAGTCAGAGGGATTCCAAGACTGCAAATTGATGAAGGAAGATTTTGTGGTGAATGTCAGGTTGGTAAGCAGACTAGGATGTCACATCCAAAGTCAAGACATCTGACCACCTCTAAGGTTCTAGAACTTCTTCATATGGATCTGATGGGACCAATGCAAGTGGAGAGTCTTGGTGGAAAAAGATATGCCTATGTGGTTGTGGATGATTTTTCCAGATTCACCTGGATTAACTTCATTAGGGAAAAATCTGATGTATTTGAAGTTTTTAAAGAATTATGCAAAAAAATTCAAAGAGAAAAGGAAGGGTGTATTGTCAGAATCAGAAGTGATCATGGAAAGGAATTTGAAAACAACAAGTTTGATGATTTCTGTTCCTCAGAAGGAATTAGTCATGAATTTTCTTCTCCTATAACTCCTCAGCAAAATGGAGTTGTGGAAAGAAAAAACAGGACCATACAGGAATCTGCCAGAGCAATGATACATGCCAAAAGACTTCCTATGTATTTTTGGGCTGAAGCTATGAATACGGCCTGCTACGTCCATAACAGGGTCACCTTGAGAAAGGGAACCTCATCCACCATATATGAACTCTGGAAAGGAAGAAAACCAATTGTGAAGTACTTCCATGTGTTTGGAAGCAAATGCTATATTCTGGCAGATCGTGAACAAAGAAGAAAACTGGATCCCAAAAGTGATGAAGGCATATTTCTAGGATACTCCTCAAACAGCAGAGCTTATAGAGTATTCAATTCCAGGACCAAAGCCATGATGGAATCAATAAATGTTATAATTGATGATTATCATGAAGAAATAGATGTCCCTTGTAATTTTGAGACATTCTTTGAGTCTCCAACCCAACAGAATGATCTACCCAACACCACCACAACAGAATCTGAATCAAAGGAAGCTAGCAAGATCCCTTCCATCGGAATTCAGAAGGATCATCCAAAAGAGCTCATCATAGGAGATCCCAACAGTGGAGTCATTACAAGATCTAGAGAAATCATCTCAAACTCTTGTTTTGTGTCCAAAATGGAACCAAGAAATGTCAAGGAAGCTTTAACTGATGAATACTGGATTGGTGCAATGCAAGATGAACTGAACCAATTCAAGCAACATGAAGTTTGGGAACTGGTTCCTAGACCTGAAGGAACTAACATCATTGGCACAAAATGGATTTTCAAGAACAAATCAGATGCTGAAGGAGTTGTCACCAGGAATAAGGCAAGACTTGTTGCTCAAGGATACACTCAGGTTGAAGGGGTTGATTTTGATGAAACCTTTGCACCTGTAGCCAGGCTGGAATCAATCAGACTCCCATTGTCAATTGCTTGTCTTCTGAAGTTCAAGCTATTTCAGATGGATGTGAAAAGTGCCTTTCTAAATGGGTACTTGAATGAGGAAGCTTATGTGGAACAGCCTAAAGGCTTTGTGGATCCAAACCACCCTGATCATGTCTACAAATTGAGAAAAGCTCTATATGGCCTGAAACAAGCTCCTAGAGCATGGTATGACAGGTTAACAAAGTTTCTCTCAGATAAAGGATACAGAAAAGGAGGCTTGGACAAAACACTCTTTGTCAAAACTGAAGGAGGGAAGTTGATGGTTGCCCAAATATATGTTGATGACATAGTGTTTGGAGGAATGTCAGAACCTATGGTTAAACATTTTGCTGAACAGATGCAGGCTGAATTCGAAATGAGTCTCATGGGAGAACTAACTTATTTTCTTGGACTGCAAGTCTCACAGATGGAGGACTCAATCTTCTTATCTCAAAGCAAGTATGCTAAGAACATTGTAAAGAAGTTTGGTATGGAGAATGCCAGTCACAAAAGGACTCCTGCTCCTACTCATTTAAAGCTTTCCAAAGATTCAAGTGGGGTTAAGGTGGATCAAAGTCTATACAGAAGCATGATAGGAAGCTTGTTGTACTTAACTTCCAGCAGACCTGATATTGCCTTTGCAGTTGGAGTTTGTGCAAGATACCAAGCTGATCCCAAAGTCAGTCATATCAATCAAGTGAAGAGAATTTTGAAGTATGTGAGTGGAACTTACAACTATGGGTTGCTATATTCTCATGGCTGTGAACCAAATCTGACTGGTTACTGTGATGCTGATTGGGCTGGTAGTGCTGATGATAGAAAAAGCACCTCGGGAGGATGTTTCTTCTTGGGAAATAATCTGGTTTCCTGGTTCAGCAAGAAACAGAATTGTGTGTCTCTCTCTACTGCTGAAGCTGAATACATTGCAGCTGGTAGTAGCTGTTCTCAAATGATATGGATGAAATAGATGCTTACTGAGTATAATGTCACTCAAGATGTTATGACATTGTACTGTGACAATCTGAGTACAATCAACATTTCCAAGAATCCCATTCAGCATAGTAGGACCAAACATATTGACATAAGACATCACTTTATCAGAGACCTTGTAGAAGAGAAGACAATCAAATTGGAACATGTTGCCACTGAGCTACAGCTGGCTGACATTTTTACCAAGGCTCTTGATGCAAATCAATTTGAAAACTTGAGGGTTAAGTTGGGTATTTGCCAACATGAGGAATTGTAGCAATTAATTTTGCTTAAAACAAGGGTTAAAGGAGTTATGTTTGTTCTGATTGGGTTAAAATTATATTTTCCCATTTCCTTCAATTCTTTTAAGAAGTTGAATAGACACTCCTTTTCTTCCTTCCCCTCTCGTCTCCTCATCAAAATCCAGTCTCTCAATCAGAATTTTCTCTTCAGTTGCTGTTGGTCCTCTAAGACTGTCAAAATGTCTCAAACACCATCATCATCCAATACGACGATTTCAACCTCTTCCTCTGATCAAGATTCTAGGACAATCTCTTCTTGTCAGGACTCTGAAGTCCTGGAGATCTCTTCTCTTAGAAAAGTGGAAACTAACCCCACCAAGGTCAAAGAGTTGAGAACAAGACATGCAGGAAGGTCCCAAGCTTCTGCCTCTGGTAATCCATCTCATCCTTCTTCTTCAGTTCCCCCTGAAATTGCAAATAGGGAAGGATCAGCCTATGTTCGTCAAGCAATAGCTAAAATTGTTTCAAGAATTCTGAACGAGAACCACTCAGTTCCTGGCATTTCTGTTCCTTTAAATCAAGAAAGTTCAAATGCTGAAACAAATCCAGATGTCTCTAAGGATGTTGAGACATCAGACAAAGAGAAGAATGCTGACATTGCTCACAAGAAAAGGAAGAAGCCATAATCCTCTGAGTCTGATGGCAGTGCTTAAAGGTTGGTGGAGTTGCTGATTGGTGGAGGTGATGCTGGTCCCTGGTAGAGTTTGGAAGTGTGTTCAGTTTTTATTGTTCTGCTCTCATTACTTTTTCTGGATGACTGTATAACTTTTAAGAACATGTATCTTTGGCCCATTTGTGGCTAAAGAGGGGGAGATATATTTTGGTACTTACTTAATTAGACATTCTATTTTTCTGCAGTCATTTCCTTCTGCTGCTATCTATCTCTGATTGCTTAGGGTCTTTAGCCAAAAATCTGCCAAAGGGGGAGTTTGTAGTTGTTTAGTTATTGGCTTGCATTTTTGGTAAAACCCAAGTGTATGTGTGAATGTCATGACTGATGTCATAACATTCTAGTTTAGTTTGTACTGATTCATTAGGTACCTTTGCAGAAAAATATTGTCATACAGGTACTGATGTTTATAAGTGTGTATCTGAGCATTTTGCAAAATGATCACATTTTCCTAAATCAATAGACAGGTTTTCAGATGTCATAACAGATGTTAAGACATCCTGTTCTGAACTAACAGGTATGCAGTTTGGTTAATTCTGAGTTTTTTCAGGAAAATGACTCAGTCTTTCCAGAACAGAATCCTGCGTTTTCTTTGGGTTAACCTAGCTCAACCCCAACCTGGTTGATAAAGTCCTGTGACCTAGTCTTAAGGTCAAACGGAATTAACCCTAGCTTTTTGTGGAAACCCTAACTGAAGTTGCAGCTGCTATATATTCAACAGGGCTGCTGTTTTAAATGTAATCCCTTGTTGACAGAAGATCATTTAGAAGCTGTATAGTTTTAACTATTGTAATCCAAGCAATTATCATTGTGATAAGTGACTTGGAATAGGTTTTAATTGTAAGGGTTGTGTACCACTCAAAGCTTTGAAGCAAGAGTGTTTGTATGTCTCTTGACTAAAGCTGTGAAGCAAAGTCAAGTTAGGTTTGTGTATCACTCAAAGCTGTGAAGCAAGAGTGTTTGTGTTGCTTGATTAAAAAGCTGTGAAGCATAATCAAGTGTATGTTTTGAAGAGTGTCTTCAACAATTCATTAGTCAAATTGTTTTATCACTGCTGTGATTGAGGGGGAGTGAGTAGGAACTCAGGTTTAAGTTGTACTTAGATTGAAGTTGCATTGGGTAGGTCTTAAGTGAAGGAGATAAACTGGTTGGTTTATTCCTGAATTAATATCTCTTATAGTGGATTTCCTCCCTGGCTTGGTAGCCCCCAGAGTAGGTGTTGTTGCACACTGAACTGGGTAAACAATTGACTGTGTTCTTTACTGTTTTTGTATTTACTGTCTTATAGTAAGTCAGATACGGTGTCATAACATTGAACGTGACATTGAGTATCTGCAGCCAGAATTTCAATCTCTACTGGGGAATTAAAACCTGGGAGACTTCCGCTGGAGAAGTGAGACTGAGAATCTTCAATCTGCTGGGAAATATCTTTGTGGGGAGAATGTTCACCGTTCTAGTTCCGCTGGGGAATAGGATTTTCAGGGTTTTCGGGCTCCACTGGGGATCATGAAACTTGACTCTGAGGGGAATTTTGAAATTCATCTCAGCTGGGGAATCAAGTTCTAGAAAGCACTTGCTCTGCTGAGGATTCTGAAGTTTAACTCTGTTAGGGAAATATATTCTGAATTTTAACTCTGTTGAGGAACTTGAAGTTTAATTCCGCTAGGGATTTCTTCTGAAATGCATAAAGATATCTTCCTAACCTTCAACCTCTCAGTAATCATCTTTTCTCAATTTCGTTTTATTTGTAAGCAATGATTATGTTCAAATGCATATGCCTATTTAACAAAACATTGGACGTTTTTCAAATAAAACATAAAAGAAAAAGAAGGCAAGCAAATTTCTGCACTTGGAAGTACATTTGTATTTAACTTTTGTGAGTATCTTTGTACAAAGGAGACAGACATCCTAGTAAGAGAATGATGTCGTAAAAATTGAAAAAATTTATACAGAAGAAATATGGCTATGTGTAACAATTCCATGGGATTCCCATTCTGCTATGGCCTTCACAACTCTGAATATCTTGTCCATTCATTGCTTTGTCCGTTGATGACTAGGTTGATCAGAAGCTCGGAGCTTGTTGATGAAGAGATTGTTCTTAAAGTGATATGACGAGACACAGTCATACGCTTTAATTCCCTAACTTTTGCCTGAATCGCCCTTTCGGGTTTTCGATCCACCGGGAAACCCTTTTTTGCCCAAGTCGCCCTTTCGGGTTTTCAACTTGCCGGGTGTACAGATTTTTTTTGTTTTATCCCTAATTTTTTCCTGAACCGCCCTTTCGGGTTTTCGGTTCACCGGGATGCCCATTTTTGCCCAAGTCGCCCTTTCGGGTTTTCGACTTGTCGGGTTATTTTATGCGTAGTATCTTTTGACTATGTCTGCGTTCGCAGGGTGTGGCAAATCGTCGCCGTCCATGATGGTCAAAATCATTGCCCCACCAGAAAAGATACTCTTGATCACAAATGGTCCTTCGTAAGTAGGATTCCACTTTCCCCTGGGATCACTTTGTGGTAAGATGATTCGCTTGATTACAAGATCTCCGACTCGATATATCTGACGCCTGACTTTCTTGTTGAAAGCCTTGATCATGCGTTTTTGATACGCCTGACCATGACAAACAACAGTAAGTCGCTTCTCGTCGATCAAATTGAGTTGATCAAGCCGGGTCTGAATCCAATCGTCTTCACTCAAACCAGCGTCTTTCATGATCCTTAAGGAAGGAATCTGAACTTCCATAGGTAGGACAGCTTCCATGCCATATACCAAAGAGAATGGGGTTGCCCCTGTTGAAGTTCGTGCCGTGGTACAATATCCACGCAGAGCAAACGGTAACATCTCGTGCCAGTCCTTGTAGGTGATTGTCATCTTTTGAATGATCTTCTTGATATTTTTGTTCGCAGCTTCAACAGCACCGTTCATCTTCGGCCGATAGGGAGATGAATTGTGATGATAAATCTTGAACTGTTCACATAGAGCGGTGATCATAGTATTGTTCAGATTTGTACTGTTGTACGTGATGATCCTGTCGGGGACACCATACCGGCATATGAGGTTCTGCTTAATGAAACGGGCAACCATATTCTTTGTAACGGAGGCAGAGGAAGCTGCCTCGACCCATTTGGTAAAATAATAAATGGCGACCAAAATGAAGTGATGTCCATTGGATGCCATGGGCTTGATCTCTCCAATCATGTCAATGCCCCACATTGCGAATGGCCAAGGAGCTGTCAGAATGTTGAGTGGAACAGGGGGGATATGTACTTTGTCGGCGTAGACTTGGCATTTGTGGCAAGTACGGGAATGCTGATGACAATCAGCTTCCATGGTGGACCAGTAGTAACCTGCCCTTAGAATTTTCTTTGCCATTGTATGTCCGCTCAAGTGGGTGCCAAATGTGCCACTGTGTATCTCAGTCATGATCAACTCTGCTTCAGCTTTGTCTACACATCGAAGTAAAACACAATCATGGCTATGTTTATAAAGGATGTCATTGCTTAGGAAGAACTTGGCAGCAAATCTTCTTAAGAACTTTTTGTCATTGACTGAAGCTCCTTCGGGATATTCTCTAGTCTGGAGATACCTTTTTATTTCATGAAACCAGGGTTGTTCCACTACTTCTTCGGTATTAATCTCATGACAGTGCGCAGGTTCATCCATTCGCTCGATGGTAATTTGGGGAGTCTCGTTATCCCAGTTGAGTTTAAACATGGAAGACATTGTAGCCAGAGAATCTGCTAGCTGATTCTCTTCTCGCGGGAAATGCTCGAAATTAATATGCTCGAAATGAGGCAGCAATGTCAAGACATGTTATTTGTATGGGATAAGATTAGGATGTTTGGTGTCCCACTCTCCTTTGACTTGACTGATAACCAAAGTCGAGTCCCCAAATACGACCAAAGATTTGATCCCTAGGTCTATAGCAGCCTTGAGACCAAAGATGAAAGCTTCGTATTCAGCCATGCTGTTGGTACAGCTGAAACAAAGTCGGGCAGTGAAAGGTGTATGGCAACCTTCTAGGGAAATGAGTACCGTGTCGATACCGTTGCCGAGTGCATTTGAAGCACCATCAAAGTACAGGGTCCATCGGGATCCTTGTTCAGGTCCGTCATATGGTCCGTTACCTTCGACGATGTCCAGGGTCATGATGTCTTCATCAGGGAAATCGAATTTCATAGATTGATAATCTTCGACGGCTTGATGAGCTAGATGGTCAGCTAGTACACTCCCTTTTATAGCTTTTTGGGTTGTGCGCTGGATATCATATTCAGTCAGGATCATTTGCCATCTAGCGATTCTTCTAGATAAAGAAGGTTTCTCGAAGACATACTTGATCGGATCCATTTTGGAAATCAGCAAATTGGTATGAGTCAACATATACTGCCTTAGTCGGCGAGAAGCCCATACCAAAGCGCAGCAAGTTTTCTCGAGCAGTGAGTAGCGAGTCTCACAGTCGGTAAAATTTTTGCTAAGGTAATAAATGGCATGCTCTTTTCGACCAGACTCGTCATGTTGGCCCAGTACGCACCCCATTGAGTTGTCCAAAATAGTCAGATACATGATCAACGGCCTTCCTGCAACGGGCGACATCAGAATAGGAGGTTCTAATAAGTATTCCTTCATCTTATCAAAAGCAATTTGACAATCTTCGTTCCATTCAACTACCTGATCCTTCTTCAACAGCTTGAAAATCGGCTCACAGGTGGATGTCAGGTGAGAGATGAACCTTGCAATATAGTTCAAGCGTCCCAAGAATCCTCTGACTTCCTTTTCAATACGGGGGGCTGGCATTTCTTGTATAGCTTTCACTTTAACAGGATCGACCTCAATACCTTTGTTGCTGACAATAAATCCCAAGAGCTTACCAGACCTAACTCCAAAAGTGCACTTGCTTGGATTCAGTCTGAGTTTATACTCCTTCAGCCTGGCAAACAGCTTTTGCAAATGACTAAGGTGCTCTTCTTCTGTTTGTGATCGAGCTATCATGTCATCTACGTAAACTTCGATCTCATGATGTATCATATCATGAAACAAAGCTACCATGGCGCGTTGATAAGTTGACCCTGCGTTCCTTAGTCCGAACGACATCACCTTGTAGCAGAAGGTACCCCATTGTGTAACAAAGGTTGTTTTCTCCATGTCCTCGGGGGCCATTTTAATCTGGTTGTAACCCGAGAATCCATCCATGAAGGAAAAACCTTGTGTTGAGCGGTGTTATCAACCAAGACGTCAATATGAGGTAGAGGGAAATCATCTTTAGGGCTAGCCCTGTTCAAATAGTCCACACACATTCTGACCTTGCCGTCTTTTTTGGGTACGGGCACAATGTTAGCAACCCATTGTGGATAGGTTGTAACGGCCAGAAAGCCGGCGTTGAATTGCTTCATTACTTCAGCTTTAATCTTCTCAGACATGTCAGGCCTCATTCGGCGAACCTTTTGCTTGATCGGTGGACAGTCTTCTCTTGTAGGGAGACGGTGAACCACGATATCTGTATCTAAACCTGGCATGTCTTCCTAAGACCAAGCGAAGATCTCAACGTATTCATTCAACAACTGTATTAAGCGTTCCTTGACACTTGGTTCCAAGTTGGCACCCACTTTTACTTCTTTCCTGTCCTCCTCTATCCCTAAGTTGAAGGTTTCTAAAAACTCTTCATGAGGCAAGATGGCCCTCTCTTCTTGTTGTAGAAGTCTGGCTAACTCTCCCGGCACTTCACAATCTTCGTCAACTTCGTACTCAGCTTGATTGACCAGATCTTCAGAGTTATCGAAGGCTAAAACAGAATAGTCACCCATGGAATCCGGAGTGGATGGGTACCTGCATTTATGAATGTGGGTGTGTGTAAGGAATAGCCATCTTTAAACAAACAAAAATGCAAAAAGGAAAGAAAATGAACACAGCAGTTTATAGATGAAATGCGTCCAATGATTCGTTAAAATATGGCATATGATTATGAAGAAAATCAAGCCCTTACAAGTAGACCTACATGCCCCGGGTAAGGCATGAGGTGAAAAGTAGTGTGCGAGTTGTTTTAGTTATTACAGACCATAGAAAATGGGAAATTGTTCAAAGATAAAATTACTGGTTGATAAAGGTGATAGGAACAGAATCCTTTGCTTCCCAATTGCTCAAACCCCCTTCGACAGTCGGAAAAATCCAGTCTTCAAAGTGGCTCTCCTCGTCTTCATCTTCTACAGCATTGATTCCATGGAGAGAAATCTTGACGGGTGGTCTTTTGGTCTTGGAGCGACGCATAGCCTTTTGTCCTTCAGCAGTAAACCCCAACCCAAACTTGTCTGTCTTATAAGGAATGTCGGGCAACTGTCCCCATACTGTACTCTTCCCCTCCTTAATCACAGCCTCTGCGTCTTTGAGCAATGCCATCCTAGCCACATGTTTGGGAATTATAGGTACCTCAACCATTGTTTTCGCAACTGCTACCTCGGGAGAAACTTCCTCAAAATGTTGAAAAGGTGTTTCGATGAATTCTCCATCCACTTCCACATATCGAAAGGAATTAAGATGACTAATCATGTACTCCTCCTCGCCATGCACAATTATGATTTTACCCTTAACAGGATACTTCAGCATCTGGTGCAAAGAGGATGTAACTGCCCCGGCATAATGAATCCACGGTCTTCCCAGCAAACATGAGTATGACGGACGGATGTCCATCACATAGAAGGTGGAATTGAACACTTCAGTGCCTACCTTGATGGGAATATCAACCTCCCCATGAACCATTCTTTTGGAACCATCGAAAGCTCTGACGATAATGTTGCTAGGCTTGAGGGTCAAACCTTCACAATCCAAACGGTCTAAAGCCTTCTTTGGCAGCACATTCAGGGAAGAACTAGTATCGACCAAGACATGGGCGAGTGTGGTCCCTCGGCACTCAACTGAAACATGTAATGCATCATTGTGCTTCCTTCCTTTGGATGTTAGATCAGCGTCGGAAAAGCCCAGGCCATTGTCAACAGTAAGACTGGCCACACAGTTTTGGAATTTGTCAGCCGAGGTCTCTTGGGGGACATGTGATGTCTTCAAGAATTTAATCAGAGCCTTAGCATGGGCCTCTGAACAGAGCAGGATAGCTAACATTGAGATTTTAGAAGGGGTTTGCCCCAATTGTTCCACAACGTCATAGTCACTTTTTCTGATTATTTTTAGGATCTCATCCATCTCCTTCTGAGTGGTTTCGGGGATAACCACAACATGAGCCTTCGTCCTAACAGGCTCTTTCAGTATCCCCTTACCTTTTTTGGTGTTATCAGTGGATGGTCTTTCTTCAGGAGTGTTTAACTCTTCAATCACTGGGCCTTGCACAGAGGGTCCAACAGGTGCAGAAATATTTAAGGGTCCGAAGACTACTCGGGGAGGAGCAATCTCTGGAGAAAAGATCCAGCCACTGCGGGTGATCTTGCTAGTACCCGCGATGATCCTATGTCAGGGTCTTCTTCATAAATTTCTTGGACTATTTTAATTTGTTTGATGCCGTGGTAGAAGATTTCTCCCCCATAGTTCCACGGTATCATTTTGCTTGATTGGTACGGGACAGGTCCCGGCATTGTGATCTTTAGAGGTGCATATTCAGAGTTGGGTGTAATCCTGACAGGCCTTTTGCAAGCCTTGGGAGGATTATCGAAAATGGTTATGATGGCAATATCATTGGTTGAGGTATCACAAGTATCAGGAGAAATCGAATTGAAAGTGTTAACAGGGGTTTTCTGAAAAAGTATTTCTTGAGTATCCATCAGGCGTTGGACACCCGACTTCAACATTGGACAATAATCTTGAATATTCAAAAAAAAGTAGCAATCTTTATCACAACCAGGAAAGATCCTGGCTCTCAACAAATTTTCTTTTATCACTAATAATGGAGTCAACAGATTGGCAACATCAGTAACATGGAGATTTTCCAAAACAGCATGCACATTGTGACCGTGCTTGGGCATTGGCGCAGATATAACATTGGGCTTTTCAGGAGCGTCAAACTCGACCTCTTTGGCGTCAATTAAATCCTGAATTTTGTTCTTGAGTGCCCAACAATTATTGGTATCGTGCCCAATACTGTCGGAATGGTAAGCACACTTGGCTTTTGGATTATAAAATGGAGAGGCGGTATTTACATTCTTTGGCGCCTCTTTTAAATTAGCAAGATTCAATTTCAGGAGATGTGGAAGGATCTAAGCATGTGTCATATTTACTGGGGTAAACTGTCGTGGTGGCCTTTGCTGATAAGTTCTGGGCTGATCATTCCTCGGTTGGCTGTTTCTGAACTGGTCCGATGCGGACTTCTGTATTAATATGGCCCCCACTGTTAGACGATGTTCTTCTCTTTCCTGAATTTTCTGGGTGTACACAGCAGATACCTCTTTCTTGGCTGGGAAAGGTTTTCTAGCAGTTGTGGATGCGGAAGCATCCTTTTGAATCTTTCCACTTTTGATACCGGCTTCCACCCTCTCGCCAGTCAAAATCAACTCAGTAAATCCCGCAGAGGAGCTTCCAATTATATGTTTGAAGAAAGGGCCAGATAGGGTCCCCAAAAACATGTCAACTAATTCCCTATCTGATAGCGGTGGCTGCACCCTTCCATCCAGGTCGCGCCACTTCTGGGCGTACTCCTTGAACCCTTCATTTGAAGCCATCCCCATACTCTGTAGCTGAGTACGGGTGTAGCGATAAAAAATGTAGCGGGGTAAATCGGAGATCGAATTATTGTTTAATTCGTCTCACAAAAGCAAGAGTCGCCACCGCGCTTTATTGTTTCCAAGGGAAAAGGGGAAAAAGCGAAATAAAACCCTAAATATGCAATGTAAGTAATACCTTTTTTTTTAAAAGTAATAAAGATACAAAGCGTTTTTGAAAAGAGATCTATGGTTCGGGGGTTGGTTATACAATGGGAAGGTATTAGCACCCACTGCATCTATAGTACTCTATAGGAACCTTTTGAAATATCTGTTTATTAAAATTGATCGTTTGAAAAAAATGAATCATTTTGGCCGAAAAGGGGTACGGACGGGTTTTGAAGATGCGACGACCTAATGTCGAAGTTTTTGCTTAAAGGGTATAAGTTTTGAAAAGATTGAATATTTAAGGAAAAATTATCCTAAGTTTTAATGAAATGCGAATGTTCGCGCAATTAGACTTGAGGACATGAAGTCGACAAATTTAATCGTTTTTCCCTCGGATTTAAACGTAAATAGAATAAACAAGTAAATATGAAATAATTAAACAGAAAAAATTATGCGGATAATGATTAAATAACAACAGTTAAATAAATGACCAAATGGTGTAAATATGCATTTTGGATTTTTATTTAATATTAATGAAAAGAAAATGTTTTTAATAGTTTCCATTTTTTACGCATTTTTTATATGGATAAAAGTAATGAGAATTAATTAAGGAAAACAAAAATATTTTTTAAGTTTAAGTTTCTATATTTTTTTATATTTTTTTTGTATTAGTATTAACTAAACGAGTGAATTAATTAAAAGAAATAAAATGTTTTTTTAAGTTTTATTTTTTATATGTTTCTAAATTTAATAATAACAAAAGGGTACTATCTAAGAATTATTAAATAACTCTAAACCAAGCTAAGAAAAATTAAAAGGGGTATTATCTTAAATCTAATAAAAAAGAATACTAAAATTATTAAATTAAACCTAAAATTTTATGGGAAAAAAAAAGGTCACCTTATTAAAATGTTTAATTAAATCAAACTCTATTTTGATTAAGTTAAATAATTAAACTAAATCATAATAGTTCTAAAAAACTAAAAAAAGAATAAATAAAATAAAAAAGGGTGTAATAAAAGTTAGAGGAGCAAATAAATGGGCCGCATATTCTGAGGGGGCCCAAGACAAAAGGCAGGAAAGGGGGGTGCAAGCAACTCGTTTGGGCCTAGGTGTTGGGGTTCAGTCCAATTATTTCACAATTGTTTTAGGGTAAACATGATTTGGTAATTGGGATTAGGGATTTAGGTTTTGTGACCACAGCGCCGTTCTTGCTTGTCTTCTTCGCGTGACTCATCTCTTCGTCTCTTGCTTCGCTACTGTGTTCCACAGCCCAAGCCACCGACATCTCATCCTCCTCTTCCCTCCAGTCCAAGCATTAGGGTGACGGTCACGAATTCACGGTACAAACATTATCTTTCAAATCTTTATGTTTTGGTTACGGTTTGCATGCTCGTGATTTTGATTTTGTTTGTTTTATTATGTTGTTTTGAGGCATTTTTTGAAAAAAAGAAAAGAGAAGAGATACCTTGGGGATGGAGGAGATGTTGAGGTGACCTAAGAGGCTGGGCAAGGAAGGACGGTGGAGGCGTTGTGAGCTTACTTCGGACTACCGGTACTCTGTATTTATCTTTCTTCTTTTCTTTTGTTTCTGTGTATTTGATGCTTGGTTGCCTTGAAAAACTTCTCCTATCTTCTTCTTCACTATGATTCTGTACGCTTTTGTTAATGCTTCATCTCCTTGAACTTGACCTATGATGATTTGCTGAGGTTTTTGGTGCCTTGAATATTTTGAATGCTATGTTGAAAAATGATTTTTTGACTAGCTTGATGATATTGACGCTTTTTCTCTTCTTCTTTCTGATTTCGCTACTGTATACTTTCCGTTGCTTTTTGTTGGCCAGTGATGAGGTAATCTGAGGCCTGATGGTATGCTTGTTATTGTTTGGACATTGGTTTTGGTTCTACTGGTTTTGTGAACAGGATGGTACAAGTTTATGGTTTATATTGGTAGGAAGGTTTTTTTAAGACATGGTTATGGATGGTACTGTTTGATATATGGTTTTGATATCTGTGATGGTTTTATGGAAATTGGTTTATGGCGTATGTTTGACAGTAGGGATGCTGGTTCCTTGTTTAGGCCATATGGTTTTGGTTTAGACAGTAGGAATGGTTTATGCAGGTTCTTACTGGTTTTAAGCCATGAAGGTTTCATGGTTTAGACAGGTTCTTACTGGTTTTTACAGTAGGAATGGTTTTTTTGATTGCCTAGGCAGGTTTTTACTGGTTTTTACAGTAGGAATGGTTTTTTGATTGCCTAGGCAGGTTTTACTCTCTCCTTTTTCTTGAAGGGTCTCTTCTGTTATGTTATACTGTTACTTGGCATTGTTTACGTTATAGGCTTGGGTTTGAATATTTTACAATATTCTCTTGGCCAATCTGCACACCTGCTTCAATGGTTTGTTTGTATTCCTCTTTCATGCTTCTTTTTCTACTGAGTTACTGCTGTAGCTTTGTTTTGTATCCACTTATGCCTAAACCAAAACCTGTAAAAACCATATTTCTTTCTCTCTTCTCTCTCTTAGTACATTGATGCATAAAAATGATGTGTACTTACTATTCTGAAATTGCAAACATGCTGGAAAATGATGAAATGGGGAATATATTATGCTTGCAAAAATGGTTTTGAACTGCATATTTCTTTTGTCTACTGCATGGAGCTTAAGCTTTTGACTTCTTCCTATGTGGGCATGTAGTTTACGTTGGAATTGAATATGTCATTTGTTTATGCATATGTTGTGGATTTTGTATGCTGTGTATATTTTGAAATATGCATTTTTGACAAAAGAAATTATGCATATTCAGTTTTGAAAAATAAAATGAATTTGTGCATGTTTTAAATTGTGCATTCATTTATGAAAAATAAAAATTCCCCCCTTTTTTGTGAACCGGGAGAAATCCCGTGATTTGCAAAAAAGGGTAAACTGATTCCAGCCGTTCGCTTTTAATGATGAACACTAATAAATAATTTTCTACTTTTAATTATTTATTCAATTCTGACTTTTCTTTTTAATTGTTTTTGCAGGTAAAATTAAATGAGCAGACAAAAGCATTGGATAGAAGATTAGAATTAGAATTTTAGAAAAATAGTTCTATTTTACTTTAACTTTTATGTAATTGGTTATTATAAATATTTTGTAAATAATACAATATTTAAATAACAATTGTAATAAAATAGAATAAAGTGAAATAAAATTCTATTATTTCTCAGTCAGTTCTTTTCTTTCCAATTATTTATTTATCGTTTATAATTCTTTAAATTGTATAATAATTGAAAATCAATTTCAATCACTTAAATTCAGAATAATAAACGAATAAATAAACATCATTGATCAATTAATAATTTCAATTATTTAATTCGTTATTCATAACTTTCTAAATTATAATAATTAAAAATAGAATTTCAATTATTTAACTTAGAATGATAAATAATTAAATAACCATTATTGACCAATTAATGAACTTCTTTTCAAATATTTATTATATTATTCATAAATCTTTAAATTATGTAATAATTGAAAATAAATTTCAATTATTTAAATTTAAAATAGTGAATAATAAATAAACACTGTCTGAACGATTAATATGCCTCTTTTCAAATATTTATTTTATTATTTATAGATCTTTGAATTATATAATAACTGAAAATAAAATTCCAATATTTTAAATTTAAGATGATAAATAATTAATAAACATCATTTAAGTCTTGATCAGTTAATAAATTTAGCGTTCAAAAATAAACAGCTCTCGACCTGAAAAAGTTATGAATTTTTAAAAATCAAAAGATCAAAACGCTTGCAATGTAATGATGCAGATGGGAGATGGTATCTTAGGTCAAATTTTGGGGTACAGATTATTGACCCTAACAAATCCGGCATCTTGCATAGGCCATAAAACAGATTATTGACCCAAAATAGTGAGTTCGCAACTCAAGGTTGAAGATAGACGAAAAGCAGTCAATCTTGCTGATGATGGATTACCGACTTCTGAAGGTAATGATTCATGACAAGCTTCTCTGCGAGATTTCCGGAGATATACTCATTAATGCTGATATAATAATATTGTAGATACGCAAGTTGTTCAAATAAAGAAACTGCCACTTGCCGTCTTCCAAAGAAAATACCGATAACGTACAAGCTGCTCAAATAAAGAGGCTGCTACTTGTTGTCGTCCAAAGAAAATACCAATAACATACAAGCTGGTCAAATAAAGAGGCTGCCACTTGCTGTCGTCCAAAGAAAATACCAATAACATACAAGCTGCTCAAATAAAGAGGCTGCCACTTGCTGTTTTCCAAAAAATAATAATGCACAAGTTGCTCGTGAAGAGCTGCCGCTTGTCGTTTTCCGACGATGTTTATGACATACAAGTTGCTCATGAAGAGCTTCCGCTTGTCGTTTTCCGACGATGTCTATGACGTACAAGTTGCTCATGAAGAGCTGCCGCTTGTCGTCTTCCAATAATAACAACGCACAAGTTGCTCGTGAAGAGCTGCCGCTTGTCGTTTTCCAACGATGATAATATACGTACAAGTTGCTCGTGAAGAGCTGCCGCTTTTCGTTTTCCAAAGAGTAACTCAGAAAGAAGTTGCAATGACAATTGGCAGAGAATAAAAACCTTCATCAAAGAGAATCATGAATCAGTTCATTCCCAAGGATATCACATATAAATGTGCAAAATAAATGCACCAACTGTCTAGGTCGCGATTTCACTGGGAAAAATCATGAGATAGCCTATGCAAGAGACAACAACTTCATCCAGGAATAACTAAAGAGAAAAACAGTCAAACAAGACTCCATCCAATGAGAAAGAAACTCGATCGGGGAATTCATCCTATCCAGAAATGGACAAGGTGAGCTAAATCAAAAATCATCCATGAGGATTAGCTCAGTTGGCGAATTTAGAAAGGAAGCACATTTTCTGCTTAAGCTAACCTTCTACTTGGAAAGAAACATGTACGTTATTTGAATAAACAAAGTACAACCCAAAAGTCAACGGCAAATGTAAATATGTATGCGTGACATAAGTGGGAATGAATAAATGAATGTTATGCTGACTAAACGAACAGATGGAATATCCTGGAGACGATAAGATGTCGCGACAAGATAGATACTCGGCCAATCTTAAAAAGACGGAAGATAACTGGAACTGGAAACACAAAGCAACGCCGGAGCGTAACACGCCACAAAGCTCAAGTCTTCTGAGGAGAAAAGCACTCAAAACCAATCTTACAAAACCAAAATACCACTGGCAAGAAACAAAACGCACCATACCTCCGAAATCTCCTAAATAAAGCTAACTGAAACAAATCTTAACTGGTACACTTGGGGAGTCACCAAACTTAGTACCACCAGAAACACGAGCTTACACAAATAACACCTCATGATGATTTCAAAAGAAAACAAGCTCATCATGCAAGGATAAAATACTGTACTGTTTTGCATTTCATGGCCTGACCATCCTCGGAACAACTGTTAATATTCCTTCCATTATTCACGACACATTTTTTTTAAATAAGAATACTTTAAATAACTTTGTTTCAAATATTTCCGAAAAAATTAACATTTTGCCCCCAAAAGGTAAATGCTCAAATTTCATTAATAAGATGGTAGTTTGCTAACAATGCGACTCCAGCGGTTTAAAAAAGTTTGGGAAATAGTACATGAAATAAAAAGGTTACAAAAAACAATGATCGCTATTCTCCCTAACAACTTCGAATTCCAAAATGTGCTCAAATGCCAAGACTGGTCTGACCAAAAGCCTGCCTAAGCGAAATACTTCTTGACTGCATCGGCGTTCAAGGGATGCGGGAGTTATTCACCGTCCATATTGGTGAGAATCAAGGCACCTCCAGAGAAAACTTTCTTAACGACGTACGGTCCTTCATAATTCGGAGCCCACTTGCCCCTTGAATCAGGTTGGAAAGATAATATCTTCTTGAGCACAAGGTCACCTTCTCTGAACTCGCGTGGTCGAACCTTCTTATCAAAAGCCTTCTTCATTCTCTGCTGATACAATTGACCGTGACACAACATTGTCAATCTCTTCTCTTCTATTAAATTCAACTGATCATATCTACTTTGACACCATTCGGCCTCAGAAAGTTTAGCTTCCATCAACACTCTCAGAGACGGAATCTCAACCTCCACGGGGAGTACAACTTCCATACCATAAACTAGGGAAAATGGGGTCGCGCCTGTTGAACTTCGAACTGAAGTACGGTATCCGTGTAAAGCAAACGGAAGCATTTCATGCCAATCTTTATAAGTTACTACCATCTTCTGGACAATCTTTTTGATGTTCTTGTTAGCAGCTTCAACAGCTCCATTCATCTTTGGTCTGTAAGGAGAAGAATTATGATGTTCGATCTTAAACTCTTCACAAAGCTCCTTCATCATCTTGTTATTCAAATTTGAACCATTATCAGTGATAATCTTGCTCGGGATACCGTATCGACAAAGGATCTGATTCTTGATAAATCTGACTACCACCTGTCTGGTTACATTAGCATAAGATGCTGCTTCCACCCATTTAGTAAAATAATCGATCGCTACCAAAATGAAACGATGACCATTTGAAGCTTTGGGTCCAATCATTCCAATCATATCAATGTCCCACATAGAGAAAGGCCAAGGTGAAGAGATAACATTAAGGAGGGTCGGCGGCACATGCATCTTGTCCGCATAAATCTGGCATTTATGGCACTTCTTCACATACTTGCAGCAATCAGATTCCATTGTCATCCAATAGTAACCAGCTCTCAACATCTTTCTAGACATTGCATGTCCATTGGCATGAGTGCCAAAGGACCCTTCATGTACTTCTTGCATTAGCATGTCTGCTTCACGTCTGTCTACACATCTGAGCAAGACCATGTCGTAATTCCTCTCATACAAAACTTCTTCATTAAGAAAGAAACTGCTTGCTAATCTTCTCAACGTTTTCCTATCTTTATTGGATGCCCCAGGCGGGTACTCTTGAGTTTGAAGAACACGTTTAATGTCATAGAACCACGGTTTGTCGTCGGTGACCTCTTCTACTGAGAACACATGAGCAGGTCTGTCGAGGCGCATAACTCAGATTGTAGGCACATCGTTCCAACCATTTACTTGAAACATTGAAGACAAAGTAGCCAAAGCATCGGCCATTTGGTTTTCATCTCTAGGGATATGATGTAATTCCACTTTGTTGAAGAAAGTTAACAATCTTCTAGCATAGTCTCTGTAAGGGATCAAACCAGGATGACGAGTCTCCCATTCTCCTTTGATTTGATTAATTACCAATGCCAAATCTCCGTAAATATCAAGAATCTTAATCCTTAGATCCACTGCTTCTTCGAGACCCATAATACATGCCTCATATTCTTCCATGTTGTTCGTGCAGTCAAACTTCAATCTTGCCGTGAACGGGATATGAGTGCCTCGGGGAGTGACGATGATTGCCCCAATTCCATTTCCATAAGAATTCACAGCTCTGTCAAATATCAAACCCCAATGCGACTCAGGATCAGGTCCTTCTTCAGGTAACGGCTCTTCACAATCTTTAGCTTTCAAGTACATAACATCTTCATCTGGGAAATCAAACTTGATGGATTGATAATCGTCAATTGGTTGGTGAGCCAAATGATCGGCTAAAATACTCCCTTTGATTGCTTTCTGAGTGTGATACTCAATGTCATATTCAGATAACAACATCTTCCAACGGGCTATTCTTCCAGATAAGGCGGGCTTCTCAAAAATATACTTGATCGGATCCATTTTGGAGATCAACCAAGTGGTGTGGTTAATCATATACTGGCGCAGACGGCGAGCAGCCCAAGCTAAAGCACAACAGGTTTTCTCAAGCAATGAGTATCGAGACTCACAGTCTGTGAATTTCTTACTCAGATAGTATACGGCATGTTCCTTTCTTCCAGTCTCATCTTGTTGACCAAGCACACATCCCATGGAATCTTCCAATATAGTCAGGTACATAATCAAAGGTCTTCCTTCCACCGGAGGAATCAAAATGGGAGGTTCAAGCAAATATTCTTTGATGCTATCAAAAGCTCTCTGATAATCTTCTATCCACACACATCATTGGTTCTTTCGGAGAAGCTTGAAAATCGGCCCACAGGTAGCAGTCATATGAGATATAAACCTAGAAATGTAGTTCAGTCTCCCAAGGAATCCCCTTACTTGTTTTTCCGTCTTGGGTGCGGGCATTTCTCGAATAGCTTTGACTTTATCAGGGTCTACCTCAATACCTTTCTGACTGACAATGAAACCCAGGAGTCTTCCAGAATGAACACCAAAAGTGCATTTGTTGGGATTCAGACGGAGTTTGTACTTTCTCAAACGCTGGAATAACTTCAACAAATGTTCCAAGTGATCCTCCTCAGTTTGTGATTTGGCAATCATGTCATCCATATACACTTTGATATCCTTATGCATCATGTCATGGAACAAAGCGGTCATGGCCCTTTGGTATGTTGCGCCAGCATTCCTCAAACCAAACGGTATAACCCGATAACAGAAAGTTCCCCAAGGTGTAATGAAAGCGGTCTTCTCCATATCTTCCGGCGCCATCTTGATTTACTTTGAACTTTGCGGTACTGTCGACCAATACGTCAATGTGAGGTAATGGGAAGTCGTCCTTCGGACTAGCTCTATTCAGATCTCTGTAGTCTACACACATCCGAACCTTACCATCTTTCTTTGCAACAGGCACTATGTTGGCTAACCACTGAGGATAGACCGATGTAACAAGGAAACCTGCATTAATCTGCTTCTGAACCTCCTCTTTGATCTTGTCAGCCATGTCGGGACGAGTCCTTCTCAGCTTCTGTTTGATCGGCGGACATTCAGGTCTCAACGGTAGACGATGCTCCACAATATCGTTGTCCAAACCCGGCATATCCTGGTAGGACCATGCAAACACATCAACATACTCTTTGAGAAGCTCCAATATTTTCTCTTTAACTTCCGGGATAAGCAATGCTCCGACTTTAACCTCCTTTCTATCTTCCTCATCACCCAAATTGACTAACTCTACAGGTTCTTCAAACGGTTGAATTATCTTCTCATCATGCTCAAGCAAACGGGAAATCTCAACAGGAATCTCTTCGTCCTCCTCTTCTTCGGCTCTGAACACAGGGAATTCAAAGTTGGGAGAGGGCATAGGATCATTGTTTTCGATGGTTAAGTCATGGACTAATCTGCACATATGATTATGCTTTATTTTAGAAATCGATTTGTGCAAATAAAACAAAAGGTTATTATATTTTCCTATTACTACCAATTAATTTTCATTACTATTTCCCAGAAAAAGTGAAAAATAAAACAGTAGTGGACAAAATAACATTTTTATTCATTAAAGGGAAATACTTGAAACAAGGAGCCCAGACATATCTCTTTTGCCTTGGGCAGAGCAAAAGGAATTATTTTTCATAGCCCGACACAAAATATTTTTCGCCTTGGGCAGAGCGAATTTTTCAAAGAAAAACAAAACAAAACATTACTCGGAAATGTGCATAACAACAGGAACATCAACAGCTATCCAGTTTTGGTAAGCCAATCCAGGCGTCACAAAATCGGGCAAATCTTCCTCGGAATCATCTTCTATGATAGCATCAACCTCAGGATGTATAAACCCTTCACTTCGGAAAACCTCTTGAATCGGACGAACAACCACCTCCTTCTTGACTCTTGCAGACACAGGACGAAAACCAAGACCTTCCCCGGATTTGTTCTCGGGAAAAGTCAACACCTGGCCCCATCCTTCGGCCGAACCACTTTCCACCACTCGTCGCGCATCCTCAAAAGAAGAAATGGATGCCCCTCGCTTCTTCACTGCATTCTTGGCAACAGAAAGACCTTGGAACTGGGTTCCAACATCCTCGTCAGCATCAATAAAAGAGAATGATGATAAATGGCTTACCACCATAGCTTGCTCTCCCCCAATCATCACTAGCTTCCCATGCCTCACAAACTTCAGTCTCTGATGGAGCGTAGAGGTGACTGCCCCTGCATCATGGATCCAGGGACGACCCAATAAGCAACTGTAGGCAGCACGAATGTCCATCACTTGGAAAGTGATTTGAAAAGTATGGGGACCAATTACTATAGGCAGATCCACTTCACCAATGACTGTCTTCCTAGAACCATCGAACGCTTTAACAATTACTCCACTAGGTCTCATGGGAGCACCTGGATATGAGAGTCGAGATAATGTAGTTTTGGGTATCACATTCAACGATGAACCCGTATCCACCAACACACTTGATAAAGTATCATTTCCGCAACTTACTGAGATATGCAAAGCCATATTGTGGTTCCTCCCCTCCTCCGGGAGTTCTTCATCACTGAAACCAAGATTGTTACACGAAGTAATATTTCCCACAATCCCATCAAACTGGTCAACCGTCACATCATGATCCATGAACGCCTGGTCCAAGACCTTCATCAAAGCTTCTCTATGGGCACCAGAATCTCTCAGTAAAGCAAGCAAAGAAATCTTGGAAGGAGTTTGCAAAAGTTGGTCCATAATCTTATATTCACTTCTCTTGATAAGCTTCAAGATCTCATCATCCTCAAGGTGAGGGATAGGTTCACTGGATTGGCCTATCTCAACCCTTGGTTCAACATTTCTCACTGGAATCTCCGCCGTTATGGGTCTCCTGACTTGAACTTCTGGTCTCTTCAAAGGTACTGCTGCAAAAACACGTCCACTTCTTGTAACTCTACTCACATCAGCAATGTTAACAAAAGACGGTCTTGTTGGTATAGGGACTTCTACCCCATTCTCAATCATTGTGGCATTATACTTATATGGTACAGCTTGGTCTGAGTTGTAAGGCACAGGACCAGGTGGGTAAATAATCAAAGGATCAACAGGTGCAGTCTGACTGTCGTAAGCGATCTCTACCGATTCAGGCAAATTGAATTGTGGTATGATAACATTCACTTCATCCTCCGGATTTCTGTCATACGTAATAGTGATAACTCTCTGGTCTAGCAACTTCTGAATATCCTCCTTTACAATAGGACAATCAACCTCTCTTGAACAAAACTCACAAACATCATAATCATGCTGGTGCCTAACAAAGGCAAGTCTTCTCAAACTCTGATTTAACCTGATCAACGACTCTCTTATGTGTTCCACTTGAAAAACTCGAAACTTCCCCGGACAACCTTCCACCATATTCACTGAAGCTGCCCCATGTCGAGGCAAAGGATTATCTCTAACATTTGGATTAACATCCTTGAAAGACAAGATACCATTCTTAATCAATCTCTGCACGTCCGCCTTCAAAGCAAAACAGTTCTCAAGGTTGTGCCCCGGCGACCCTTGATGATATTCACAAAACTGATCCGCCTTGTACCACGGAGAAGTACTATTCGGTGCGACAGGAGGAGGCTTTGTCGTTATGAGATTCTTCCTGATAAGAGTAGGGAACAATTCAGTATAAGTCATAGGAATGGCATCGAACTGCGCTTTTCTGGGTGAACGGTTCTGATTGTTGAATGGATAAGCCTGTTGTCGAGGCTGCTGCTGAAATGGCCGTTGTTGAGTTGGTGGAGTTTGATGAGCTGGGGTCATCAAAGCTGGGCGGACAGCCGGGGTGACTGCCGCAACGTGAGAGTAACCTCTCCTAGGTCTACCTGGGAACAAAGCGCTGACATCCTGCTCTTTTCTTTTCAGGAAAACACTTCCAAACTTCTTAGCACTGCTAGACGAACTTCCTTCTTTAACCAAACGCCCTTCACGAATCCCTTCCTCTAACCGCATGCCCATGCTTACCATTTCGGTGAAATCACTAGGTGCGCTGGCTATCATTCTTTCATAGTAAAAGGAACCTAAAGTCTTCAAAAATATCTTTGTCATCTCTTTCTCCTCAAGAGGTGGATAGATTTGAGCAGCAATTTCACGCCACCTCTGGGCGTACTCCTTAAAAGACTCTCGGTCTCTTTGTGACATCGCCCGGAGTTGATCCCTGTCCAGTGCCATGTCAACGTTGTACTTATACTGGTGGACAAAAGCTTCGCTAAGATCGTTGAAGTTGCGGATCTGAATACTGTCTAAACCCATATACCACTTTAGAGCAGAACCCGTCAAACTATCTTGAAAATAATGAATCAACAAGTCATGATCATCGAAATACGTAGACATCTTTCTCACGTACATTGTCAAATGGCTTCTAGGACACGAATCACCCTTATATCTCTCAAAGTCTGGCACTTTGAATTTTGCGGTAATCTTGACATTCGGAACTAAACAAAGTTCATGCGTGTTCTTCCCAAACAAATCTTTCCCCTTTAATGCTCTGAGCTCCTTCTGCATTTCCTGGAACTGATCCTGAAACTCTTCCATTCTATCAAAAAGACCCAAACTTTCAGCAGGCTCGGCAGGATAAGTAGGTTCATTCAAGTATGGCACGGAATGGACCACAGGAGCGACAATTGTCATAATCGGTTGCGGAAAAGGTGTTACAGACGGAATTACTGGCGGCAAGGCAGTTGTCTCTGGCTGAGGAAGAGACGAAGCAGGTTGAAATAAAGGTTGTACGGAAGGCTGATATCCCTCTGGCACAAAGTTGCAAGGCATTCCCCACGGAAAACCTTTCGGCATCTGATGTTGAAGCGGAGAGTTGATTTGAGTCACGGACGTCGGAACGGTGACAATCTCGGAAACCACCGGAGTTGAAGTCTGAATCTCGGCAGCTGTAGTTGATGGCTGATTCTGAACAGCCACCAAACTTTCCACTAACGCAGTTAACTTTTCCATCTCGATACGAAGTGTAGCAACTTCCCCACGAAGCTCATGGTTTTCCTGTTCCAGATCTTCCATTTTCCTCTGACAATTGGCTCGAGTGTCGTATCGGTGAGACAGCTTGACAACCTTTGGAGTGGAATAAGAACAAGGATAAGACTCTAGAAAACATGTGAAGTGAAATGTTGAATGATGCATGATGTGCGATGCAAATGATGATTCATTTTAAAAGTTATTCAAGGAACTTTAATAATTTTGCATACATCAATGGTAAAGGAATTTGGAACAACAAAAACTCAATCCATTAATCGAAAGCGATAAATTACAACTTACAATTTTGGAATATCAAAACAGTAAATTACAACTTTGGGATAACAACCCAATAATAAAAGCAGTAAATTACAACCTCGAAACATGGAATCCATAATAAAGCGATAAATTACAATTTTAAAACATGAAGTCCAAAATAAAGCAATAAATTACAACTTTGGAGCATGAAGCCCATAATAAAGAAATAAATTACAACTTTGGAGCATGAAGCCCATAATAAAGCAATAAATTACAACTTTGGAGCATGAAGCTCTTTTACATAGTTTTACAAAATGACATCAATAAAATAAAACTAAAAGCTAAAGATCACTCAGAATCATCAGATGAGGGACCAAACACCAACTGTAACCGGAGCTTCTTGATCTTCTCTTCATAAAAGTCTTCCATCTCTTTCTTCTCAGCTACCATTCGATCAATGATTTCCTTCTGCGGATTAGGAACGAGAGCCACGCTTACCGAACCTTCCTTCTTTCTCTTCCTTTCACTAGCATACTTCTTCAGCAAGGCATCCTTTTGACGAAGCTTCTCATTGTGATCAATGAACCAGCCGTCTTGAATAAACAACAACTCCTCCTTTTCCTTTAGCTGTCGAGTCAGGACTCGATTCTCATATTCAGACATATGGTACTTTTCTTTCCAAGCATCCCTCTCGGACTTCATCCTAGCCAGATTTCCTTGGTATTCTCCTATATTCGCGATAGGGATAACTACAGATGATGGTGCAACGGTGGGGAATAAAGGTTTCTCAAGTTTGTAGGGCATCTTGAGAGCACAAGCCCTAGCACGGACCCACTGTAGGTAAGGCTCCAAAGAAACGGCACCTCTATGTCCTAACATATCTCTCCCTTTCCTATGGATGTGGCGCCAAGCTCCTTCGATCTCCCTCTTAGCTGCCTGATGATCTTGTCCTTCCTGTAGAAAGAAACCACTCACATGGATGTTGTTTGGCTTATCCCTCATCAGGTACCCGAACTGACGGCGCGCGAGAACAGGGTTATAGTTGATTCCACCTCTCGTACTGGGAAGAGGCACGTTAGGAAAAGCACCACAGCTATCGATGATCTTCACGTCGTAGTAAACTCGATTATACCAGTCAATGTCGAAATGAGTGAGAGCCATGATCTTTGGCGCCCAACGCGGTTCCTTCTCGAGATCCCAGAAAACATCAGACCCAGGTAGATGCGAAACATACCACTGATACAACAACGGTGCACAACAAATAATCATTCCTCCTTGATAAGAGTTTCGAAGATGGATGGAGTAGTAGGTATCTCCGAGCAACGTAGGGACCGGAATTCCAATCAAGAAAATTCTGATGGCGTTAATATCCACAAATTTATCAACGTTAGGGAACAAGAATAGACCATAAGCGAATAAAGAAAACACGTCTTCGAAGGCAACAGTATCTTTTATCTCAGCAAAATGACGAGCTTTCCTCAACAAAAACTGTGCAGACAAACCTCGGATTCCCCCTTTCGTAGTCATGTTCTCCTCTATCTCTGATTTCTTCCAGTGGGTGATAGTCGCTATCTCGTGAGATTTGGGCTCCTCTTCTAATCCAGAAAAAGGAACACAGTCGGTGATCGGCAAGCCAAGTATGTAGGAATACTCTTCTAAGGTGGGCATCAACTGGTAATCCGGAAAGGTGAAACATCGATACAAAGGATCGTAGAATTGAACCAATGTATTGAGGATGCCTTCCTTCATCTTGCGCTTCATGAGAGGTATAATGGACCCATACTTCTTTTGAAAATCCGTCGGGTTCTCGATCTTCGGAATCAAACTCTTCAATTCTTCAATCTCGGGCTCCTTAAAACTAAAACTTCGAGTGTTTCTCCTTCCAAATTCCATGATAACCTGAGATGTCTGCAAAAATCATTCCGAAGTTCCTTGAAAAACAAGTTTCTTATAAAGATGTTGATGAATGCATGAATGAATGATAATGCAACAGTCACACACAAGTTCGCAAACATGGGGTTCAAAGGTTCAACGTTCAGCAAGGAGTCGAGGGTAAATCCCACCCAAAGGTATGTACTAATGGTTCAATCACACCTGTAAGACAAGGTTCTAAGAGTTCCCAGAGTCTACGTTCCTCCTTCGGATATTACCAACGTCTTGATTACTCAATAATTAGCAATATTCTCAAGAGAAACTCGTCCGAACGTAGCATCGCGTAACAACTACTTCTGAATTACTCTGTTATAGTCTCTGTGCTACACCTAAAAAGGCCAAGATGGGTTAGGGTTCTACGGTCCTCAACTTCTCGGGCTCCTAGGTCGAAAATAATAATGTCCTCTCGATTACTCGGTAAACAAATATTAAGTTCAAGAGGGCCTTCCATTGAGTGGGGGATCTCATGCCTCCTTCTTCGGGATTACTCCCTCAAAGTTAACATGACTATACCGCCCGTCCTATTCCTTAAGTGTTACTTAATCCGGGTATAGGATTCGTCCTTGCAAAAAACCCAAACACCCTAATTTAAACACATAATCAAACAAATCAAATAATAGTAAACAGATAAAACAAATTAGGCTTAACCCACTTAGGGATGGACCAGCAAGAGGTCAATCTGTCCCCAGCAGAGCCGCCAATTCTGTAGCGATAAAAAATGTAGCGGGGTAAATCGGAGATCGAATTATTGATTAATTCGTCTCACAAAAGCAAGAGTCGCCACCGCGCTTTATTGTTTCCAAGGGAAAAGGGGAAAGAGCGAAATAAAACCCTAAATATGCAATGTAAATAAAAACTTTTTTTTTTAAAAGTAATAAAGATACAAAGCGTTTTTGAAAAGAGATCTATGGTTCGGGGGTTGGTTATACAATGGGAAGGTATTAGCACCCACTGCATCTATAGTAATCTATAGGAACCTTTTGAAATATCTGTTTATTAAAATTGATCGTTTGAAAAAAATGAATCGTTTTGGCCGAAAAGGGGTACGGACGGGTTTTGAAGATGCGACGACCTAATGTCGAAGTTTTTGCTTAAAGGGTATAAGTTTTGAAAAGATTGAATATTTAAGGAAAAATTATCCTAAATTTTAATGAAATGCGAATGTTCGCGCAATTAGATTTGAGGACATGAAGTCGACAAATTTAATCGTTTTTCCCTCGGATTTAAACGTAAACAGAATAAACAAGTAAATATGAAATAATTAAACAGAAAAAATTATGCGGATAATGAATAAATAACAACAGTTAAATAAATGACCAAATGGTGAAAATATGCATTTTTGGATTTTTATTTAATATTAATGAAAAGAAAATGTTTTTAATAGTTTCCATTTTTTACGCATTTTTTATATGGATAAAAGTAATGAGAATTAATTAAGGAAAACAAAAATATTTTTTAAGTTTAAGTTTCTATATTTTTTTTATATTTTTTTGTATTAGTATTAACTAAACGAGTGAATTAATTAAAAGAAATAAAATGTTTTTTTAAGTTTTATTTTTTATATGTTTCTAAATTTAATAATAACAAAAGGGTACTATCTAAGAATTATTAAATAACTCTAAACCAAGCTAAGAAAATTTAAAAGGGGTATTATCTTAAATCTAATAAAAAAGAATACTAAAATTATTAAATTAAACCTAAAATTTTATGGGAAAAAAAAGGTCACCTTATTAAAATGTTTAATTAAATCAAACTCTATTTTGATTAAGTTAAATAATTAAACTAAATCATAATAGTTCTAAAAAACTAAAAAAAGAATAAATAAAATAAAAAAGGGTGTAATAAAAGTTAGAGGAGCAAATAAATGGGCCACAGATTCTGAGGGGGCCCAAGACAAAAGGCAGGAAAGGGGGGTGCAAGCAACTCGTTTGGGCCTAGGCGTTGGGGTTCAGTCCAATTATTTCACAATTGTTTTAGGGTAAACATGATTTGGTAATTGGGATTAAGGATTTAGGTTTTGTGACCACGGCTCCGTTCTTGCTTGTCTTCTTCGCATGACTCATCTCTTCGTCTCTTGCTTCGCTACTGTGTTCCACAGCCCAAGCCACCGGCATCTCATCCTCCTCTTCCCTCCAGTCCAAGCATTAGGGCGACGGTCACGAATTCACGGTACAAACATTATCTTTCAAATCTTTATGTTTTGGTTACGGTTTGCATGCTCGTGATTTTGATTCTGTTTGTTTTATTATGTTGTTTTGAGGCATTTTTTGAAAAAAAGAAAAGAGAAGAGATACCTTGGGGACGGAGGAGAGGATGAGGTGAGCTAGGAGGCTGGGCAAGGAAGGACGGTGGAGGCGCTGTGAGCTTGCTTCGGACTACCGGTACTCTGTATTTATCTTTCTTCTTTTCTTCTGTTTCTATGTATTTGATGCTTGGTTGCCTTGAAAAACTTCTCCTATCTTCTTCTTCACTGTGATTATGTACGATTTTGTTAATGCTTCATCGCCTTGAACTTGACCTATGATGATTTGCTGAGGTTTTTGGTGCCTTGAATATTTTGAATGCTATGTTGAAAAATGATTTTTTGACTAGCTTGATGATATTGACGCTTTTTCTCTTCTTCTTTATGATTTCGCTACTGTATACTTTCCGTTGCTTTTTGTTGGCCAGTGATGAGGTAATCTGAGGCCTGATGGTATGCTTGTTATTGTTTGGACATTGGTTTTGGTTCTACTGGTTTTGTGAACAGGATGGTACAGGTTTATGGTTTATATTGGTAGGAAGGTTTTTTTAAGACATGGTTATGGATGGTACTGTTTGATATATGGTTTTGATATTTGTGATGGTTTTATGGAAATTGGTTTATGGCGTATGTTTGACAGTAGGGATGCTGGTTCCTTGTTTAGGCCATATGGTTTTGGTTTAGATAGTAGGAATGGTTTATGCAGGTTCTTACTGGTTTTAAGCCATGAAGGTTTGATGGTTTAGACAGGTTCTTACTGGTTTTTACAGTAGGAATGGTTTTTTGATTGCCTAGGCAGGTTTTTACTGGTTTTTACAGTAGGAATGGTTTTTTGATTGCCTAGGCAGGTTTTACTCTCTCCTTTTTCTTGAAGGGGCTCTTCTGTTATGTTATATAGTTACTTGGCATTGTTTACGTTATAGGCTTGGGTTTGAATATTTTACAATATTCTCTTGGCCAATCTGCACATCTGCTTCAATGGTTTGTTTGTATTCCTCTTTCATGCTTCTTTTTCTACTGAGTTACTGTTGTAGCTTTGTTTTGTATCCACTTATGCCTAAACCAAAACCTGTAAAAACCATATTTCTTTCTCTCTTCTCTCTCTTAGTACATTGATGCATAAAAATGATGTGTACTTACTGTTCTGAAATTGCAAACATGCTGGAAAATGATGAAATGGGGAATATATTATGCTTGCAAAAATGGTTTTGAACTGCATATTTCTTTTGTCTACTGCATGGAGCTTAAGCTTTTGACTTCTTCCTATGTGGGCATGTAGTTTACGTTGGAATTGAATATGTCATTTGTTTATGCATATGTTGTGGATTTTGTATGCTGTGTATATTTTGAAATATGCATTTTTGACAAAAGAAATTATGCATATTCAGTTTTGAAAAATAAAATGAATTTGTGCATGTTTTAAATTGTGCATTCATTTATGAAAAATAAAAATTCCCCCCTTTTTTGTGAACCGGGAGAAATCCCGTGATTTGCAAAAAAGGGTAAACTGATTCCAGCCGTTCGCTTTTAATGATGAACACTAATAAATAATTTTCTACTTTTAATTATTTATTCAATTCTGACTTTTCTTTTTAATTGTTTTTGCAGGTAAAATTAAATGAGCAGACAAAAGCATTGGATAGAAGATTAGAATTAGAATTTTAGAAAAATAGTTCTATTTTACTTTAACTTTTATGTAATTGGTTATTATAAATATTTTGTAAATAATACAATATTTAAATAACAATTGTAATAAAATAGAATAAAGTGAAATAAAATTCTATTATTTCCTAGTCAATTCTTTTCTTTCCAATTATTTATTTATCGTTTATAATTCTTTAAATTGTATAATAATTGAAAATCAATTTCAATCACTTAAATTCAGAATAATAAACGAATAAATAAACATCATTGATCAATTAATAATTTCAATTATTTAATTCGTTATTCATAACTTTCTAAATTATAATAATTAAAAATAGAATTTCAATTATTTAACTTAGAATGATAAATAATTAAATAACCATTATTGACCAATTAATGATCTTCTTTTCAAATATTTATTATATTATTCATAAATCTTTAAATTATGTAATAACTGAAAATAAATTCCAATTATTTAAATTTAAAATAGTGAATAATAAATAAACACTGTCTGAACGATTAATATGCCTCTTTTCAAATATTTATTTTGTTATTTATAGATCTTTGAATTATATAATAACTGAAAATAAAATTCCAATTATTTAAATTTAAGATGATAAATAATTAATAAACATCATTTAAGTCTTGATCAGTTAATAAATTTAGCGTTCAAAAATAAACAGCTCTCGACCTGAAAAAGTTATGAATTTTTAAAAATCAAAAGATCAAAACGCTTGCAATGTAATGATGTAGATGGGAGATGGTATCTTAGGTCAAAATTTTGGGTACAACAACGCGTAGGTGCCAAATCAGCATTGTACTGATACTGACGATAGAAAGCGGCTGCCAAGTCTTCCCAATTGTGGACCTCTGATCTCTCGAGCTGGTAAAACCAATCTAACTAAGTGCCAGACAAGTTGTCTTGGAAAAAGTGCACCCAGAGGTTTTTGTCGGATGAATGTGGCTGGATCTTTCTAACATACGACCTCAAGTGCATCTTAGGGCAAGATAGACCGTCTTGGCGAATGTTGGCACTTTGAATTTAGGAGGGATAACAATCCCAGCTACAAGCCCCAGTTCCTCAAAATCCAATCCGGGCACCCTCTGCAACTCCATAGCTGCCAATCTATCTTCAAGGTTCTTATACTTGTCATCCGCTGGTGGATACTGTTGTTCTGAATAGTCTTTGTCTGCTTCTTCTTCCTCCTCTTCTACCTCAAATTCGGAAGGCACAGTAACTCCTTTCCCTTTGTCAATCCCTTCGTCGGACGTTGATGGAAACTCAAGAGTCCTTCTAGAATCACCCTCAAATCTTCTTCCGAAAGTAGCTACCCCCGGTCTCTTTTTCTTTTTCTTCTCTTTACTCTTCTCTAGCAGAGCTTTGAGATCCTCTTGACCCTTTGCCAAGGTCATGAGGAGTTGCTGAAATTGTGAATTTTGTGCCTGTAGGTCCTTCACTGTTTGTTCCAAATCCATCTTACTGAAATAAACAGCAGAAAGATAAGGAAACCTGGCTTGAAGACCTGTTTATGCATATGATGAATGATATGTTGTTCATGTAATGCATTTAAGGGTTCAAAAATTCAAATTTGTTGCAAACAAAAAAGAACGCACGTCATATTAAGAAGAAATTTTTTAGTACATAAATGCCCCATGGGCGAAATATTACAAAAATCTTAATGTAAAAAGACGTTGCGCATCCTTTTTGGTGTGATGTAGGTGTTAAGAGTTTCCTCCTCGTGAAGTCGGCGGGTGAGCTCTAAAACCTTCTCCTCACTGGCATAGAAGCTGGCTTCAAAAGTATCACGTTCTTCTCTGAGTTGGATCCAACTCTTTTGCATTTCCTCCCATGATGTTGGCATGTCAGGATATAGGATGGTGTATGGAACCTCTCCTTCCTTAACAGGCTCTTTGATCAAGGGGAGAATGTGAGGATATGGCATCATGAGATTCTGGGAGCGGGTTCGTACCCACTTGAGGTAAGGCTCAAGGGGGATGGAATTATTGTGCCCCAGTGTCTTACTATCCACCTTGTTAAGCATCCTCCAAGCTCTGATGAACCTTTGGCGAAGTCCTTGCGCATCGTTGTCGAAGTCAAAAACTAGGTCAGGAATCAGCATGTCATGAGGGCCATCCCTCCGAGCATATCCAAATTGTCTCAAGGCTAGATAGGGGTTGTAGGTAATGCCTCCCCTAATACCAAGTAGTGGGACATTAGGGAATTCACCACAACGATCAATGAGGATGACATTTTCTCTGGACCGAGAACACCAATGTACATCAGAATGTATGAGGGTCATCAACCGTTGTGACCACCTTAAACCCTGCTCATTCTTCACAACTGATTGTGGAAGGTGAGAAATAAACCACCTTGCTAGGAGAGGAGTACAGCACATGAGAACACCTCTTTTCCTCATTGTTCGTGTGTAAAATGAGTGTAGGATGTCCCCAAGTAATGTAGGTATGGGATTCTTGGACATGAAAATCTTAACAGCATTCACATCTATAAGTTGGTCAGGGTGTGGGAACAAGACCAACCCATAAATAAGGAGTGCCACAATTTCTTCAAAGGCTTGCAGATCCAGGGAATTCCAACACTCTTGTGCCTTCTCAAACAAGAATTTTGCCAAGAAGCCCTTGACACCACTTCTGGTTTCCCAATGCCCCTTGATGTCAGATGGTTGCAAGTGCAATGCTTGAGCAACATTTTCAGGTTTTGGTTCTTTTTCCGTACCGTTGTAGGGTAGTTGATTAAGAATAGGAATTCTCAGGAGTTGAGAAAATTCCTCCAAAGTAGGCACCAATTGGTAGTCAGGGAATGTGAAACAGTGGTGTAGGGGGTCAAAGAACTGGAAGAGAACTTTAACCATGTCTTCTTCAATGTTGGTGTTGACTAAGCTGAGAAGTCTACCATGTCTTTCACTGAAGAGAGAATTTTCTGGAATTCTGGATGTAAGCTCCTTGAGTTGAGGAGGGACTCTCACAAGGTTGACTTGAATTGTTTTCCTGCGAAGAGTTTCCATGACCTACAAAACAAGAATAAAGATGAAGATCCAAACCCTTGAAATGGTTAGTGGATGCATATGATGCTTTATGATGTTCATGATCTATGCACCAACATATGTACAAGCAAGTCACACAAAAACCCTAGTTTCAGGCTTGCATGAGGTTTCACAGGTAAGTACCCTCTTGAGTTTAGTTGGCTCAAAACCTGTCCTATAAATAGTAACCGGGTTCTAAGGAGCTCAATATCATTGGATTGTTTTCTATGTTCATTGTTTTGGTTTAGCCACTTAACTAGCGACCAAAATATTTCAAGAAAACAAGCCTCAATGAGTGTAGTATCGAGTATCTACCAACTTCGGACTGCACCAAAGCCGGTCATCTCACTACCCCTAATGAAAGGCCAAGATGGTCAAGTAAGGTTCTAGGTCATTAGTGCTTAGTGACATCACTCAGCGGCCCCGTATTCTCTTTGATTGACTCAAAGGCTACCGGTACTCACAAATATGTCGCACTAATATAGCTATTACTTCAACCGTGTCGGTATCCCGCACAGTTTCCACAATGTATTGCTATCTATGAATGTTTCCCCAAATCCGAGTGGAGGATTTCAAGCCCAAACAAGAGAACCAAAATGTAGATCAATCAAAACAAACAATTAATCATGCAAAGGGTGATCTAAGCCCTAAGGTTACTCAACTTTTATTCATTTCCCCAGTAGAGTCACCAGTTCTGTGATACGTTGGGAGAACTGACTTGAGTTTTGCGTTTTGTGTTCGCAAATGTTTCGGTTTAGCAAGAGTCGCCACCGACTTTTTATTTTATCCTAAGGAAAGGCCAAAAAGCACAGGAAAGACCTTTGAGATGTTTTCTTGGGTTCGGGGAGTAGATTATAGAAAGGGAAGGTATTAGCACCCTTTCTATCCATGGTTATCCATGGGCTGTTAGTTACTTGCTTAGATCACTTGCTTTGCATTTTCAATTATTTGAAATGGTGCTTTGTGTGTGATTTTGAAAGATGTTTTGAAAATAGGCCATCATTGTGGCAACCTTTGTAATGATTCTTGTTTGAATGTATACAAAGGTGTATGTCTTTTTGAAAGGTTTTCAATGTTTTGAAAGTTGTTTTGAAATTGTGTTGTGGAGTGTGTTTTGAAAAATAGCAAGGATGTTTTGCAAGATTTTTGATCAAGTAACTAAGAGTTGTCTACCCTATTTTACTCAAAGATCTTTCTTATGTTTTTAACCCTTTTAATAGTGTTGTTTCACCATTGTTTTTGGTGAACAACCTTGTGTTAGGATGTAAACGGGACAGGTGCGGGTCATCGTATGACCATGATAGCAATGTTGTGAAATGACTTAGCACTTTTCTGTAGGGACTAAGATCATTTTGAGAGGCAACTTTGATAGCGTCATCGAGGGACTATGATCTTTTTTCGATTCGTTTGTGCTAAGACATCCCACATGCATAACATGGCCATTTTTATAAGGCAACAAGTGGAATTCCCTTAAGGGTGCATGTGTGCAAAGTGTGTTTGATTGCATGCATTGTTATCTTTGATTTTTGGGTTGTCTAACTGCTGATTTTATCTTGCCATACACACCTAATTACTAGCATTTATACAAAGCAAGAAAAATGCAGGAAATAAATATCCTACACTATTACAACCATATTGAATTGCATGAGAATATAAAGGCAAAAATAAGGTAAAAGCAAGAAAAATGAGTGTCTTTCGACCCAAGCAGCAGCACCATTCGATTTGCATTCTGTTGGCCTCCTTCGATTGGGTCTGGCATCAGTAAGGTCCTGTCCTTCGATTGGGAATTCGTGCCAGTGAGGTCATGGCCTTCGATTGGGCTTTGGCACTAGTCAGGTCATGTACTTCGATTGGAGGCTGGCACCAGCATGGAAGTGCCTTTCGTCTGAGCCTGGACTTAGTGCAAGTGTGCCTCTGGCTGGGCCTTTCTGCCTTGTTGCCTACTTCGATTGGGCCTGGAGTCAGTGAGGAAGCCTGGGGCTTCGTTTCATACTCCTGTCTTTTGTTATGGCATGGAAATGGAAAGGTTATGGATTTCGTCTGAGGTCTGGAAACAACAAGGTTTTGGCTTTTCCACAGGCTCCTTGCTGACTCCTTGTAAGCATATTTTAGGCCCTCAAATTGTGATTCGAAAGGCTTGTGCAACTAGCCAATCGAAGGGTATAACAAACATGTCTCAAGTTCTTAAATGCAACATCCAAACATAACTACAATCCAGGGGTTAGCACAAAAAAACCAATGGGTCTCAAAGTCTAAATTATAACTAATTAAGGTTGAGTTTTCAGCATAAGAGCAATCATAATCTAATGCTAAAACATGGTCCAGAAATATATACATTTTTCTTTATTGGCCTGTACTCATGATGTTTAAATGAAGAAGTCCCAAGCTGGAGAGAACTTACCTCTTGAAGTGCTTAATCGAAAGAGCTGTAGGTGACCTTTTTTGATGGTGGAGGGAGCCTTGCTGGGATCTTTCTGAAGCTAGTTCTGTTACTGTTTGATTTGGGAAGGCAGGTCTGAGTTTCTGTTAGTTTTGATACAGGCTTGCTTGCAGTTGCAGTTGGACTGGCTTTAGGCAGGTTTGTTTGCAGTTGCAGTTGAATTGGCTTGAGTTTTCTAGTTTTGGTAAGGAAGGCAGGATTTGAGGTTATGCAGGCCTCAAGGCTTGTATTTGTAACACAGGTTTGATGTTCTGGTGTTAGGCAGGAGGGTGCAGTTCTTGATTTGTTGTTTGGATTCTGGGTATGTGTTTGAGTGTCTAAGTGTTTAAGTGTTTAAGTGTTTAAGTGTTTAAGTGTTTAAGTGTTTAAATGTTCAAGTGTTCAAGTGTTCAAGTGTTTGAGAATTTGAGAATTTTGTGGTGTATGAGAATTTTGAAGATACGTTCCTCTGGCCAAAAGTCCTCCCTCAGCTTTGCATAAATTCCTCTATTTATAGAGAAAGAATGGACATGCTGTCCAAAGCCAGCCTTGCAAATAGGTGATAAAACATTGTAACGTGACAGTACCTGTGGGGGCCTCCTGGTAGTTAGGGTGCAGAGGCTGTGACTCATGCTTCTGTCATTGCTTGTGGAGCAGAAATAATAAAATAAAGCCTAGCTGGAAAGTAAATGTCCAACTTGTGCCACAAAAGCAAGATGAATGGTTTAGGTGAGGTTGCTTCATGCTGAAGGAAAATAGGTGCAAGGCTCAAGACAGACTTTACTAAAAGGTAGTACTGTGCTATTAAGTGCAAGTGGTCTTAGACAATAAATGTGTACAGGCCTAAAAAGGGAAGACACGTGGCCTAGCCTATGGGTCTGAATGTCCAACTTGATCTTTTGAGTCGAATCCTCCATCTTTCTACACCTTTCAACCAGACTGGAACAAAATAGCATTCGTTTTCACCAGCTGTGTGTCCTTCAAATGGACCAACTGTGTGTTCTTCGAATGGCCCTTTTCAGAAGGTTATTAACTTCTGATTCGAAGGAAGCTTTCAGAACATTATTGACTCTTTGAATTGAAGAAAACCAGAGGGAGGCCTTTGCCTCAGTCAAAGCTTGTGGCCGAAACAAGCTAACTTGAAGGAAGCTATTGCCCAATCGAAAGCTCATGCTCTAAGGAAGCATATTGCCCAATTGAAACCTAGGTCGAAGCAAACATATTTCCCAATCGAAAGTCCATGTTCGAAGGAAGCTTAGAGTTCAACATGAAGGACATATCCAAGTTGTATTCGAAAGAGGATTTTGCTAAACTGAAGTTTTCATCCAGGCACACAGAAGGTGAGTGCCCAAACGAAGACTTGCATTGTAGGGGGGTACATGTGACCAGTAGGTCATGGCCTTCGATTGCAAGCATGCAGGCAGCAATCTTGTCCAGTCGAAGCAGGCTTGTAGGCAGCGAAATGTCCAGATTCTAAAGAGGCATACATAAGGCAAAATGTCCAGATTCGAAAGAGGCATACATGAGGCAAAATGTCCTGATTCGAAAGAGGCATACATGAGGCAAAATGTCCAGATTCGAAAGAGGCGTGTAGGAGGAAAAAGGTCCAGATTCGAAAGATGCACGCTAGTAGCCATTTTGAGCAATCAAAAGAGGCCAAGAGTCAATCGAAGTATGCTGAATCGAAGGAGACATGTTTTCCACCAAATTTGTCAAAATGTTATTTTTATCTGTTTTCTCCATTTTTGATAGTTTCCTTTTAATTTGGTACTGGAAAATCCCAACACACCTGTGCAAGCTTGAAACTTGAGAATCCTTGTAAGAAAGGCCTTGAGAATTGAGAGGGCAAATTTTGGGGTATAACAGTGATGAAAGTAATAAAGTGCAGAAAGTAAATGAACACCAGATGTATACTAGTTCCCCTAACAGATCGAGAGTACTCCAGTCCTCTTGCCAACACGGAAGAGATTTCACTATAGTTTAGAATGATTGGACAAGCCTAATCACACCAAAGGTGATGCCTTAATGTCTAATCTATAGGGATATCAAAGGCTCTTAAAACCTTTAAGGTCTTGAACACTGAGTGCAAGAAGAACAAACCTCTTCAATGCACACACTTGCTCCAACAATCCTGGAATGCAAGGTTAATCTTATACAAAATCTGAATTTTTTTTCCAAAGTATGATCAATTCTTGAATAACACTATGGTTATCTAGATACTAAGACAAGGTTTAATAGGAAGTTTATAGTCAGATCTAGTGCTTAATATATGCTGAAACAATGAGGAGTATGAAATTTCTAAGCATTATTTCATGCAATATGTAAATTCTCAAAGTTTTACAACACTTAGAATTTTTGAAAATTTGAATAATGTGTGTTATGTTAAGATCAGAGTGCAAACTAATTTTATATATGAAATTTACCCTTTCATTACACTCTAAATGAGTAAAAAGATACAATGGTTGGACCCCAAGAGGTATCATCCAACAGCCAAGTAAAACAAACAAAATTTGAATTTTTCTTTAGCGGTAACGGGTTACACATATGCAATAACGTGTGTATTTTCAAATTTGCATGCCTGTAACCGGTTACCCAAAAGCTATAACCTATTACCGCTGAACCATAAATTTTATTTTATTTTTGCGAATCCCTGTAACTGGTTATTGTAACCCTGTAACCGTTACCATTGAGTAAAAGTGATAAAAATTTATTTTCTAAGTGATGGACATGCAATGTTTTACTCTTAAATGATCATGACACTTATGTGAAATGTTTAAAGTATATTTTGAGCACTATATCTTCTTAAAAACCTCAAATTAAAACTTGTACCTAACTTGTTGATGAATCTTCATAAATATTCATCTTGAAAGTTGGTTGTACACATGTAGAAGAATTCAAAGAGTGATCTTGAAATATTATATAATCTTGAAATATTATATGATCTTGAATATATTATTTTTCACAACCTTGATATTTCTTTGAATTTATGTATGGTGGTATTCATCAAAACACTTTGATTGGAGTGCATGCAATCACATTCTCCGCCTTTTTGATGTAGACAACCAATTTGACATTTGTAGCTTGTGCATCAAGGTCTTTGAGTGTTGCTTGTATATGTACCATAGTGATGTGCATTCTCCTCCTAAGTTGGATATCTCCCCCTGAATTTAAGTAGCCTTTGAAGACTTGTTCTTTAAAGAGGAAGCTTTAAAATCTGGAAAACATTTCTGCATCACTAAACACAAGCACACAATGTCTTCTCCCCCTTTGTCAATATCAAAAAGGATGGGGAAAAGACCATAATAAAACAGAATATAAAACACAAGTAAAAGATAGCACAAGTTATAACACAAACACAAAGTTAATGCATACTTAGAAATACATTGGCAACTAGGTCTTTGATGACATAAACAATACAGAAGGAAATACGATACAAAATGCAAAGGATAAAAACATTACATAGAAAGAACATAAACAACAAACAGAGGTACTAAGGCATTTAGAGTTCTTCATCATCACTCTCAACCAAAGAGTCCTCTTGAATTGGTGTTTTAAGGATTGTCAATTCTTGACGGATGTCTCGAAATTCAGAAATCATGAAAATTTTCCATTGAGCAGATTTTATGATAAATCATATGATTTGATATTTCACCGTCATATAAGGGTGGTGGAGGATTTGCATCTTGATTGGAGGAATTTCCTTTTTATCTATGCTCGAAAAATCCATCGTCATCTTTGAAAATGCCCATATTTTTGTTTTCGGCCGCAATCGAAATTTCACAATCTCTTAAAGTCATTTTTGTTTCGGTTTCTCCTCGGAAGCTAACTTTTACAAACATGAGAATTTTGGTTATCCAATGAGCATATGGAAGTCCACCGGACATATTTTTGAGATGCTCCATATAATTCATGATTGAGTATGCCCAATTTATTTCAAGATTATTTTTTATTACAAACAAGACTTGCATCTCAACATCACTTATTTGAGATTGATTTGAGTTCTTAGGGAGCAAAATTTAAGCAATAAAGTAATGTAGCATACGGTCACTTACAGTGAGGTTAGAGGAATACAAAGTTAACTGACTTATTGTAAAACCAGCTTCCATTTTCTTGTCCAAGATTTCTGAAATTCTGGTATCAGATATGTGATGTCAAAGGAGATGTCACGATACAATCTGAGGACAAAGTAAAGTGCACCAATAATAAAAGAAGTAAAAACACAAGGGATTATTAACCCAGTTCAGTGTACAACAACACCTACTCTGGGGGCTACCAAGCCAGGGACAAGTCCACTAAATAGTATTAATTCATAGACCCGCAGTAAACAACCAATTTACGATCTAATCACTTAATCACTACTCGTGCTATACTTCTACCTAACACACTCCTAGGTATGAGGCCCTCCTTAAATCCCTTCAATCACTTACAGTGAAGAAATAACTGAAATAATAAGTTTTAAAGACTTCAATCATTCAATGCTTAAAAGCTTATGAATCATACACAATTAACAATCAAAATAACAACTCAAGTATTAAATCAATACTAGAGTGTTTGAAAATTAAAAGACTTAGACTTCTAAAACAAAGAAAGTATTCATCTTCAAAAGTTGCAGTTCAATGAATAAGGAAGTAGGTCCTTATATATGTGAAGCAGTGAACTTGGGATGAAACTCAAATAACTCAATCTTTTGAATATTTCCATGAAAACAGACCAAGATATAATCCATAAAGATAATTCAGATAGAAAAATATTCCTCCATATTTTTCGCAGCCTATGAGTCATAAATCCTGAATTATGGCGCGCATGAAAATAGGAAACAGAAAACTTAAACTGATATTGGGATGAGTTCAGTTCAGGAGGTAGATGTCAAGACATCTGCTTTGACATTATTCAAAACAATTTGCTTCAAATGTCAAGACATTTAGAAAAACATTATCAAGACATTGTTTTACCAAAATTGCTGCAAATAAACACTTACAAACTCCCCCTTTGGCAAATTTTGGATAAAACATTATCAGAGCACATTAACAGAGCAGCAACATAAGCAAAGGAAGATGTTAAAATATCTTCTGAGACATGAGGCTCTCCCTTAAGTACTAAGCTCCCCCTCAATCAGTGGTCAGTCAGTCAGTCAGAGATTAGGCAGTTTCTCTCCCCCTTTTTAGTCATAATATGCGAAATAAAGGATGCATTCAAGAGTGTATCAGTAATATAGGTACAGACCATTGAATTCAAAAGTCAAGCACATGTAAGTGCCAAAAAGGAACAAAGGGGTTAGATAAATAAACATCAAATAGTCTAACTGTCTTCAGGACCAGTAGACTTTGTTGAGCCAGAATTTCCTTCCTCACTAGAATATCCTCCTTCAGAGCTCACTTTATCATAAAAGTTGTTGTCCTTTTGCAGCTTCATGATCATCTTTTCAAAAGTTAGCTGCCTTGTTGAACTAACTCTGATCAAATCATCTAGTTCATTGCATGCTTCCCTTAATTCAGTGATCGTGTCATCCTTGGTGGAGGTCTTTTTTTCAGTAGATGCAGATGTCAAAACAATGTTTGGGACATGTTTTCCTGAAAAAAGCTTGAAGTGAAGGTGTGGTACCCCAAAATTTTCCCTCTCATTTCTCAAAAGATCATCCTGAACCCTCAGGTTTGCTTCTTTCAAGTTTCAAGCCTCGGATTACAATTTTCCAAGAAAGTCATTCACAAGGACAAAATGGTCAAATGCACACTGAAAAGTCAAACTTTAACTTCTTAATCAAAATCAGGTTTCAACAATCATATTTCATCAGGACATGAAATTGGTTCATCAAGAAATCAAAAGTCAAAAATTACTTTGAAAAGCCAAATTTCTAAACACTTAAAAAAATTTCTAAGTGTTAAGAAAATATGATAATTTCAGAACTTTTGGGGCCAGTTTTCACACAAGTACAATCAGAATTTGCAAAAAAGATTCAGAACATGACTCTTCGATCAGAACATATGGAAGTTGTTTTCTCCGATCAGAACATGACTCTCCAAATCTCATTCTTCAACATATGGAGACTATGTTCTACTCTTCGATCAGAACATCAGCCTTCGAATCTCACTCTGGTCTTTCCACTCTTCGATCAGAACATCACCAAGCCCCAAAACCTCGTTTTGAACAGTCTGTTGCATTGTTATGATATAGTCCTGCATCCAGCTGCCACAACACTCCAAATTACTGCTAATCCAGTCCACGCCTTTATTTTTCTCAAACCCCATATTTGCACCAAATTAGCATATAAAAGATGTATTTAAAAATAAATAAAACAGTATGCCAAAAAGGTTCAAATCCCATTTGTTTTCCCCCCAAAACCACAACAAACTCATCCATAAATAAGTTGTTCCACCATGCGTCTAAAGGGCTGGCTTTTGGAAAGAGAGAGTTATCAAATACAAAGATTTAAAAGAAAATATTCAAACACTCTTAAACCCATAATTCTCAAAACAATACCCTTGTTCTTCCCTTCGAATCAAGGAACTTAACATTTCTTTTTCATTTCCTGTTAACCCCCAGAACATTCGAAGGCAGCAGCTCAAGTCTCAAACACACGCTTCAGATTCAAGGTAAGTCATTCTGACTTTGAACTTTTCATTCAGAACATCATTAAAAATATAGATATCATAGTGCTGAGACTGCACATATCACTGTCTAAGTAGAAAAAATGGTGGATCAGAACTTCTTGAAGAAAACTAGGCTCAGAATTAGGAATAGAACTTCTATAAACTATCGAGCTTTTATTTTTCTGTTTTGCTGTTGTTAAGAACTGAATAAGTTGCAGATGCTCTGGTTAATGTAAGGAAGGAGGTGAAGTGTAACATATAACTTCTGGGATGTTTCTCACTGTTTTAACACAACACGGAACTTCTAGGATTTTTTTCACTGTTTTAACACAACACAGAACTTCTAGGATTTTTCTCACTGTTTTAACACAACACAGAACTTCTAGGATTTTTCTCACAGTTTTAACACAACATAGAACTTCTAGGATTTTTCTCACTGTTTTAACACATCAAAGAACTTCTAGGATTTTTCTCACTGTTTTAACACAACACAGAACTTCTAGGTCTTTCTAACTGTTTTAACACAACACAGAACTTCTAGGTCTTTCTCACTATTTTAACATAACATAGAACTTCTAGGATTTTTCTCACTATTTTAACACTCAGAACTTCAGCGCGCAGCAACCCAGAACTGTTGTTTTCCTCTAACGTTTCTTTCAGGACTTCAGCACGCAGCACCCCAGAACTTCTGGTTTCCTCTAATTTTTCTTTCTGAACTACAGCGTGTCTAACATCAGAACTTTTGATCCCTGTCATCTATGTTTTCAATAACATGCTGATTTTGTTCTCGTTTTTTCTTCTTTTTCTTTCTTATTCTTATTATTTTCAGCATTAATACTATTTTCATTAATATAAAAAAGACATAAAAAATATTTTCTTCTTATTAACTAATTATTTTTCTATTAATTTATTAAGACAAAAAACCAATTTCAAAATAAATCCTTTTCTTGTATTGTATATTTCAATATGGTTATAATAGATAATTAGGATTTAAATTCTTGCAATCCCCATTTATAAATATGTATCCCTATCCCTGAAATGATGTAATAGCTTAGGATTTATTTTCTGCATTTTATTTGCTTTCATATATTGTTAGTAATTAGGGTGTATGGTAAGATAAAATCAACAAATAGATAACCTTTAAATGCAAGACAAAATGCATGTAATCAAACACACTTGCATACTAGCACCTCTAGGGTAACCTCCCTTTGTTGCCTTTTAGAAAATAGTTGTGTCCCTCGAATATGGGCGTTTTAGCAAAGAGCCTCAATAAAAGATCGTAGTCCCTCGATGACCCTCAATGTTGCCTTCGGTAAACGATCTAGTCCCTAAATGACATTGTTAAAACGTCTCATAGGTTGCCTTCTATTCTATACAAAACGTCCCATTCCCTTCCCTTCACATCCAACGATGGGGCTTCTTACCAAATCAATGGTAAGATAGCAACATCTAAGGAGGAGGAAAAGAATATTTAAGACCTTTTGAGTAGGTAGGTTGCTCCTAGTTGCTCGCTTGCTCACAATAAAAACATTTTATACACCAACACTTTCATTTTGAAACATTTTCAAAAGAAAAACACTTTGTACGCATTCTTATAGAAACGAGAACCATTACAAAGAAACCTTTTTAAAATCGCTTTCAAAAACACATTCCACAAACACTTCTTTGAACTATTTTCCAAACAACACTTTGTACGTGTTCTTATAGAAACGAGAACCATTACAAAGACATTTTCAAAATACTTTCAAAACCCACACCACAAGCACATTTTCAAACAAAATCAAGTGATCTAGCAAGAAACTAAGAGCCCGTAGATAACTATGGATGAAAAGGGTGCTAATACCTTCCCTTTTCATAACCTACCCCCCAAACTCAAGAAATAATATCGAAAGGTCTTTCCTGCTCTTTTCCACCTTTCCTTGTTGGATAAAATAAAAGTGGGTGGTGACTCTTGCTATCCGCAATAACTGCAATAAAATGTAAAACACCCAAGTCAGTTATCTCACTGTGTTACAGAACTGGCGACTCTGCTGGGGAGCTTTGCTTAAAAGTGGGTTTACTATAGGGCTATATCACCTTTAATTTCTTTTCATTGTTTGATTCGTTTGCTTTATATTATGGTTTCTTGTTTGAGTTTGTTTTGACCCTCCACCCGGATTTGGGGCACCTTTTTTAGGTAAGTAGCAATAAGTTATGGAAACTGTGCGGGGTATACCGACATGGTCTAAGCAATAGATACATTAGTGTGACACATTTGTTGGTACCAGTAGTCCTTGAGTAGTCAAGGAGAATACGAGGCCGCTGTATGGTGTCATAAAGCACTAACTGACTTTAGAACCTTTACTTGAACAACTTGGCCATTAGGAAGTAGTGAGGTAGCTGTCTTTGGTGCAGACCTAAGTTGGTTGATACTCGATACTACGCTCATTGAGATCGGACTTTCGGTATATTTCGGTCACCAATAAAGAGGCTTGCGCTGAAACAATGCTTGATGAAGAAAGATCAGTGATATTGAGATTCCCTAGAACCCATTTACTTTCTAGGACAGGTTGAACAGACTAAACTTCAAGAGGGTGCTTACCTATAAAACCTCATGCAAGCCTAAACCTAAGGATTTGTTTGATTTAACTCGTGCAAATGCTTGTACATAACATCATGACATCATACCATAGCATTTTAGGCTAACCATTTTAAGCATTTTGAGATTCATCTTTCTTCTGTTTTGTAGGATATGACTCCCACTAGCAGGAACACAATCCAACTCAACCCTGTACGAGTACCTTTTCAGCTCAAAGAGTTAGCATCAAGGGTCCCTGAGAATTCTCCGTTCACCAAAAGACATGGACTACTTCTTAACTTGGTTACCTCAAGCTTTGATGAAGATATGATGAAGGTTCTTTTCCAGTTCTTTGGCCCTTTGCACCATTGCTTTACCTTCCCTGATTACCAACTTGTACCAACTATGGAAGAATTCTCTCAACTCTTGGGAATTCCTATTCTCGATCAATTACCTTTCAACGGTACTAAAAGGGATCCAAGCCCTAAAGAGGTTGCCCGAGCTTTACACTTGCAACAATCTGACGTCACGGCTAATTGGGAAACAAGGAGTAGTGTCAAAGGGTTCCTAGCCAAATTCCTGTTGGAAAAATCTCAAGAATGTTGGAACACCCTGGATTTACAAGCTTTCGAAGAAATTTTGGCTCTTCTCATCTATGGGTTGGTACTATTTCCAAATCCTGACCAACTTATAGATGTGAATGATGTCAAAGTCTTTTTATCTCACAATCAAGTGCCTACTTTGTTGGGAGATATCTTACATTCTCTCCACTCTTGCACCATGAAGAGAAGAGGAACCCTCATGTGTTGTACTCCTCTATTGGCTAGATGAGTTGTTTCGCATCTCCCTCGATCCGTTATGAAGAACGAGCAAGGTTTAAGATGGTCCAATAGGCTGACGTCACTCAGACATTCGGATATCCACTGTTGTTCTCGATCCTTGGAGGAAATTACTATCATCGACCGTTGTGGGGAATTCCCTAATGTCCCTCTGCTTGGCATTAGGGGAGGTATCACTTATAACCCTTGCTTAGCTATGTGACAGTTTGGGTACACACGAAGAGATGGTCCACATGACGCGCTCATCCAAGGTGTGGTGCTCGACTACGAAAGAGACGATCAAGGCTACCGTCAGAGGTTTATACGAGCTTGGAGGATGGTAAACAAGGTGGACAGTAGGACATTGGGGCACAAAAATTCCATTCCCCTTGAACCTTACCTTAGGTGGGTACGAGCTCGTGCTCAGAGTCTCACAATGCCTTACCCTTCCGTGCTCCTTGTTATCATGGAGCCTGTTGTTGAAGGAGATGTCTCGTACACTGTCCTTCATCCCAACATGCCTACCTCTCTCGAAGACTTGCAAAAGGATTGGATTCAGCTAAAGGAAGAACGAGACAATTTCGAAGCCCAATTCTACGCCAGTGAGAAGAAAGTTCTAGAACTCACCAAGCACCTTCATGAAGAGTGGAGTCTGAACGCCTACATCGCGCCAAAGAGGATGTGTTTAACCTTTTTGTCTTAGGAGTTTTTATATTTTTTATTTATTTCATTATAAGCCCAAAGAGGCATGATGTACTCGAACTTGGATTTATTAATATAACGTGTGTTTCCTTTTTGTCTAAACAAATTTAAATCTCTAATTTCCTTGAAATCATTTGCATATGCATTTTCATTCATCATAACAAAAACAGGTTTCTTACAACAGGTCTCCTTATCTTTCTACTATTTATTTCAGTGAGATGGATATTGAACAGACAGTAAAGGATCTCCAAGCACAGAACACTTAATTCCAACAAATGTTCTTGGATCTGGAAAAAGGACAAGAGGATTTGAAAACTTTGTTGATCAAAGAGAAGAAGAAGAAAGCGAAGAAGCCAGTCGGTGTTTTGAATCTGGGAAGAAGGTTCAAAGGACCAGCCAGACGAACTCTACATTTTGCAACCTCGTCGGGTGAAGGAGATAATCAAGAAGGGGAAAACAAGGAAGGAAATGACCACCTGGAATCTAAAGAAGAGGAAGAAGTGGACTACTCTAAAGAACAGTATCCCCCAGCTGACGAGAAATACAAGCAGTTAGAGGATCGCCTCAATGTTATGGAGATCCAGAGGGTACACGGATTGGATTTGGAAGAGCTAGGACTTGTCTCAGGGGTTGCATCCCACAGAAATTCAAGGTCCCAAATTTCACTAAATATGACAGTGTCTCTTGTCCAAAGTTGAATTTAAGGTCATACGCCAAGAAGATTCAACCCCACGCTGCTGGTAGGAACCTATGGGTGAATTTCTTCCAATAAAGCTTGTCAGGGACGCAGTTGGATTGGTTCTATCAGTTGGAAGGGACTAATATTCTCAATTGGGAAGATTTGGATGCCGCTTTTTACAAGAAATACCAGTATAATGCTGACTTAGCTCCAACTTGAACACAATTGCAAGGCATGTCTATGGGTGCTGGTGAAGGTTTCAAAACCTATGCTCAAAAATGGCGAGATCTCACGGGAAGAGTCCAACCCCCTCTATCTGACAGAGAATTGGTGGATATGTTCTTAGGCACGCTATCTGGTCCATTCTTAAACCACCTGATCGGAAGCTCCTCGGATGGATTTACTAAACTAGTCATGACTGGTGAACAGGTAGAAGCCGGTATAAAAAGTGGAAAAATTCAAAGAGATGTATGCTCGAGCACGATGAAGAAACCCTTTACCGAAAAGAAGGAGGTCAGTGTTGCATATGACCACAAAAATCAAAACCAAATTTAATGTCGCCCGACGGTAGGGGCTGTTATGATTTCCAATCCTGCATCAAATCAGCAGCGAAACTATCAACGCAGGCCAGAGGCGCCTGTGAGACGATTCATCCATATCAACATGACCTTGTCCCAATTTTTGCCACATATTTTGAAGTCCAATCTGGTGACCCTAAAGGAAGCTCCAAAGAACCCAAATACTGCTTCTCCTCACTACAACCTGAATGCTCGATGTGCCTATCATTCTGAAAGCCCAGGACATGATACAAGTGATTGTTGGGCCTTGAAGAATAAGGTACAAGACCTTATAGAGGCAAAAGAGATTGAGTTTGATCCCCCAGAAACACCTAATATGATAACGGTGCCAATGCCCAAACACGGTCAAGGTGTCAACGTTGTTGATGATGATTGTTTTGTTTCCTCCGTGAATGATTTAACTACTCCTCTTTTGACTATTAAACAAAATCTCTTGCAAGTCAGTCTGTTTCCAGGTTGTGATGAAAGTTGTCAATTATGTATGTCTCTATCAAATGGTTGTTTGTTACTGAAGATGGGCGTCCAGCGCCTAATGGTTAACAAAGAAATCATGTTTGAAAAAGTTCCTCTCACAAGAAATTCCTGTGAAGATGTCTCAATAATCACCATTTCCAACAATCCTCCCAGGGTCTCCACCAAAAGACCCGTCAGGATTACATCTGTTCCAAAGTCTGCTCCCCTAATCATCACCATGCCAGGGCCAATCCCATATTCTTCGGATAAAGCTGTTCCCTGGAACTATAGGGTTGACGTCTATTATCATGGCGTCATGCAAGATCTATTGGCTATCAAAGACAAAGTTGTGAATGACATTGATCCTGACATCGTCAATATCGTTGGGACCAGTAAGATAACAAGAAGTGGAAGAGTCTTCTCACCCGAGATCTCTCCAAAGACCATTGTTACTCCTGTAATTATTCCCGCCACGGCTCCTACCAGCATTCCCAGTGATACTCCCGTTGACAATCCTACTGCTATCCCTGCTGCCGAGACAAGGGGCAAAGAGGTATTATATGAGCCTTTTCAGAAGAAGGCACATCCAGAGGTCATTCATGAAGCTTCCAGCAAAGAGATGGAAGAAATACTAAAAATAATCAAGAAAAGTGACTATAGCGTCGTGGAACAGTTGGGGAAGACCGCCTCAAAAATACCAATGTTGGCCTTACTTTTGTGTTCTAAGGCCCATGCCAAAGCCTTGGTAAAGTTTCTAAATACCTACCACGTACCCCAAGAGACCTCCTTTGATCAATTTGAGAATTTTGTGGCCAGTCTAACTGCAGATAACGGATTGGGCTTTTTTGACGATGAGTTAACTCCCAAAGGAAGGAAACACAATGATTCCTTGCACGTTTCCATTGAGTGCAGAGGCACTATATTAGACCATATTCTGGTGGATACAGGTTCATCACTGAACGTCTTGCCCAAAAATTTTCTTGACCAACTAGATTACGAGGGACTCACTTTAAATCCTAGCAACATTGTGGTGAGGGCCTTTGATGGTTCTAAGAGGACAGTGCACGAAGAAGTTGACATCCCTATAAAAGTTGGAACTCAGACTTTTGATTCAACTTTATATGTGATGGATATCTGCCCTTCCTATTCTTGTTTATTGGGCTGACCCTAGATTCATGGCGCTGGTGCCGTCACTTCTACCCTACATCAGATGTTGAAGTACCCAATCAAGGGAAAGATCATCACTGTCCATGGGGAGGAGGAACACATGGTTAGTCACCTAAACTCTTTCAGGTATGTGGAAATGGATGGTGAGTTCATTGAAACCCCGTGTTAGAATTTTGAGGAGGTCCCACAAACAGTTGCGGCAGCCAAGACTACTACCAAGACTCCCCTGAAAATGGCCTCTTCGAAGGATGCTAGAGCAGTAGTTGAGGAGGGTGGATGCACCATCTGGGGTCAACTTCCGGATATTCCCTACAAGTCCAACAAGTTTGGTTTGGGTTTTACTTCGGAGGCCCAAATAGTTGTTCGACGAACTCGTGCCCGAGGGCCACCTTTACGTATCAGCAATCAGGGAGTCAATGCAATAGTGATGGCAGTTGTGACATAGACGAATGGATTCTTCCAACCATCAGCGGAGGACCCAATAATTGGGAGGCCAAAGAAATTGTCCCTATTACTTTTATTCAAGAGTAATTGTCTTTTAATTTTCTTGTTAGACTTGAAATATTTAAACAATTTAGACTTTAAAACCTTGTGTCTTACCCGAGACACAATGGTCCATTTGTGAGGGTTTTTACTTCATCTTCATATGTCATCAATAAACCATGGACGTTTTTGCATGCAAATTTTACGCTCTTTGTTCTTATTTTTCTACCTTTTATTTTTATCAAAGACAGTTATGCTCTTACACACACGCATATATCAAAATGCAAATCCACATCCACTCAGGATCCCATGGGTAACGATTCTTCTATGGCCTATTGTGACTTTGAAAATCCGAAATACCAAGCCGAAGACGAAGGTGAGGAAGATTGTGAGGTACCAGGGGAACTGGATAGGTTATTGCAACAGGAAGAAAGGACCATACAGCCCCACGAGGAGCCGGTTGAAACAGTTAACTTAGGTACCGAAGAGGACAAGAAAGAAGTCAAGGTAGGTGCCAACCTGGAGCCTAGTGTCAAGAAGCACTTAACTCAGTTACTACATGATTATGTTGACGTCTTTTCCTGGTCATACGAAGACATGCCAGGACTCGACACTGATATCATGGTCCATTGTCTGCTGACAAAAAAAGACTGCCCTCCGGTAAAACAAAAGGTTTGTCGCATGCGGCCAAAAATTTCAGAGAAAATCAAGACCGAAGTCATGAAGCAATTCAACACCGAATTCTTAGTTGTCACCTCCTATCCACAATGGGTCGCCAACGTTGTTCCAATACCTAAAAAGGAAGGTAAGGTACGTATGTGTGTGGACTGCAGAGACTTAAATAGGGCAAGCCCCAAGGATAACTTCCCGCTTCCGCATATCGATATTCTGGTTGACAACACTGCACAGCATAAAGTATTCTTCTTCATGGATGGTTTCTCCAGATACAACCAGATCAAAATGGCACCTGAGGACATGGAGAAAATGACCTTCCTCACGCAGTGGGGCACGTTCTATTACAAAGTTATGCCATTTGGGTTGAAGAATGTTGGGGCAGCCTATCATCGTGTCATGGTAGCTTTGTTTCCCAACATGATCCATCACAAGATAGAGGTCTACGTGGATGACATGATAGCCAGATCTCAAACGGAAGAGGAACATCTCGATTATCTGCAGAAACTGTTTTAAAGACTAAAGAAATATAAACTAAGGCTGAACCCGAACAAATGCACTTTTGGAGTGAGGTCCGGTAAGCTCTTAGGCTTCATTGTCATCGATAAAGGTATTGAAGTGGACCCTACAAAGGTAAAAGTAATATTATAAATTCCTACTCCTCGCATTGAGAAGGAAGTTAGGGGATTCTTAGGACGGCTAAACTACATCGCCTGGTTCATTTCCCATCTAACCGCTACTTGTGAACCAATCTTCAAATTGCTGAAGAAAGACCAAGTGGTGGAATGGAACAAAGATTTCCAGGTTTCCTTTGATAGGATCAAAGAGTACCTCAAAGAGCCTCTTATTTTGATGCCTCTAGTTGAGGGAAGACCTCTGATCATGTATCTAACTGTCTTGGAAAATTCAATTGGGTGTGGGATAGGGCAGCATGACGAGTCTGGCCGAAAAGAGCATGCAATATACTACCTGAGCAAAAAGTTTACCGACTGTGAAACCAGATATTTACTTCTCGAGAAAACTTGTTGCGCTCTGGCATGGGCTGCTCACCGGTTAAGACAATATATGTTGACTCACACTACCTTATTGATATCCAAGATGGATCCAATTAAATACATTTTCTAGAAGCTCGCCATCTCTGGAAGAATAGCAAGGTGGAAGATGGTTCTGACTGAATATGACATTCAATACATTACCCAGAAAGCAATAAAGGGAAGTATGCTAGCCGATCACCTTGCTCATCAGGCTGTGGATGACTATCAATCCATGAATTTCAAATTCTCGGATAAAGACATCATATTGGTAAATAATTGTGAAGAACTCAGATCATATGATGGACCTGAACAAGGATCCTGATGGACCATGGTTTTTGAAGGAGCTTCCAACGCACTCGACAACAGCATAGGCGTTGTGATCATATCCCCTGAAGGATGCCATACCCCCTTCATTTCTAGATTGTGTTTCAACTGTACCAATAATATGGCGGAATATAAAGCGTGTATTTGGGTCTCAAAGCTGCCAATCAAGTCCTTAAGTGTATTTGGAGACTCAGCCTTAGTCATCAGTCATATCAAAGGAGAATGGGACACGAAGCATCCTAATCTCATCCCCTACAAATAACATGTGTTGACATTAATCCCACATTTTGAGGAAATTACCTTTGAGCATTTTCCACGAGAGGAAAATCAACTAGCGGACGCGCTAGCCACTATGTCATCCATGTTCAAAGTCAAGTGGGATAATGAGGCTCCTCAGATCACCATAGAGATGATGGACGAACCAGCTTACCATCACAAGATTGATACTGAAGAAGTAGTGGACAAGCCTTGGTTCCATGAAATTAAGAGATATCTCAAGGCCCAAGAGTATCCGGAGGGAGCTTCTGTCAATGATAAAAAGTTCCTGAGAAGGTTTTCTGCTGAATTCTTCCTACGTAATGGAATCCTCTATAAGCGCAACCACGACTCTACTTTGCTTCGATGCATAGACAAGAGTGAGGCAGAAAAGGTCATGGTTGATTTACACGAAGGTGCCTTTAGCACCCATTCTAGTGGACACACGATGGCTAAAAAGATCCTACGGGCAGGATACTACTGGTCCACCATGGAAGCAGATTGTTATCAGCATTCACGAACCTGTCACAAGTGTCAGATCTATGCGAACAATGTACATGTGCCTCCGGTTCCTCTAAACGTCATGACTTCTCTTTGGTTGTTCGCAATGTGAGGCATTGACATGATTGGAGAGATCAAACCGATAGCTTCTAACGGGCACCGCTTCATCTTGGTTGCCATTGATTACTTCACGAAGTGGGTCGAGGCAGCTTCATTCGCTTTTGTTACCAAGAACGTTGTGGCCCGCTTCATTAAACAGAATCTTATCTGTCGGTATGGTATCCCAGAGAGAATCATTATAGATAATGGTACAAATCTCAACAATACTATGATCACTGCACTATACGTGTAATTCAAGATCCAACATCATAACTCTTCTCCTTACCGGTCGAAGATGAATGGTGTTGTGGAAGCCGCTAATAAAAACATTAAGAAGGTCATACAAAAAATGATAGTGACCTACAAAGATTGGCATGAGATGTTACCATTTGCTCTCCAAGGTTACCGTACCACGGCACGCACATCAATCGGGGCAACTCCTTTCTCCTTGGTATACGGCATGGAAGATGTCCTACCATTGGAAGTCCAGATACCTTCTCTGAAAATCATAAAGGACACAGGTTTGAATGAAAATGAATGGATCCAAACTCAATTTGACCAGTTGAATGTGATTGATGAGAAGAGGCTTACGACTGTCTGCCATGGCCAGATGTACCAAAAACTTATGATCAAAGCTTTTAACAAGAAGATCAGGGATCAGATATATCGGGTTGGTGACTTGGTAATCAAGTGTATCATATTGCCACAAGGTGATCCCAAGGGTAAATAGACTCCTACATATGAAGGACCATTTAGGATTAAAAACGTATTTTCTGGTGAGGCAATGATCTTAACCACTATGGACGGTGATGACCTTCCACACCTTATACACACGGACATAGTTAAAAGATACTACGCATGACAAAGACCCGCTAGGTTGACTGGCCTAGGCAAAAATTAAGGATAAAACACACAAAAATCTGTACACCCGGCAAGCTGAAAACCTGAAAGGGCGGCTTGGGCAAAAAAGGGTATCCCGGTGGACTGAAAACCCAAAAGGGTGGTGTTGTACCCTAAAATTTTTCCTCCCATTTTTCATTCAAGATGCTATCTCAGGGTTTCTCGAATACCTAATTTGGCTCAGAAGTTGATCAGACAGATTCTCTTCCTAGGCAATAAGTCAGCAATTAGGGTTTTGTATTTCTCAAAGGAAAATGAGTCTTCAAGGTCTCAAATGGTCTTCATAGGTCTTCATGTCTCCTCAAGGTTGTTTAAGTCAGTTTTTAAACCTCGCATTGCAAGTTTGCTCAATCAATGGCCCAGATAACTGAAAACGACTACATTGACTTGAAAATCGCCCTTTTGCGAGAACAAATTCAAACGATCGTAACTTCTTTATTATTCAATATATTTGAGCGGTTTTCCTCACGTTTGATTCTTCTTGATGCCATCTCAAAATTCTCTTCACATGTCAAGAGCTGATTACGCGTAGAAGATCACCAAAATTCGAATGCGTTAGAAGTCGCATCATGAATGTTGACCTAATTTCAAACAACAGTCGTCTGATTTCTATGAATTGTGATTTCTCCAAATTACAAGACCTTGAGACGTTTATTTCTGGTCATGGTCATATTTGATGTCGTTCATGGGTTTATTTTCAAAGAATTGAAGGAAAATTGGGTTTGGAAGATTTTAAAACTATTGAATCGTTGCAAGGCATTTGTTGATTTTGAATTTTTCTTAACCACAGTTTACTGAAGGATTGATGATTGTTCTTAAGAGCATGTTTGTTTGGACAATATGTGAAGATTAAGACTATCATTTAAAACAATCATGATTTTGGATTCAAGTTTACGAATTGAATTACATTCTTAAACATTTATATTTGTTTAGGAATTGGAGTACAAGGTGCAAGTTTGTTTGAAATGCAGTTACAAAGTCAATTATGATTATTTGGAATTCAAGTTACGAGATTGAAGTATTTTATTTCAAATATTCTAATCGGGAATTTCAAAAATACAAAAATTTGTATAAGATCCTATCATGCCAAAGTTGTTCAACTCTTTGTATTATTACACTGCAAGAGAAATTACAAATTTTGTTGTTTACAAAAATCACAAATTTCTTAGTTACAAAGAAAAATTACAAATGTTGTCGTTTAAAAAAAAATTCAAGTTTACAAAGAGAAGATTCTTCTTCAAGTCTTCATCTTCATCTTCAAGTAAGCCATCCAATATTTGTTTGCATCCAAGCCTCGCTTGCCGTTCATGAAACAAGAAAAGGAAAAGTTAGCGAAATTCAAGCGAAATAATATGCGAAAAAGAATAATTCATCATTAGGGTTTGCAGCTTCGAATCAGAATGTTTGTTTGTTTCATCACATTCCATTTCCCCCCAATTGCAAATCACAAGAAATTCGTCTTTCTTGGTTCACAAAAAAGGGGAAAAAGGAGAAATTTACAAGCAAGTTCAAAGCACACAACAAGCAAGTCAGCAGGCAACAAATATACATCAGTCCAAAACTGCCCAAGAAAGCACACAACAAGCAAGTCAGCAGGAAATAAATATACAACAGTCCAAAACTGTCCAAGGTTGCACACAACAACCAAGTCAGTAGGCAACAAATATACAGTAGTTCAAAACTGCCCAAGGCAGCTAACAGCAGACCAGCAGTAGCCAAGCTGCCTAAAGCATGTAAACAAAAGCAAAACTACAGCAACACAATTCTGTAGCAAATGCACAAAACAACAAATCTATTGAAGCAAACCAAACAAGCTGCCCAAACAAGCCAAATAATAGGCAGCAATGCACCAAAAGAAACAAAGCAGCAAGATATCAACAATACAAGCTATTAAAGCATGGTATCATCATTTTTCTAAACTAAGCAAACCCTTCAGAATTTTTGAAGTAAAGAAAAAGCAATTTGGCTTTGGATCATAGAAATATGAAGAGGGAAAGAGAAAGATATCACCTAGGCCACTAGAAATCCCAAAATTACCAAGTCAGCTGCTATCATAAAACAGACAGCTCTGCTGCTTCTGCTATAAGCTTTGCATAACTGTCCAAAAACTGTGTACAAAATTGTCCAAATCCTGCCCGAGACATGTATAAAAATGGAAAAAACCAAAAACTGCAACAAAGAACATCAGCATAGTATACCACAAGTGTTCAAATGACTGTTATTCCCCCCCCCCCCCCCCCCCCCCCCCACCCCATTTTCTTTTCAATTCTACTGTCAATATAGAGGGGAGAGGCACAAGCAAAACAGAAAGATACGAAAATCACTAAGACTCATGTACTTCCATCAAACCCCTTCCATTTTTTTGACAACACCAAAATCACTGAAAACACCATTACCCAAAAACTACCCGCCTCAACCACATCTCTCTCACAGCAAGATGCAAAACAACACAGAAAAAAACATAGTAAAAAAAACCAATCAGAAAACCACAAAAATATCACAACAAAACAGTCAATTTTTCAAAACTGCAACCTCTCATCAAACATAAAAAACAGCAATCATCTTCAAACCCTCTTCAGGTTTCATTAAACCAATATACCTGCAGATTTCCATCAACAATTTCAAAGCAAAAAATCAAAAGAAGTATAAAGAATAATATTCGGACACCATACCTAGAAGATAAAGCCTTAGCTTCGATCTCCTCTTCTCCATTTCACGACTTGTAGCCAAGGCAAACCCTAGCCTCATAGGTAAATCCGAAGAACTCAATTTTTTTCGTCATTTCCTTTATACCATGCCATAGTTCATAGTTCCAGGAACAAAACCCCTATCCTCAATGTTAAGATTGATGAAAATAGAGAGTTTAATTTGAGCTTGAAGCAAGTTAGGGTTTTCTAGTTTTGGATACCGATTGAAGGGTTCATAGAGAAGTTGATAGAGGTTTGAATCGATAGAAGTTAGGGCAGTTGGTTTCATGATTAAAACCGACGATTGTGAAACAGAGAGGCGAGGAAGAAGGCGTCGTTTTGGGTCGAGAGGAAGAAAAGAGAAGACTGAGAGATAATTGTTTTCTTCTTTAGTTTACATTTAACCTAACCTAGATTTAACTAGTAAATCTTAGGTTTAATCTATTTTAATTAATTCGTTTTAGTTTCATTTTATTTGGTTACTTAACATTAATTTAGGTTTAATACATTTTAGGTTTAATTTATCTTAATTAGCTTTGTTTTAGGTTAGTTATTTTCTTTAGTTTATACTTAACATTAATTTAGGTTTAATACATTTTAGGTTTAATTTATTTTAATTAGCTTGTTTTAGGATAATTTTTATTTAGTTGTATTTAACTTAATTTAGATTTAGTCAATAAATTTTAGAATTAGTTTAATTTAGTTAGCTTGTTTTAGGATAATTTTATTTAGAATTTTAAATTAGTTTTTAGATTTAATTTAAATAACTTTTTAATTTAAATTTAATTTTGTTAATCTTTAGTTTCAATTCAAAAAATGTTTAAAAATCAATTTATTTTCTCATAAACAAAAATACCAAATTTTTTATACTTTGTCAATTAATTTTTATTTCATAGACTGTTATAATTCTAGTTAAATTGTTAAAATTCGATTTGGTTGTATTGTTTTCTATTTGAACTTGGTGATCGCATTTGACTCATCCTCATTCATTAATTTGTACCCCCATTCCCAAAAACTCTGTAATAGCGTAGAATTTCAATTTCCGCAACTTACTGTTTTCTTTATACTGTATAGTAATTAGGCGTGTATGGCAAGATTCAAAATCAATCGCTAGATAACCTAATTTCGACAAAATTAAACTTGAAATGAATACACTTTTTCACACGCGCACCTCTAGAGTAACCTGGCTCTTTGCCTCGGAAATACAGTTATATCCCTTGAATATGGGACGTTTTAGCAAAGACCCTTCGATAAAAAAGATTGTAGTCCCTCGATGACCCTCGATGTTGCTTCCGGTAAAACGATCTAGTCCCTTACGAAAATTGCTAAAGCGTCTCATAAGTTGCTTTTGATGACTGTAAAATTGACCCGCGCCTGTCCCTTCACATCCAACGATGGGGCTTCTTACCAAATAAATGGTAAGATAGCAACATCTAAAGGAGGAAGAAACGAACATTTAAGGCCTTTCGAGTAGGTAGATTCGCTCCTAGTTACTCGCTTACTCACAACAAAAAACCTTTTTTCATACCAATACCTTCATCTGAAAAACATTTTCAAAAGATAAAACATTTTATATGTTCTTATAGAGACGAGAACCATTGCAAAAACATCTTTTCAAAACCACTTTCAAAAACACATTCCACAAACACATCTTTGAACTATTTTTCGAAACAAAACTTTGTACGCGTTCTTATAGAAACGAGAACTATTACAAAGACATTTTTTTTCAAAATACCTTCAAAACCCATATCACAAGCACATTGTCAAAGCAAAAGCAAGTGATCTAGCGAGTAACTAAGAGCCCATGGAAAACCATGGATGAAAAGGGTGCTAATACCTTCCCTTTTCATAATCTACACCCAGAACCCGAGAAATAATCTCGAAAGGTCTTTCCTGTGCTTTTTTACCTTTCCTTTTGGATAAAAGAAAAGTCGGCGGCGACTCTTGCTATCCTCACAAATGCGATCAAAATGCAAAAACCTCAAGTCAGTTCTCCCACCGTATCACAAAACTTGCGACTCTGCTGGGGATAATTCTAAAAGCGGGGTTACCTTAGGTTTAGATCACTTTTTACTTGTTTCTTTGCATGCTTTGTATTTTGTTCTTTGTATTGGGCTTGCTTTGATCCTTCACCCGGATCTGGGACAACTTTTTAGGTAAATAGCAATAGATTGTGGAAACTATACGACGTAGACCGATATGGTTGAAACAATGGCTATATTAGTGTGACGCATTTGTGGGTACTGGTATCCCTCATGGTGAATCGAGGAGAATATGGGGCCGCTGAGTGGCTTCATGAAGCACTAACTGACTTTAGAACCCTAATTGAACAAACTTGGCCATTAGGACGTAGTGAGATAATCGGTTTCGGTATAGAGCTGAAAATTGGTTGATACTCGATACTACACTCATTGAGGCTAGACTTTTGGGATATCTCGGCCGCAAGAAAAGATTGATTATGCTGAGACAATGCCTAAGAGAAAGGTCGGTGGTATTGAGATCCTTTAGAACCCGATCACTATTACTAGGACAGGTTGAGCCAACTAAACTTCAAGAGGGTACTTACCTATAAAACCTCGTGCAAGCCTAAAACATAGGAACTTGTTTGTTGTGTGTGTATATATTTACTTGTACATAACATCATAAACATCATAAGCATCATGAGCATGCTCACTAACCATTTTAAGGATTTAGAAGTTTATCTTTGTTTTTGTTTTGTAGGTCATGAATTTTGTCCGAAGAAACACCATCTGAATCAGATTTGTAAAAGAACACCCTCAACTTTAAGAGTTAGATTCAAAAGTTCTCGTGGATTCTCCTTTTACCAAGAAATATGGTCGACTCCTCAGTTTGGCTACATCTAGTTTCCAAGAGGAGATGATGTGTGTGTTGTTCAAATTCTTTGATCCCGTACATCATTGTTTTACTTTCCCGGACTATAAGTTGGTACCTACACTGGAAGAGTTCTATCTACTCTTAGGGGTGCCAGTGCTTGATCAGATACCGTTCACCGATATAGAAGGGATTCCAAATCCTGAAGTCATCGCCAAAGCTTTGCATCTGAAGAGAGCCGACATCATAGCCAATTGAGAGACAAGAAGCGGGGTTAAAGGCTTTCTAGCCCAGTTTCTATCGGAGAAGGCTCGTTCATTCTGGGACGACATAGATTTCCAAGATTTTGAGGACGTCCTGGCTCTTCTCATTTATGGTTTGGTTCTGTTCCCCAACTCAGACCAATTTAGAGATGTTAATGCCATCAAAGTCTTTTTGTCTCGAAATCCTGTATCTACCTTACTGGGAGACATCTTGCATTGCCTTCATACCCGCACAATGAAGAAAATAGGTACTCTCTTATGTTGTATCCCCCTACTCTCCAAGTGGTTCACTTCACACCTACCTCAATCAGCATTGAAGAACAAGAAAAGACTGACATGGTCTCAAAAGATGATGTCCCTCACCCATTCGGACATCCGTTGGTGTTCAAGATCCTTGGAAGACGTCTATATCATTGACCGTTGTGGGGAATTCCCTAACGTCCCTTTGCTTGGTATTAGGGGAGGTATCACCTACAATCCCTCCTTAGATCTTCGATAGTTTGGTTATGCCCGAAGAGACGGCCCTCATGAGATGCTCATTCAAGGTCTAGTGTTCGACTATGACAAAAAGACCAAGGTTACTGCCAGAGGTTTACACGAGCTTAGAGAATGGTGAACAGGGTGGATAGTAGAACTTTGGGACACAAAAACTCTATCCCTCTCGAGCCTTACCTTAGGTGGGTATGGGCTCGTGCTCAGAGACTCGTGATGCCTTACCCTTCCATCCTCCCTGTTATCATAGAGCCTGTTGTTGAAGGAGATGTCCCATACACTGTCCTTCATCCTGACATGCCTACCTCTATCGAAGACTTGCAGAAAGCTTGGGTTCAATTGAATGAGGAGAGAGACACCTTTGAAGCCCAATTTTACGCCAGTGAGAAGAAGGTTCTGAAACTCACCAAGCAGCTTTATGAAGAGCGGAATCTGAACGCCTACATCGCGCCAAAGAGGATGCATTTAACCTTTTTGTCTTAGGAGTTTTTGTTGTATTTTTTTTCTTTCATTGTAAGCCCAAAGAGGCATGATGTACTCAAACTTAGTTTTATTAATATAACATGTGTTCTTTTTTTTGGTCTGAACAAATTTAAATCTCTAATTTCCTTGAAATCATTTGCATATTGCATCTCCATTCATCATAACATCATACAGGTTTCTTACAACAGGTCTCCTTATCCTTCTACTGTTTATTTCAGTGAGATGGATATTGAACAGATAGTGAAAGATCTTCAGGCGTAGAACGTCAAGTTTTAACAAATGCTCTTGACTCTGACAAAAGGACAAGAGGATTTGAAGACTCTACTGGCCAAAGAAAAGAAGAAGAAAGTGAAGAAACCACCTGATATTGTGATCATGGGAAGAAGGTTCAAAGGACAAGCCAGACAGACTTTAGACTTCGCAACATCATCGGGTGAAGGATATAATCAAGAAGATCGGACCAAGGAAGTGAACAACAACCCAGCATCCGAAGAAGAGGAAGAACCTAACTACTCTGAGGAACAGTATCCTCCTGCTGATAATAAATGCAAAGATCTAGAGGATCGTTTCAATGCTATGGAGGCCCAGAGGGTACCCGGATTGGATTTTAAAGAGTTAGGACTTGTCTCAGGGGTGGTCATCCCGCAGAAATTCAAGGTCCCCACTTTCACTAAATATGACGGTGTCTCTTGCCCGAAGCTGCATTTGAGGTCATACGTCAGAAAGATTCAACCCCATACGGCTGATAAGGATCTGTGGGTGCATTTTTCCAGAAGAGCTTGTTAGGGACGCAGTTGGATTGGTTCTATCAGTTGGAGGGGACCAATATTCGTAATTGGGAAGATTTAACTGCCACCTTTTACAAACAATACCAGTATAATGCTGACTTAGCTCCAACTCAGACGCAATTGCAAGGCATGTCTATGGGTGCAGGTGAAGGTTTCAAAACCTATGCTCAAAAATGAAGGGATCTTGTAGGCAGAGTCCAGCCCCCTCTATCTGACAGAGAATTAGTGGATATGTTCCTAGGCACCTTATCAAGTCCATTCTTCAACCACCTGATCGGAAGTTCCTCAGCTGGATTTACTGAATTAATTATGACTGGTGAGCGGGTCGAAGCCGGTATAAAAAAATGGCAAAATTCAAAGAGATGCATCCTAGAGCATGATGAAGAAACCCTTTGTTGGAAAGAAGGAGGTCAGTGCTGCATATGACCATAGGAATCAAAACAAAACTGAATGTCGCCCGGCGGTAGGGGCTGTTATGATTTCTAATCCTGTGCCAAATCAACAGCAAAATTATCAGCACAAGCCAGAAGCGCCCATGAGACGATTTACCTGTATCAATATGACCATGTCTCAAGTTTTGCCACACCTTTTGAAGACCAATCTGGGAACTTTAAAGGAAGCTCCCAAGAACCCCAATATTGCTTCTCCTCGCTACAACCCAAACGCTCGATGTGCCTATCATTCTGAAATCCTGTGGCACGATACAAACAATTGTTGGGCCTTGAAAAATAAGGTGCAAGACCTTATCGATGCGAAAGAAATTGAGTTTGATCCCCCAGAAACGCCTAATGTAATAACGGCGCCGATTCCCAGACATGGTCAAAGTGTCAACCCCATTGATGATGATCATTTTGTCTCCTCCGTGGATGACTTAACTACTCCTTTGTTGACCGTTAAACAAAATTTGTTGCAAGCCGGTCTATTCTCGGGCTGTGATAAGAATTTTCACTTATGCAAGTCTCTACCAAATGGCTGTTTGTTACTAAAAATAGGTGTTCAATGCCTGATGACTAGCAAAGAAATTTTATTTGAAAAGATTCCTCTTACCAGAACTTCTTATCAAGATGTCTCAATAATCACCATTTCCAACAATCCTCCCGGGGTCTCCACCAAAAGACCCGTCAGGATTACATCTTCTCCAAGGTCTACACCTCTAATCATCACTATGTCAAGATCAATATCATACTCTTCAGATAAAGCTGTTCCCTGGAATTATGTGGCTGATGTCTATTACTATGGCGTCAAGCAAGATCAGATGGCCATCAAAGATGAAGTTGTGAGAGATACTGATCCTGACATCGGTAATATCACTGGGACCAGTAAGATAACAAGAAGTGGAAGAGTCTTCTCACTCGAGATTTCTCCAAATACCGTTGCTACTCATGTGATCATTCATACTGCCACACCTACCGACACTCCCAATGATACTCCTACTATTATCCCTGCTACTGAGACAAGGGGCAAAGAGGTCTTGAATAAGCCTGTCCAAGCAAGAGAGAGCCCCAAGATCATCCTTGAAGCTTCTAGAACGGATATAGAAGAAATACTGAAGATAATCAAGAAAAGTGACTACAACATTATAGAACAGTTGGGGCAGACCCCCTCGAAGATATCATTGTTGTCCTTACTTTTGTGTTCTGAGGCCCATGCCAAAGCTTTGGTAAAGTTTCTCAAGACCTCCCATGTGCCCCAAGAGACCTCCATCGACCAATTTGAGAATTGTGTGGCCAGTCTAACTGCGGATAACGGGTTGGGCTTTTCTGACGCTGATTTAACTTCTAAGGGAAGGAAACACAATGATGCCTTGCATGTTTCCATTGAATGCAGGGGCACCACACTTGCCCATGTTCTGGTGGATACCGATTCATCATTGAATATCTTGCCCAAAAATGCTCTCGACCGACTGGACTGCGAGGGACTCACCTTAAAGTCTAGCAACATAATATTAAGGGCCTTTGATGGTTCTAAGAGGACAGTGCACAGAGAAGTCAATATCCCCATAAAAGTTGGAACTCGGACTTTTGATTCAACTTTCTATGTAATGGACATCCACCCATCTTACTCATGTTTACTGGGTCGACCCTGGATCCATGGTGTTGGTGCCGTCACTTCTACCCCACACCAAATGCTAAAATACCCGATCAAAGGAAAAATTGTCACAGTTCACGGGGAAGAAGAGTACATGGTTAGCCACCTGAACTCTTTCATGTATGTTGAAATGGATGGTGAATTCATTGAGACTCAGTGTCAGAACTTTAAGGAGGTTCCATAAACAGTCGCGGAAACCAAGTCTACTCCTAAAGTCCCGAAGATTACCAGACCTCCACTGAAGATTGCCTCTTTGAAAGATGCTTGAGCAGTAATTGAAGAAGGCGGGTGTACCATCTGGGTCAGCTTCCAGATATTCCCTACAAGTCCGAAAAATTTGGTTTGGGATTCACTACAGAAGCCCAAAGAGTTGTTCGATGTTCTCGCATCGGGGGACCACCTTTGCATATCAGCAATCAGGGAGTCAATGCAGTAGAAGACAGTTATGGTAGTTATGATATGGACGAATGGATTTTTCCAACCATCAGCGGAGGGCTCAACAATTGGGAGGCCAAAGATTTCATTCTTATTACTTTTATTCAAGAGTAATTGTCTTTTAATGTTTTCAGGCTTGTAATATTTAAAAATTTTAGACTTTTTAAAAACCTTGTGTCTTACCCGAGGCACAACGGTCAATTTGTGAGGTTTGTCACTTCATTCTCATATGTCATCAATGAATCATGGACATTTTTGCATACAAATTTTGTGCTCTCTGTCTTTCTTTCTTACATTTTATTTCTTTCAAAAGTAGCTATGCTCTTACACACACTCACATATTAAAATGCAGATCTACATCCACTCAGGATCCCATGGGTAACGGTTCTGCTACGGCCTATTGTGACTTTGAAAATCCGATCTACCAAGCCGACGACGAAAGTGAGGAAGATTATGAGGTGCTAGGGGAATTGGCCAGGTTGGTTTGACAGGAAGAAAGGACCATTCATCCTGACGAAGAGCCGGTTGAAACAATTAACTTAGGTACTGAGGAGGACAAAAAGGAGGTCAAGGTGGGTGCCAATCTGGAACCCAGTGTCAAGGAGCGTCTGATTCAGTTGTTACACAATTATGTTGAAGTCTTTGCCTAGTCGTATAAAGACATATCGGGACTTGATACAGACATTGTGGTACATCGTCTGCCTACAAAAGAAGATTGCCCTCCAGTAAAGCAAAAGGTCCGCCGCACGAGGCCTGATATGTCAGAAAATATTAAAGCAGAAGTCATGAAGCAATTCAATGTTGGATTCTTGGCTGTCACCTCTTATCCCCAATGGGTTGCCAATGTTGTTTCTGTGCCCAAGAAAGACGGCAAGGTGTGAATGTGTGTGGACTACAGAGATTTGAATAGGGCAAGCCCCAAGGATGACTTCCCGCTCCCCCACATCGACATTCTAGTTGACAATACAGCACAACACAAAGTGTTTTCCTTCATGGACGTTTCTCAGGCTACAACCAAATCAAAATGGCGCCTGAGGATATGGAGAAAACAACCTTTGTTACATAGTGGGGCACATTCTGCTATAAGGTCATGCCATTCGGAGTGAAGAATGCTAGGGTAACCTATCAGCGTGCCATGGTAGCTCTATTTGATGACATGATACATCACGAAATAGAGGTCTACGTGGACGATATGATAGCCAAATATCAAACAGAATAAGAGCATCTCGATCATTTACAGAAGCTGCTTGAGAGGCTGAAGAAATATAAGTTGAGATTGAACCCAAATAAATGCACGTTCAGGGTATGGTCTGGTAAACTCCTAGGATTTGTTGTCAGCAATAAAGGTATCAAGGTTGATCCTGTCAAGGTTAAAGTAATACAAGAGATTCCTTCTCGTCGTACTGAGAAGGAGGTCAGAGTATTTTTGGGACGTTTGAATTACATTGCCAGATTCATTTCTCACCTGACAGCTACTTATGAACCGATCTTCAAATTATTGAAGAAAGATCAGGTAGTCAAATGGAATGACAAATGCCAAGTTGCTTTTGACAAAATCAAAGAATACTTATAAGATCCTCCTATGTTGTTGCCACCCGTAGAAGTAAGGCCTTTGATCTTGTATTTAAATGTTTTAGAAAACTCAATGGGGTGCTGTTTCCAGTGATTTCTGGTAAACAACCGCTAGTCTTCCTAACTATCGAATAATCTTTCTGACTGTTATTCAATTCCTCTGGTAACTCACATGATCGACTAGATTGATCCTAGGACTCCTTGGATATTAGGGTTACTCTCATGATCGAACAGATATTCATGGTTGATATTGTATATGTGTTTGGCTTATTTCGATTTCTCTCTCTAAAAGTCTAAAGATGTAATCAAAATGTGTGTGTAAACTAAGTTACATGAACAAATGCTAATTGTAAAGACATGTAAAATTGCATAAAAGTGAAGTAAATGGTTTTGACTTACAAAAACAGTAATATAAAGGATTTCTAGAACGTAAAAGGTTTGAAATATGAAGAAAGCGTTTAATGCAAGAAATCTTTAAATGACTTTAAGTAAAAATATGCGTTCGAAGGATAAGACTTGAAGGTAAAGGTATGGAAAATATGACAGTTTTCTGAGATATAAAGTGCTTGAAATATGAAGAAAGCATTTAAAATGTAAAACTTTGAAGAAGAGATTTCGAAGTGAAAAGACTGTAAATGAGAAAACTTGTAAATGTTATTTGACAGAAGGATAAAGGAAAGCGCTGGAAATGGTAAAAGGTTTTCATTAAATCAGAAATACATGGTGCTATCATACATACATTTCTCTTGCATTCGTTTCCCTTGCCATGTGGTAGTTTGAATGTTACTGAGTATTTTGTATAATAGATATGACACCCGAAATCCTAATACTAAGACTTCTATTTATACTAATTCGACCATAACGGTCTCTCTATAGGATTATGTCACGTTTAGAACATGCAGGACAATGCCTCTTTCGTCTTTCCACGTGTCCCCAAATGCTCCAGCACATAACTTTCAAACTTCGAAAGTCCCGCTTCCATTTGAATTTCAAATGCTTTGGAATTTCTCCGTTTCAAACGCTCTTCCCAGACACAGTGTTGTTATTTCGAGACTTCTTTAGATATGTTCCCATAATTTCCACTCGAAGCTCCAAGCTTTGACATACTCATTCGAAACACTGCTTCTGCTACTTCGAAACATGACTCTTTACCTTATTTCGATCAAAACGTTTAATTCATTTGGCTTCTAATAACATTATCAAAATCTTCAGCCAACAAATTGCCCCTTTAAAATATGTATTTCGATTCCTCTGAGAAATACCTATTTTAAACACCTACACAAGATTTTGATGGGATTTTCGAATCATCGTAACATTTAATGCATTTGACTCCAGTCACATCAATCATAGCACCTTTTGGATTCCTTAACCGCCTGGAGCCACTTCACAACATGGTGCAGTTATAAATAATGATTATCTTTAAATCACGCCTATTACCCATGTTAACTTTACGCCACCTATTCATCACACCAACCCATGATCTCCACGTATCATACCTTTATTCGGTGGATGCTTAAACTTCCCCATTATAAAACATCACCAACTTAATCTTTTTCCTTTTCTTTTCACACTCTAAATCTTTTACCCTCCTTCTCTCGTAAAAAAAATCCAAGCTTTCAACATCTTTCAAAAATGTCTTCTTCCACTTCATCCCAACTCAAGAAAGTCTCCAAGAAGAAAGGAAAAACTGCAGGAGCTACCATGGAAAGTATAATCATCACTCACCAAGGTCAATCCGCTCTTGCCCCTCAGATGATTTCAAAAGAAAAAGAAATGTTGTATGCGTCACAGGTACTCATTCCCACCAACGTTGCTGGTAAGAGGTTAGCTTTAAATGGCCCTCTTACGGTTTTTGAAATATTAAAAGACACCAGGACGATTTTCCCAGTTTGTTATAGCTTCAAACCCTTATTTAACAAAATGGACGCCCCTAAGGCAGTAGAATCTCCTAGTTCAAATACCATAGAAACCCCAACTGTTCCTCCTAAGGACCCCTTTGTTTTGGATTATGTAAAAAGTAATTTTAAGCCATTTCGATCTTGCCCCACCTCTGATATTTCTTATCAAAATTGGTTCACGAAAGTAGAAGCTAAGAAATCCCAGCAATGGGAAGAATTAGGCATCTATAACCTGATTAAGCTATCGAAGCCTGGTTTCACCTACAGCCACCCTCTGCTATTCGCGTCCCTTTATTTTTGGGACAGTACCTATAACACTTTCCATCTCCCAGGTGGAATGATCACCCCAACCTTCTTCGACATAGCGGCCATCACTGGGCTATCGCCAGTGGGAGAAACTTATATACCCGACAACGAAGAACACTCAAGCATAATTGACTTCGAAGTCAAGCTAGCCAGTTTTTCCAAATTTATCAGTCATTACCATGCTGAGGGGGACAATGTGTCTGACGTAGAGCATATTGCTTTCTTAACCCTGTGGCTGTCAAGATACGTTTTCTGCAGTAGATCCCTACAGGTAGCTAGTAGGTTCATTCCTCTAGCTAGGGACTTGCATGAAAATCGAAAAGTGTGCCTAAGTGAACTGCTCTTAGTTGACCTCTATGAAAGCCTGAGGTCAGCTGTTTCGAGCCTCAAATCCCACACCTCCAAAAATATTATGTTGGCTGGCCCTTTTTGGTTACTCCAACTATGGCTAAATGCCATGTTCGAACCCTCCTTATCAACCGCCAACACTATTGATGAGCAAGATTCTGAGATAAATGATAGGATAGTCGAAGGCACTAGGCTTCGAAGATTAACTCCCAATGATGACAAAGAGGACTTCAAAGTTCAATTCTCGAAGTACATCATGATATTCTCCAAAAGGCACAAGTTCGAAGAGAGCATGGCGCCTTTTGCTTCGAGGGCTCATGGACCTTCTTGGTTCACCATGGCTCTCTCAGAAGCTACCAAGGGCAAGGAGATTCAGGATGTATGGAGAGCCTTTTTGCTGCCTAGACTCATTTCTTCAAGAATAACCCCAGCCAAGAACCAAATTTTTCTCTTTGCCTACCAACCAAACTTCGTTTCGAGGCAGTTTGGCTTATGCCAACTGATTCCTGAACCTTTATTTCAAACTGAGAGCGCCATCACTTTTGGACGAACTTTCAAGGCACGGGAAGCCAAAATACAGCAAGAACAATATCAAGGCATTGCCCAATTTGAGCTGATAACCTTCGAACCTACCCATCTCGCGGCTAAAGGATTTCTGGACTGGTGGACCAAGTTTTATCAAACTTATATGTTCGATACACTTACAATTCGACAGAAACTAATTGATGCCTTCGATGTGCAGGTACCAACAAAGAAAGGTATGTTTACTCATGCCAAAGAGATTAAAGCTTTCCAAAATTATTTTGAAACTACTTATGACCCCACGCGCTTGGACTCCACGGTGCATCAAGCAGCTGAGACCTTGAAGGAAAAATTTAAACAAAAAGTTTCTAAGTTAAAACTTCCTTCAGGGCTGTCACCTGAGGATAGGTATAGGTTGGCATTCGAAATGCATCCACCTAAATTTCCCAGATTACCTACCTCAGAACTGGCTCTGGCTTGGTTTCCCCCATATCCATGGTGGTTTACTTGCAAAGAGATGTTCAAATATCTTCAAAGGAAACCAAAGCCATCTGAGACTGTGACATGGGCTCGATACTGGCTTCATGATTTCCCAGGACACCTTCGATATGACCTTTCTGCCATGTCAATTAAATTTGATCAAGGCACAGGTGCGAATGCTTGGGAAAATCCCAAATGTCTTTTATTTTCCATATCTTTAACCTTTGCTTTAATTGTTTCGATTTTCAACCATCAGGATAAAGACAGCTGCCTCGAAGTCGAAGGAAGGGAGCACCTCTCAAGCCTCCATCGAAACTACTGACAAAGTGACTCCTCCCAAAACAACTACTATTGTTGCAACCACAACAACAACAATAATACCAACAACAACCAGTGTTCCAATTCCAACGGTAATCACTTAGCCTTGATGTTTCAAATTCACTCATGCTTTCTGGTTTGCATCTAACTCTTCGTTTAAAATCTTTTCAGACCGATAAGCTTCCTCCTCCTACTCCCAAGAAGCGGAAATCAAGCACCACTGGGGAAGATCCCAAGGCTGGAGGAAACTTAAATACTGCTTCGAAGAAGAAACCAAGGAAAGATATTTCAAAAAGTACCATTCCACCTAGTGTCTCTGGACTTGATTCCAGGGATGCTGCTCCCTCTCCCAAATCCAAAAATCCACCTTCGACCTCCAACCCACCGTTGGAACGTATAGCTAGTAACCTCTCCTCTGAGAGTCCACAGGTAAATTGAACCTTTAAATTTTTTACAATACTAACTTCTTATTACCTTGGTGAATGTTTTTTCTTAACATTTTGTTGTTCCTTGCAGAACATCTTGAATCCAGCTTCCACTATTTCGAACTCACCATCCAGAGCTGTTGCTCCGCTCAACTCCTCTCCTCAAGGAGATTCCAGCAACCTGGTTCAAAATAAAGGTTCCTCCAATATGGCGGTTCTGGCTGGAACTTCTGAACAGCAGGATGATCAAGGTACCTCCATTCCTCTGAAAGAGATAAACGAAACAACACTTCGAACGTCCGCAGAGGATTTGCCAAGGGCTTCTCTTCAAAAGTCCCCTCTTGAAACTCTTCAAGAGGACCCAAAGGACACTCAAACTGAAGAAGGGAAAACTGATTCTGGGCAAAGAGCCGAAGAAACTGCAGACGAAGAATCTGAGGAGGAGAATGCCAATGACGGTTCGACTGCTGGGACGGAGTCCAACGTAAATAGCAGTGAAAGGGATGGTATCAAAGTGGTGGACTTGGATGAGGATGAAGAAGACCAAGAGCACGAAACGAATGAAAGGGATGGTAATGTAACCAACGAACCCCTAGAGGTTGAAATAGACGTGGCTCCCCTACGTGTGGAAATCCCTCAATCCTCTCTGTCTCGAATGACTGACGAGGAACTGGCACTTCTGAGACGAAATGACCCTATTGGGTACATGAAGGCAAAGTTGGCCTAGAGGGACGTCCCACTTGCTAGGGCTGGCACGAGTTCGACCAGCTATCCTCTTCCCACAGATGAAAGAATTGTTCTTCTTAATAAAATTAGGAAAACCATTCTCAATGTGGATATATTCGAAGTGCTTAAGCAATATAGTACTGCTTGCTATACTATGAAGGAGCTGCTCACAAAGGTCAATCTTTCCACCTGCTCCTTGCCAGTTAGTACTCTCTTGTTCGATCTTCAAAATTTGCTGGACAACGTAACTGGTTACCTTCTCCAAGACGAATCTGCTGCCAAGAAGGTTCAAGAGAAACGCATTGCCACGGATGTCGCTTATGAACAAGCTTTGAAGCTCTCTCAAGAAGCTGAGGATCAAGCTATGCATCTGAAGCAGGCAAAAACTGATTATGAGGCTCGAGCTGAGTCCATCCTTCTTTGGGAAAGGCAGATTCTGGAACTTCAACAGAAGGTTAAGGAGGCTAAAGAACAACAACTAGCCTTCGAAACCAATTCTGCTGGTAACCAATTCGAAGAGCTTCTCAACCAGGGGCTTGCAGAAATGGAGACTGCAGAACAACTTAAAGGAGAAGTGGAAACCTTGGAAGGAGCCATGCGGTTCGCTCAGCAGAAACTTGAATCATTTCGAAGCACCTTCAATCGATTGAAAAACAATTCTTATTTCTAGATTTTGGTGTTTATTTGACTATAATTTTGGTTTCTTATATGTAATATCCGAACAATGCCATTTTGGCATTTTATCTTGCCATCTTGGCTTTTTATAATATCTTGTTTACGTTGTTACTATTCGAATCTCCTGCAGGCTTGGCTTATATTTCTTTAAATATTTCCCATTAACCTTTAGGACACGTTTATTCTCCATGAGTTCTTCGATTTCGTATGCATTGTTTGAGAATACTTTTAATATTCGAAAAGGTCCTTCCCAATGAGGTGACCATTTACCTAACGCTTTATTCTTCTTGTCCATAGGCAATATGACTCTCCAAACCAAGTCATTAATAATGAATACTTTTTTCTTCACCCTTTTATTGTATGTTCTGGCCACTCTTTCTTTTTGCCTCATCAAAATTTCCAATGCATGTAATCTAATTTCGTCCAACTCAACTAATTCATTCATCATCATTTCCCAATATAATGCAGTTGGGATTTCGTTTTGTCTCTGAATTCGAACTGATTGTAGATGAATTTCTACTGGCAACACTGCATCATGACCAAATGTGAGTTGGAAAGGCGTAGTGTTAGTAGCTTCCTTAGGAGATGTTCTACAAGCCCATAATATTTGGTCCAGAGTTTTGTGCCAGTTTCTTGGCTTTTTGCCAATATGCTTCTTGATTAATCCTATTATTACTTTATTTTCTGCTTCGACTTGTCCGTTTGCTTGAGCATAATATGGCGTTGATGTTAGCAATCTAAACCCCATTTCTTGGGCAAATCCTTGCATCTTTCTACCAGTAAACACAGAGCCTTGGTCTGTAGTTATGCTCTCTGGAAATCCGAACCTATAGATAATGTGCTTTTGTATAAATTCAATAATAGCTTCTTGATCAGCAACTATCAGTGGTATAGCTTCGATCCATTTGGTAAAATAATCTATTCCCACCAAGATGTACTTCTGTCCTTTGGACGAAGCAGGATTTATTTCTCCTATCAAATCCAATGCCCACCCTCTAAATGGCCATGGTTTGATGATCGAATGCAGCTCACTTGCAGGGGTATGTTGAACTCCTGCATGTTTCTAACATTCCTCACATCCTTTAGCAAAGTCTATGCAATCTTTGAGCATGCTAGGCCAATAAAAACCGTATCGAAATAACAACCATTTCATTTTATGGCCTGCTTGATGTGCCCCACATGCCCCATTATGGACTTCAGACAATGCTAAGTATGCCTCACTTTCTCCTAGGCATTTCAATAATACACCCTCTTGGGTCTTTTTAAACAATTCGTTCCCCATGAGGAGATATGACAATGCTCTATATTTTGTTTTTCTATCCACCTTTAGAGTTGGATCTGCTAAATAACTCTTCAATGGACTTCGCCAATCTGCATCTGACAAAGTGTTTATGGCTAATATTTCGAATCCCTGCTTCTCAGCATATCCCAATCTCATACTTTCCAGATCCGATGGTGTGAATCTAGTAGCCATAACTCTTCCCCTTAATTCGACCAAATCCTTGAAGTTCTTGGTAGACACTTTATAACCTGAAGCCAACTGCGCTAAGTCATTTGCTTCTTGGTTCTCTATTCTTGGTATGTGTTGAATATCCATGTATTCAAATTTCCTCAATAGCCTATTGACTATGACGAAGTATACCATTAAATTTTCCTTTATGCACTTGTATTCCTTTGTGATTTGTTTGACCACTAATTCAGAGTCTCCTTTAATTTCGACTCTGGTTGCCCCCAATTCCAACAAAGCTTCAAGTCCAACAACGAGCGCTTCATACTCAGCTTCGTTGTTAGAACAACGAGGACCATCTAATTTATACTTGAATTTTGTTGGAATTCCTTCAGGAGAAATCAGAAGGACTCCAACACCACTTCCATTCATGTGGGTTGAACCATCAAAGTACAATTTCCATGGTTGCATTTCGACGTAACTCATGACCGTCTGCTCAACCAAAGAATGGTCCACAATGAAGTCAGGAATCACTTGACCTTTCATAGCTTTTAAAGGCATGAAAGTCAACGAATATTCTGTTAAGGCTAAAGCCCACATGCCAACTCTGCTATGCATTATTGGTTTTGAAAGCATATGTTTGATGACATCGAAATGAGATGAAACATAAACATCAACAGGCTTTATATAATACTTGAGTTTCATACAAGAGAAATACAAACAGAGACATAGCTTTTCTAAATTGCTATATCTGGTCTCTGCATCATTTAGCACTCTACTTAAATAGTATATGGCTCTTTCGACGCCATTGCTATCTTCTTGTGCTAGCATACTACCTATACTAACTTCAGAGGCAGATATGTACAATCTCATGGGCTTCCCCCATGAAGGTGGAGACAAAATAGGAGGCTGAGAAAGATATTATTTTATTTTGTCAAACGCCTCCTGGTGAGCTTCGTTCCATTCGAAGGCTTGACCTTGCTTTAGACGAAGTAACGGAGAGAAAGCTTGGGTTCTTCCACTTAGGTTCGAGATGAATCTTCTGAGGAAGTTAATTTTCCCTAGCAGAGATTGTAACTCCCTTTTTGACGCAGGTGCTTTCGTCTCCATTTTGGCTTTGGTTTTGTTCTGGTTGATTTCGATTCCTTTCTTGTGAACCACAAAACCAAGAAAATCTCCAGCCTGCACAAAAAATGCACATTTAAGGGGATTCATCTTTAAGCCATGTTTTCTCATTCGCTCGAATGATTGGCTTAAATGATGCAAATGTGTTTCTGCAGATATAGATTTGATCACTATATCGTCAATATACACCTGCATGAAGGTTTCAATGAAATCATGAAAAATTGAATTCATTGCCCTTTGATAAGTTGCCCCAGCATTCTTTAAACCAAAAGGCATCACCACCCAGTCGTAGGTGCCTAAGGCTCCTGGGCAACGAAATGTTGTCTTTGCAACATCTTCTTCAGCAATGAAAATCTGGTTATACCCAGAGTATCCATATAACATACTCAAGTATTCGAACCCTGCAGCAGAATCTACTAGCATTTCTGCCACAGGCATGGAATATTCATCTTTAGGGGTTGCAGTGTTTAAATCCCTAAAATCTATGCAAATTCTTAAAGAACCATTTTTCTTAATAACAGGTACTATGTTTGCTAACCATTCGACGTACCTTGTTGTTCTGATGAATTTGCAACGCAGCAACCTTTCGATCTCAGCTTTAATTTTTGTGAGAACCGCTGGTGCGAATCTTCTGGGAGTTTGTTTGATGGGCCTCTTGCCATCTTTGATTGGCAGTCTGTGTTCGACCAACTCCCTCTTTAAACCAGGCATCTCGTCATAATCCCATGCGAAGCAATCTTTGTTTTCCTTAAGGACTTCGATCACTTCCTTCTTGAGGCCTGGGCTAAGTTTAGCACTTATGTAGGTTACTCTTTTCTTTTTTTCATCCCCTAAGTTGACTTCTTCGAGTGGATCCTGTGCCAACATTTTGGCACCTGAGTTTATGGGGTCCCTTTCGAAGCCTAAGGGTTCTTTATCATAGATGGCATCTAACCTTTGATCCATCTCAAACTCTTTGAAGGGTGAGCATTTCGAACTATCCCCACTTACTTCGTCCGTCTTTATAGTTGATTTATTTATTTCAGCCTCTAAGGCCGCTTTTGATTCGTTCTCATCCATATAGGCCGAAATCCTTTCGAAAAAGGTAGACTCAGTCATGGCTAAGGTTGTCGACGTCCCAGCCTGCTGGCCGTTTTTGTATAGTGCTTTCGACTCCCTCTTCTTCACTGATTATTGTTCTATCCCAGTAAAGGCCATCATGACGAAGGGTCATGTAGTAGTGGGCGTTTCTAGTTTCATTAATCTCATCATTTGGAACACACGGAGCAATCTTTGCCAGATTTTTATCATAATCCCTCTTGTCAACTAAATTGACAGTTGACATAAAGTAACTCTGGTCTGCTTCGATGTTTTCCACGATTCCATCATCTCTCCACAGAACTAGTCGCTGATGCATTGACGAAGGAACTGCCCCCACGCCATGGATCCACTCTCTTCCCAGCAGTAAGTTATAGTTGGCCTTGGCTTCGATCACCATAAACATGGTGGGCCTACAGCTTGAGCCTATTGTCAATTCCAACTGGACCACTCCCAGTGTTTTGCCCACTTTTCCCTCATAATTGGACAGAACCATATTATGGGGCTTGATGTCTCCTTCGCGGATCTCTAATCTTTTTAGCATAAAATGGGGTATCAAATTGACTGCAGCACCCCCATCCACTAGAACTTTGTTCACACCATGGACACCAACTTTCGCCCGAATGAAAAGTGGCTTGAGATGGTTCTTCATTGCAGGTTCTGGACGTTCGAAGAATGCATTTTGTTCCTCAACAGCCCCATTGTCCATCACATAGTAGCACACGGGCCTATGTTTCATCAAATCTGTGGTGTCTTCCTCCTCATATTCATTGATTTCGGTTTCCTGCTCAAATTCGCAGGGAAGCACAGACACCACATTACAGTTCAAGTTAAATGAAGACTCCCCCTCCGATTCGAAGTTATCTGTTATCATATCTTCGTCCTCTTCCGGGCCTGGAGTGTATTCCTTTGGTTCATCACGTTGTTCTTCAGAGAAGAGCCTCCTATTGACTGGAGGTTTGTCTTCAGTTTGATTTTTTGGTTTGTTGGTGCTAGATTCACCTTGGTTTTTCGTTGAAGTAACCCCTTTGTTTGCCACAGCTTCTCTCTCAGCCTTTTGAATCCTTTGCTGTCTGCGCCACTGGGATCTTGACATGGGGTTCCTTCCTTTGTAATTTTCTAATCTCACCTCCTCCCTTTTTGCTGTGTTGAATTGCCTCCTGTATGTCACAGCATGGCGTGCATTTCGTTCAGCGTTTCTCCATCTATCTTTGCTTTTGTCATTTCTGACCTGTAACCATCTATCGGTTGGCACTTCAGCAGGGAGTTTGAAAGTCACTCTTCGAGCAGCCTTGGGGTGAGGGCTATCAGGCCTTCGCTGTTTGTGTCTGCCGTCGAAACGTGGGCCCATCTGGGCAGTTTCTTGATGGTTCCAGCAAGGGGCGAAGGGAATCGTTTCGAAGGCCCTGGCCATGCTTTGGTCATACACAGCAGAACACCTTGGGCAAATCAAGCACTTGGTTGCCCCTTTGTAGCAGCGAAACACAAATTCCAGCAAACTTTCTCCAGCATTGGGATAACACCTAAAAAGCTGGTTATCCTGGCGCCAATTGTTGCCAGTTCGAGTCCTCTGTACCCTTTCGAAATTCGCAGCGATTCTTTGATTGCAGAGGATGCTGCACCTAGGGCACAATATCATGCCTGAATCTCCTTTGTGGCATGTCATGAGATAATCCTTGAGACTAGCATCTCCAGTGTGATTATCCCCCATTCTATACTTTTCTTTTTCTAAGTATTTTTCCACTTCCTCCATCTCAGAGCGAGGCCTTTCCATATCCACCATATTTATTTCAACATCCCCCTCTTTAGCTTCATCATCACCCCATCCTGTGGGCTTTATATCCTCAATCTGAACCTTCGACCTCTCTGGGGCAGAATATTTGACCAAATAGTCAAATTTTCCACTGGGTTCCCCTAGAGTGTCCCATGTTTCCTTCTGAAGGGAAATTGGCTGCGTGATTTGGACTTTCTCCAATTCCAGCCTCAAGCCTTCAGTGACTTGTGTTAATTCTTGATTTTGATTTCCCTGGCCTTCAGTAGCCTGGGTTTCTCTCGCAACAACTACAGGTGCGGCAATCGGAGTCTCTGGCGTATTCTTGATGTCTTCAGTGACCTCCTCGCTGACTTCGACCATCACCCAGTTTTCAACTCCAGTACCCTTCTCTCCTGTTAGGGCGTCACTTTGATCAGTTTCCACCATGTTGACCTCTCCAATGCATGCAGGCTCGGAGTAGTTGGTGTCTGCGACGTCCAAGGGATCTTCGTCCACTTTCATCTTCACCTTATCAGCAAACTTTAGTCTACCATCTTTGATCGCGTTTTGAATCAGGTCCCTGAAAAGAAAACATTGTGAGGTTTTGTGGCCTAGGAAGCTATGATATTTGCAAAATCCTCTCTTCTTTCTCTGATCCAAAGGAGGCATTTTGACATTTGATGGCACAATTAGTTGGCCATCTTTGACAAGTAAGTCAAAAATCTCGTCACATTTAGTGACATCGAAGGTATAAACCTTCTTTGGAAATTTGTCACTTTTTTCATTTTCAACAATGTCTTTCCCTTTTGTGGGAACTAACAATTTGCAGGAATAAGGCGGGGCCTGTTTTAATTCAGCGAGGTCGATTTCGACCTCTTCAAATTCGAATTCAGGATATTCTTCCGCTTCCTCAGTCCCAACATAGGAAATCCTTTCTTTCTTGCTATTCTTAAAGACTCTGGCTTTTTCGGCCTTTAGTCTTTTGACCTGTCGAACCCTATCGGCTAACTGAGCCATATCCCTCAAATACTGAGTGTCTAGTTTCTTTCGAATGGAATAATCCAAACCACCAGCGGCCATTTCGACTAACTCATGTTCAGGCACTACTGTGTAACATCTGGATTTCAAAAGCCTAAATCTATTCAAATAATCATCTATGGGTTCGGTGAACTTTCTCTTAACACTGGCCAATTCCTTCAGACTTATTTTCGACTGTCCCATGTAAAATTGTTCATGGAATAATCTCTCTAAGAGAGCCCAAGTGTCAATGGACCCAGGAGGCAAAGAGGTAAACCATGTGAAGGCATTTTTTGTCAAGGAACTTGGGAAGTATTTGATCCTGAGATCTTCATTATTGGCTATATCTCCCGCTTCGGTTAGATATCTCGCTATGTGTTCGACTGTTGACTCATTGGTATCCCCAGCGAACTTTGTAAATTTAGGGACTTTATATCCCCTTGGTAAATCAGTATGCATTATGCAATCCAATATAGGAGAGGCGTAATTTGGCCTTCTCATTCCTGTGTTGAGGCCATTCTGGGCCATGACTCTCTCTATCATGGTGGTTAGGTTGTTTTCTGCCAAGATGTTATCGTTTCGAATTCTATGAACGACAGCATCGGCATCTTGATTTCGACCAACCAAAACAACTCCCCTAGGTTGTTCTTCTCGAAACTCTGGGGCTTCTAGCCTTTCAACCCTTGCCCCTGGTTCCATAACTTCCCTTTGTGGGCCCGGGATTACTGGGGCTTCTAACCTTGGTGCCCTGGCCCCTAGGTTAACTTCTTCTCTGGGTGGTCTATAAATTGGGTCGTTAGCAATTTGTTCTATAACAGGCATGTTTGCTCGAAATCCCGCCTGATTCTGCCTACGCCTTTCTGGGGGAGCAAAGAAATCTGCTATTCGACTCATATTGTCAGCATTTTCTCTGTTTGTCACAGTCACATTTTGCACTATTGGGGCAAATATCTCCTGCATGGTTTGTGCTAACACCCCTATCATATTATGGTTACTGTCATTCATCAATTGCCTAAAAGCCAACTGGTTGTCTGTGGTTAGGATAGGCATTGTGCTATAATCCACCGACCCTTGGTTATTTGTCATAAACTGATTCACCCCAGACCCAGACCCTAGTTGTGGAGAAGAATTCGATGTGGAATTGTGTAAACCTGCCATAAAATATGTTGGCATTCCATAAGAGGAATTTCTGGTTCTATTCCCATCGAAACCGGGTGGTCTAGTTAATGGAGTGGCGAAATGGGATTGTGTCCCTGATGGTGGAACGAATCCCCCAGGGTAGCCAATGGTTCCAGTATTTCCTAAGATCGAACTATTAGTTGATATGCCACTTACTCCATTGGTGGCTATGTTACTGGTCGAAGATGCAACAGACTGTGCATTCGAAGGGATTACATTAGATGTTCTGATCGAAGTAGACGCATTAGTGCCTGTTGTATGTGGGCCATTTTGGTCCCCTTGTTGATTGTCTGAATTAGACATTTTGTCCAAACGTTTTCTTCTAGATAAAGGTTGGTTGCTGTTGGTTATCTTACCACTTCTCAGGTTCATAAAACAGCAAACTTCTTAGGTTCCAACGTTTTTTGTAATGGTTATGTCTCAACAATCCTTATTTCTAATATCCAATTATTGGTCCCATCAGGTGTGCCAATTTGTTTCCAGTGATTTCTGGTAAACAACCGCTAGTCTTCCAAACTATCGAATAATCTTTCTGACTGTTATTCAATTCCTCTGGTAACTCACAGGATCGACTAGATTGATCCTAGGATTCCTTGGATATTAGGGTTACTCTCACGATCGAACAGATATTCATGGTTGATATTGTATATGTGTTTGGCTTATTTCGATTTCTCTCTCTAAAAGTCTAAATATGTAATCAAAATGTGTGTGTAAACTAAGTTACATGAACAAATGCTAATTGTAAAGACATGTAAAATTGCATAAAAGTGAAGTAAATGGTTTCGACTTACAAAAACAGTAATATAAAGGATTTCTGGAACGTAAGAGGTTTGAAATATGAAGAAAGCGTTTAATGCAAGAAATCTTTAAATGACTTTAAGTAAAAATATGCGTTCGAAGGATAAGACTTGAAGGTAAAGGTATGGAAAATATGACAGTTTTCTGAGATATAAAGTGCTTGAAATATGAAGAAAGCATTTAAAATGTAAAACTTTGAAGAAGAGATTTCGAAGTGAAAAGACTGTAAATGAGAAAACTTGTAAATTTTATTTGACAGAAGGATAAAGGAAAGCGCTGGAAATGGTAAAAGGTTTTCATTAAATCATAAATACATGGTGCTATCATACATACATTTCTCTTGCATTCGTTTCCCTTGCCATGTGGTAGTTTGAATGTTACTGAGTATTTTGTATAATAGATATGACACCCGAAATCCTAATACTAAGACTTCTATTTATACTAATTCGACCATAACGGTCTCTCTATAGGATTATGCCACGTTTAGAACATGCAGGACAATGCCTCTTTCGTCTTTCCACGTGTCCCCAAATGCTCCAGCACATAACTTTCAAACTTCGAAAGTCCCGCTTCCATTTGAATTTCAAATGCTTTGGAATTTCTCCATTTCGAACGCTCTTCCCAGACACAGTGTTGTTATTTCGAGACTTCTTTAGATATGTTCCCATAATTGCCACTCGAAGCTCCAAGCTTTGACATACTCATTCGAAACACTGCTTCTGCTACTTCGAAACATGACTCTTTACCTCATTTCGATCAAAACGTTTAATTCATTTGGCTTCTAATAACATTATCAAAATCTTCAGCCAACAGGTGCGTGCTGGGGCAGCATGACGAGTCTGGCCGAAAAGAGCATGCTATTTATTACCTGGGCAAAAAGTTTACCGACTGTGAAACAAGATATTCACTGCTCGAGAAAACTTGATGCGCTCGGGCATGGGCTGCTTGCTAGCTGAGACAGTATATGCTGACCCATACTACCTTGTTGATATCTAAAATGGATCCAATAAAATACATCTTTGAGAAGCCTGCTCTCTCTGGGAGAATAGCAAGATGGCAGATGATCCTGATGGAATATGACATACAATATACTACCCAGAAAGCAATAAAGGGTAGTGCACTGGCAGATCACCTTGCCCATCAAGCTGTGGAAGACTACCAATCCATGAAGTTCAAATTCCCAAATGAGGACATCATGACAGTAGAAAATTGTGAAGAGATCAGACCATATGATGGACCTGAACAAGGATCCCGATGGATCATGTTTGTCTACGGGGAATCCAACGCACTTGGAAATGGTATTGGTGTTGTACTCGTATCTCCTGAAGGGTGTTATACTCCCTTTACCGCAAGACTCTGCTTCAATTGTACAAACAACATGGCAGAATATGAAGCGTGCATCTTTGGTCTCAGAGTTGCCATAAATTTGGGGATCAAATCTTTGGTTGTGTTTGGAGATTCTGCTTTGGTCATCAGTCAGATCAAAGGGGAATGGGACACCAAACACCCTAACCTTATCCCTTACAAAGAACATGTGTTGACATTTCTGCCATATTTTGAGAAGATTACTTTCGAGCATTTCTCGCGAGAAGAAAATCAACTAGAAGACGCACTAGCTACAATGTCATCTATGTTTAAACTTAATTGGGATAACGAGGCTCCTCAGATCACTATTAAATGGATGGATGAACCAGTCTACTGTCACGAGATCGGTACTGAAGAAGTAGTGGACCAACCTTGGTTCCATAAAGTTAAAAGGTATCTCGAGTCTCAGGAATATCCAGAAGGAGCTTCAGTTAATGACAAGAAATTCTTAAGAAGATTCTTGGCTAAGTTCTTCCTTAATAACGACATTTTGTACAAACGCAGTCATGGCTCTGTATTACTTCGGTGCATAGACAAGGTTGAAGCTGAAAGGATCATGGTTGAATTACATGAAGGCACTTTTGGCACCCATTCCAGTGGGCATACAATGGCAAAGAAAATCCTGCGGGCAGGCTATTATTGGTCTACCATGGAGGCAGATTGCTATCAACACTCTCAGACTTTCCATAAGTGTCAGATTTATGCTGACAAGGTGCACGTACCTCCGGTTCCTCTAAATTTCTTGACGGCTCCTTGGCCCTTCGCTATGTGGGGAATCGATATGATTGGGGAAATCAAGCCAATGGCCTCCAATGGACACCGCTTCATCTTAGTGGCCATCGACTATTTTACAAAGTGGGTTGAGGCAGCTTCTTTCGCTTCCGTTACTAAGAATGTTGTCACCGGATTCATAAAACAGAATCTCATATGTCGGTACGGTATCCCAGAGAGAGTACTCACCGATAATGGTACGAATCTAAACAACACTATGATCACCGCCTTGTGCGAGCAATTCAAGATCCAGCATCACAATTCTTCCCCTTACCAGCCAAAAATGAATGGCGCTGTAGAAGCTGCTAACAAAAACATTAAGAAGATCATACAGAAAATGACAGTCACATACAAAGACTGGCATGAGATGCTACCATTCGCTATCCACGGGTACCATACCACAGCTCGCACATCGACTGGGGAAACACCCTATTCTCTGGTATACGGCGTGGAGGTTGTCTTACCTATTGAGGTCCAAATTCCCTCTCTGAGAATCATGAAGGATGTTGGGTTGAACAAAGAAGATTGGTTCCAGACTCGACTTGACCAGTTGAACTTGATCAATGAGAAGAGACTTGCAGCTATTTGTCATGGTCAGATGTACCAAAAACGCATGATCAAAGCTTTTAACAAAAAGGTTAAACGTTAGGTATATCGGGTCGGTGACTTGGTAATCAAGCGTATCATTTTGCAACAAGGTGATCCCAGGGGAAAATGGACTCCTACATATGAAGGACCGTTTGTAATCAAAAGCATATTCTCTAGTGGAGCAATGATCTTGACCACTATGGACGGCGACGACCTCCCACACCCTGTACATACAGACATAGTTAAAAGATACTACGCATGAACAAGGACCCGCTAGGTCGACTGACCTAGGCAAAAATTATGGCATCCCGGCGAGCCAAAAGGTTCGGGCAAAATTAGGGATAATATACCCAAAAAACTGTACACCCGGCAAGCTGAAAACCTAAAAAGGCGGCTTACACAGAAAAGGGTGTCCCGGTGGATCGAAAACCCAAAAGGGCAATCCAGGAAAAAGTTAGGGAGTTAAGGCGTATGATTATGTCCCGTTGGATCATCTTGCAAACAATCTTCAGCATTGACCAATCAGCTCAAACAGTTCTAATCAATCCAATCATCTTCGCCGAGTCGACAAGTAGACAAGACACTCAGAGACACGAAGGCTATAGCAGAATGGGAACCCCATGGGATTACTTCACATAGCTGTCTTTTTCTTTGTATCAATTTTCATTTTTTTACGAAGACATTCTCTTACTGGAATGCTCGTCTCATTGTACAAAAAAGACTTATTCAAGTTAATACAAAGATATCCCTTTTTAAAGTGAAAAACTATTCATTTTTCTTTATTTCTGTTATTTTGTTTACAAAAACGTCCAATGATTTATTTTTGAACATATGCATTTGAATGTGATTGCTATTTACAAATAAACAGAAAATAGAAAGACAATCACTAATGACTTTAAGAAACAGGATAATATCTTTAGGCTATTCCATAAAATCCCTGCAGGTATTTTTCCCCAGCAAGAACGGAAACAAAGACTTCCTACTACAAGACCACTAACGTACTCCCAGCATGAAGCCTAATGGTATCTGGTTCTCTCACATCCCCGACGGAGCTAAAACTTCCAGTTACCGCTCCAAAGGTTCCCCGGTGAAAGTCGCCTAGCTTCTCAGGATTCCCCAGCAGGATTTCACGAAGTCCACAAGCAATGCACAACGTTCTCCTTCCACAGCAGAGTTTATTTCTCTAAAAGATATGGAAACACATCCACCAACACATCAACTTCAAATATGGAGACGTACACTCTGTATTCCCAGCAAAATTCAAGGATTTATTTTCCTCGACTCCAGCAACACTACGGCACGAACAATTAATATGTCCATACATTACATTCATACGTCATAGCATTGACAACACAAGTACATACAGTGAAATCTCATTTATTTTGAGAAAATAACATCATACCATGCATTACATACATCGAAGCATTGCATACAATTAACTCTTCACTTTTTCAGGAAAGAATCAATCGACAAGAAATTATGATCAACAAATTTCTGACAGGAAAATATTTTCAACAAGTCATTTACAGATCAATTCCCGAGAAAGGATTGGTCGACCATCTACATAGCAAATATTTCCTCCTAACTTTTGCTGGTTCAGTTTAAATCTCTCAACGGTTTATCCTGATTCATCCCTAGTAGACGTTTTCTCTGGTTCAGATAAATCTCTTAACAATTTGTTCTGATTCGTCCCCAGATTTTTGCTGGTTCAGATAAATCTCTCAACGATTTATTCTGATTCGTCTCCAGATTCTTACTGGTTCGGATAAATCTCTCAATGATTTATTCTGATTCTTCTCCAGATTCTTACTGGTTTAGATAAATCTCTCGATGATTTATTTTGATTCGTCTCCAGATTCTTACTGGTTCAGATAAATCTCTCAATGATTTATTCTGATTCGTCTCTAGATTCTTACTAGTTCAGATAAATCTCTCAATGATTTGTTCTGATTTGTTTCCAGATTATTACTGGTTCAGATAAATCTCTCAACGATTTGTTCTGATTCGTTTCCAGATTCTTACTGGTTCAGATAAATCTCTCAAAAATTTATGTTGATTCTTCTCCAGGCCCTTACCGGTTCAGATAAATCTCTCAACGATTTATTCTGATTTGTCTCCAGATTCTTACTGGTTCAGATAAATCTCTCAACAATTTATTCTGATTCGTCTCCAGATTCTTACTGGTTCAAATAAATCTCTCAGCAATTTGTTCTGATTCGTTTCCAGATTCTTACTGGTTCAGATAAATCTCTGAATGATTTATCCTGATTCGTTTCCAGATTCTTATTGGTTCAGATAAATCTCTCAATGATTTGTTCCGATTCGTCCCCAGATTTTTGCTGGTTCAGATAAATCTCTCAACGATTTATTCTGATTCTTATCCAGATTTTGCTAGTCTAGATAAATCTCTCAACGATTTGTTTTGATTCTTCTCCGAACTCCTACTGTTTCAAGATTAAATTTCTCAACGGTTTATTTTTATTCTTCCCCACCGACAATTTTCTCTGGTTCAGATAAATTGCACCAAGATTTATTCTGATGCTTTCCAGTCAAGATTAATCCAAGATATCATTTGGTTCAGTTTAAATCGCTCCAAAAGATATTCTGATTCTTTCCAACAACATTAAATATTTCTGCTAGCTCCGGTTTAAATCGACCAAAGGTTTATTCATACTTCTTTTCTGTTGAAGTCAAGTTCAGACTTTGTCCACTTCTATCAACAATCACCTTTGGATGGCATATATAAGCCCATCTCCGACAACTCTCTTTCATTTCTCCAAATGGAATCTTTAAGCCCATTTCCTACACAATCAACCAGCACATCATCAAGTGTAAATTTCTGGGCACTCTAGTGTTCAATCATCTTCCACTTTCAAGCTACGAACGACGAACATGTCGATCTTACTTTTCAAGTTTAAGAAGATTGAACAGGGGCAGATGTTGTACCCCGAAATTTTCCCTCCCATTTTTAATTAAAGATGTTATCCTAAGGTTTCTCAAATACCTAATTTGGCTCAGAAGTTGATCAGACAGATTCTCTTCCTATGCAATAAGTCAGCAATTAGGGTTTTACATTTCTCAAAAGAAATTGAGTCTTCAAGGTTTCAAATGGTCTTCATAGGTCTTCATGTCTCCTCAAGGTTGTTTAAGTCGGTTTTCAAACCTCGCATTGCAAGTTTGCTCAATCAATGGCCCAGATAACTAAAAACGACTACATTGACTTGAAAATCGCCCTTTTGCAAGAACAAATTCAAATGATCATAACTTCTTTATTATTCAATATTTTTGAGTGGTTTTCCTTGCGTTTGATTCTTCTTGATGCCATCTCAATTCTATTCACATGTCAAGAGCTGATAATGCATAGAAGATCACTAAAATTCTAATGCGTTAGAAGTCGCATCATGAATGTTGACCTAATTTCAAACAACAGTCGTCTGATTTCTAAGAATTGTGATTTCTCCAAATTACAAGACCTTGAGACATTTATTTCTGGTCATGGTCATATGTGATGTCGTTCATGGGTTTATCTTCAAAGAATTGAAGGAAAATTGGGTTTGGAAGATTTTAAAACTATTGAATCGTTGCAAGGCATTTGTTGATTTTGAATTTTTCTTAACCACAGTTTATTGAATGATTGATGATTGTTCTTAAGATCATGTTTCTTTGGACAAGATGTGAAGATTAAGACTATCATTTAAAATAATCATGATTTTGGATTCAAGTTTACCAATTGAATTACATTCTTAAACATTTATTTTGTTTAGGAATTGGAGTACAAGGTGCAAGTTTGTTTGAAATGCAGTTACAAAGTCAATTGTGATTATTTGGAATTCAAGTTACCATATCGAAGTATTTTATTTCAAATATTTTGATCGGGAATTTCAAAAATACAAAAATTTGTATAAGATCCTATCATGCCAAAGTTGTTCAACTCTTTGTATTATTACACTACAAGAGAAATTACATATTTTGTTGTTTACAAAAATCACAAATTTCTTAGTTACAAAGAAAAATTACAAATGTTGTCGTTTACAAAAAATTCAAGTTTACAAAGAGAAGCTTCTTCTTCAAGTCTTCATCTTCATCTTCAAGTAAGCCATCCAATCTTTGTTTGCATCCAAGCCTCGCTTGCCGTTCATGAAACAAGAAAAGGAAAAGTTAGCGAAATTCAAGCGAAATAATATGCGAAAAAGAATAATTCATCATTAGGGTTTACGGCTTGGAATCAGAATGTTTGTTTGTTTCATCACATTCCATTTCCCCCCAATTGCAAATCACAAGAAAGTCGTCTTTCTTGGTTCACAAAAAAGGGGAAAAAGGAGAAATTTACAAGCAAGTTCAAAGCACACAACAAGCAAGTTAGCAGGAGCAAATATACAGCAGTCCAAAACTTCCCAAGAAAGCACACAACAAGCAAGTCAGCAGGCAACAAATATACAGTAGTCCAAAACTACTCAAGGTTGCACACAACAAGAAAGTCAACAGGAAACAAATATACATCAGTTCAAAACTGCCCAAGGCAGCTAATAGCAGGCCAGCAGCAGCCAAGCTGCCTAAAGCATGTTAACAAAAGCAAAACTACAGCAGCACAAGTCTGCAACAAATGCACAAAACAACAAAGCTATTGTAGCAAACCAAACAAGCTGCCCAAACAAGCCAAATAACAGGCAGCAATGCACTAAAATAAACAAAGCAGCAAGATATCAACAATACAAGCTATCAAAGCATGGTGTCATCATTTTCCTAATCTAAGCAAACCCTTCAGAATTTTTGAAGTAAAGAAAAAGCAATTTGGCTTTGTATCATAGAAATATGAAGAGGGAAAGAGAAAGATATCACCTAGGCCACTAGCAATCCCAAAATTACCAAGTCAGCTGCTATCATAAAACACACAGCTCTGATGCTTCTGCTACAAGCTTTGCATAACTGTCCAAAAACTGTGCACAAAATTGTCCAAATCCTTCCCAAGACTTGTACAAAAATGGAAAAAACCAAAAACTGCAACAAAGAACATCAGTACAGTATATCACAAGTGTTCAAATGACTGTTATTTCCCCCCCCCCCCCATTTTCTTTTCAATTCTACTGTCAATATAGAGGGGAGAGGCACAAGTAAAACAGGGAGAGAGAGGTTAAAAGGAAAAAGATACGAAAATCACTAAGACTCATATACTTCCATCAAACCCCTTCCATTTTTTTTGACAACACCAAAATCACTGAAAGCACCATTACCCAAAAACTACCCGCCTCAGCCACATCTCTTTCACAGCAAGATACAAAACAACACAGGAAAAAAACATAGTAAAAAAAACCAATCATAAAACCACAAAAATATCACAACATAACAGTCAATTTTTCAAAACTGCAACCTCTCATCAAGCATAAAAAACAGCAGTCATCTTCAAACCCTCTTCAGGTTTCATTAAACCAATATACCTGCAGATTTCCATCAACAATTTCAAAGCAAAAAATTAAAAGAAGTATAAAGAAGAAGATTCGGACACCATACCTAGAAGATCAAAGCCTCAACTTCGATCTCCTCTTCTCCATTTTGCGAATCGCAGCCAAGGCAAACCCTAGCCTCACAGGTAAATCCGAAGACCTCATTTTTTCGTCATTTCCTTTATACCATGCCATAGTTCATAGTTCCATGAACAAAATCGCTATGCTCGTTGTTAAGATTGATGAAAATAGAGAGTTTAATTTGAACTTAAAGCAAGTTAGGGTTTTCTAGTTTTGGCTACCGATTAAAGGGTTCATAGAGAAGTTGATAGAGGTTTGAATCGATAGAAGTTAGGGCAGTTGGTTTCATGGTTAAAATCCGGCGACTGTGAAACAAAGAGGCGAGGAAGAAGGCGACGTTTTGGGTCGAGAGGAAGAAAAGAGAAGACTGAGAGATATTTGTTTTCTTTTTTAGTTTACATTTAACCTATCCTAGATTTAACTAGTAAACCTTAGGTTTAATCTGTTTTAATTAATTCGTTTTAGTTTCATTTTATTTAGTTACTTAACATTAATTTAGGTTTAATACATTTTAGGTTTAATTTATCTTAATTAGCTTTGTTTTAGGTTAGTTATTTTCTTTAGTTTATACTTAACATTAATTTAGGTTTAATACATTTTAGGTTTAATTTATTTTAATTAGCTTGTTTTAGGATAATTTTTATTTAGTTGTATTTAACTTAATTTAGATTTAGTCAATAAATTTTAGAATTAGTTTAATTTAATTAACTTGTTTTAGGATAATTTTATTTAGAATTTTAAATTAGTTTTTAGATTTAATTTAAATAACTTTTTAATTTAAATTTAATTTTGTTAATCTTTAGTTTCAATTCAAAAATTGTTTAAAAATCAATTTATTTTCTCATACACAAAAATACCAAATTTTTTATACTTTGTCAATTAATTTTTATTTCATAGACTATTATAATTCTAGTTAAGTTGTTAAAATTAGATTTGGTTGTATTGTTTGCTATTTGAACTTGGTGATCGCATTTGACTCATCCCCATTTATTAATTTGTACCCCCATTCCTGAAAACTCTGTAATAGCGTAGAATTTCAATTTCTGCAACTTACTGTTTTCTTTATAATGTATAGTAATTAGGCGTGTATGGCAAGATTCAAAATTAATCGCTAGATAACCTAATTTCGATAAAATTAAACTTGAAATGAATACACTTTTTCACACGCGTACCTCTAAGGTAACCTCGCTCGTTTCCTCGGAAATACAGTTATGTCCCTCGAATATGGGATGTTTTAGCAAAGACCCTTCGATAAAAAAGATCGTAGTCCCTCGATGACCCTCGATGTTGCCTCCGGTAAAACGATCTAGTCCCTTATGAAAATTACTAAAGCGTCTCATAAGTTGCTTTCGATGACTGTAAAATTGACCTGCGCATGTCCCTTCATATCCAACGATGGGGCTTCTTACCAAATCAATGGTAAGATAGCAACATCTAAAGGATGAAGAAAATAACATTTAAGTCCTTTCGAGTAGGTAGATTCGCTCCTAGTTACTCGCTTACTCACGACAAAAAACCTTTTTTCATTCCAATACCTTCATCTCAAAACATTTTCAAAAGACAAAACATTTAATACGTTCTTATAGAGACGAGAACCATTGCAAAAACATCTTTTCAAAACCACTTTCAAAAACACATTCCACAAACACATCTTTGAAATATTTTTCGAAACAAAACTTTGTACGCGTTCTTATAGAAACGGGAACCATTACAAAGACACTTTTTTCAAAATACTTTCAAAACCCACATCACAAGCACATTGTCAAAGCAAAAGCAAGGGGTCTAGCGAGTAACTAAGAGCCCATGGAAAACAATGGATGAAAAGGGTGCTAATACCTTCCCTTTTCATAATCTACCCCCCGAACCCGAGAAATAATCTCGAAAGGTCTTTCCTGTGCTTTTTTACCTTTCCTTTTGGATAAAAGAAAAGTCGATGGTGACTCTTGATATCCGCACAAATGCGATCAAAACGCAAAAACCTCAAGTCAGTTCTCCCACCGTATCACAGGTGGTCCAAGCAAAAGTTAGGGATTTAAAGCGTATGACTATATCCCGTTGGATCACCTTACATCCAATCTTCAGCATCGATCGTCAAACTCAAACGGTTCAAATCAATCCAATCAGCTTCGGACAAAGCAGCAAGTGGATGAGACGCTCAGAGACATGAAGGCTATAGAAGAGTGGGAATCCCATGGAATTATTTTACATAGTTGTCTTTTATTTGTATTAATTTTCATTGTTTACAATAACATTATCTTACTAGGATGTTTGTCTCTTTATACAAAAATACTTATTCAAGTTAAAACAAAGATATTCTTTTAAAAGTGCAAAACTATCTGTTTTTCTTTTATTGTTCTTGTTTTGTTTGCAAAAACGTCCAGTGTTTATTTTTGAACATATGCATTTGAACGTAATTACTGTTTACAAATAAACACATAAAAAAAGTTGAAAAACTAAACAGAAAGACAATTACTAATGGCTTTAAGAACCGGGACAATGTCTATGGGCCATTCCATAAAATCCCCGCAGGTACTTTCTCTAGACAGAGCAGAAGCAAGAACATCCTGCTACAGGGTCGTTGTCATATCTCTAGCATGCAGCCTAATGGTATCTTTTTCCTTCATATCCTCGATGGAGCAAAACTTCTAGTTACGGCTCCAAAGATTCCACATTGAAAGTCACCCAGCTGCTCAAGAATTCCCCATTAGGGTTTCACCAAGTCCACAATCTATGCATGGAATTTCCCTTCTCCAGTAGAGTTTACTTCTCTAATGACGGAAACCCATCTATCAACACTTCAATTTCAACAAGATATGAAGGCTTACACTTTATATTCCCACCAATATTTAGGGATTTATTTTCCCCAATCTAAACAGCATTGCGCAGAACAACTAACATATGCATACATTGCATTCATACATCATAAACATCGACAACACAAATGCATATATCCTAATCTCATTTATTTTGAGAAACATCATTATATCATGCATTTCATACATCATGGCATTACATGTAACTAAATCTTTACCTTTTCAGGAAAGACCAATCAATAAATTTTCAACAAGACAAGGCAATTATCTGTGAACAAATCAATGGTAGATCAATTCCTGAAACAGGACACCGTGACTATCTACACGACAAATACTTCCTTCAGACTTCTGCTGGTTTAGTTTAAATATCTCAATGGTTTATCCAGATTCTTCCCGGTAGAAACTTCCTCTGGTTTAGATAAGTCGCTCCAAGGTTTTATTCTGATTCTTTTCCAGACCCCTGCTGGTTCAGCTTAAATCTCTCAACGGTTTATCTTGATTCCTTCCCAGTAAACACTTTCTCCGGTTCAGATAAATCGCTCCAAGATTTATTCAGATTCCCTACAATTAAAGAATATCCAAGACCTCTGTTGGTTCAGTTTAAATCTCTCAACGGTTTATCCTGATTATTTCCCGTAGACTTCTTCTCTGGTTCAGATAAATCGCTCCAATATTTATTCTAATTCTCTCAAGTTAAAGAATATCCAAGACCTCTGTTGGTTCAGTTTAAATCTCTCAATGGTTTATCCTGATTCTTTCCCGTAGACTTCTTCTCTAATTCAGATAAATCGCTCCAAGATTTATTCTGATTCTCTCCAATTAAAGAATATCCAAGACCTCTGTTGGTTCAGTTTAAATCTCTCAACGGTTTATCCTGATTCTTTCCTGTAGACTTCTTCTCTGGTTCAGAAAGATCGCTCCAAGGTTTACTCTGATTCTCTCCAGTTAAAGAATATCCAAGACCTCTGCTGGTTCAGTTTAAATCTCTCAACGGTTTATCCTGATTCTTTCCCATAGACTTCTTCTCTAGTTCAGATAAATCGCTCCAAGATTTACTCTGATTCTCTCCAATTAAAGAATATCCAAGAGCTTTGCTGGTTCAGTTTAAATCTCTCAACGGTTTATCCTGATTCTTTCCCGTAGACTTCTCCTCTGGTTCAGATAAATCGCTCCAAGATTTATTTTGATTCTCTCTAGTTAAAGAATATCCAAGACCTCTGTTGGTTCAATTTAAATCTCTCAATGATTTATCCTGATTCTTTCCCGTAGACTTCTTCTCTGGTTCAGATAAATCGCTCTAAGATTTATTCTTTTCCAGACCTCTGTTGGTTCAGTTTAAAACCTCTCAACAGTTTATCCTGATTCTTTCCCAATAGACGCTTTCCCTGGTTCAGATAAATCACTCCAAAGATTTATCCTGATTCTTTCCAGTTAAAGATTATTCGAGACTTCTGCTAGGTTCAGTTTTAAATCGACCAAAGGTTTACTCTGATTCTTTTCCCAGTTGAAGTCGAGCTTAGACTTAGTCTAATTTTTTATCAACAATCACCTTCGGATGGCATCTATAAGCCCATCTCCTCCAACTCTCTATCATTTCTCCAAATGGAATCTTTAAGCCCATTCCTTACACCTCAACCTCAAAATCATCGGAGTGCAAATTTCTGGGCACTCTAGTGTTCAATCATCTTCCACCTTCAAGTCACGAATGACAGATTCGCCAATCTAACTCTTCAGGTTTAAGAAGATTGAACAAGGGCAGCTGTTGTACCCCAAAATTTTCCCTCTCATTTCTCAAAAGATCATCCTGAACCCTCAGGTTTTCCTCTGTCAAGTTTCAAGTCTCGGATTACAATTTTCCAAGAAAGTCAATCACAAGGGAAAATGGTCAAATGCACACTGAAAAGTCAAACTTTGACTTCTTGATCAAAATCAAGTTTCAACAATCATATTTCATCAGACATGAAATTGGTTCATCAAGAAATCAAAAGTCAGAAATTACTTTGAAAAGTCAAATTTCTAAACACTTAGAAAATTTTCTAAGTGTTAAGAAAATATGATAATTTCAGAACTTCTGGGCCAGTTTTCACACAAGTACAATCAGAATTTGCAAAAATGATTCAGAACATGACTCTTCGATCAGAACATATGGAAGTTGTGTTCTCCGATCAGAACATGACTCTCCAAATCTCATTCTTCAGCATATGGAGACTATGTTCTACTCTTCGATCAGAACATCATCCTTCGAATCTCACTTTGGTCTTTCCACTCTTTGATCAGAACATCACCAAGCCCCAAAACCTCGTTTTGAACAGTTTGATGCACTGCTATGACACGGTCCTGCATCCAGCTTCCACAACACTCCAAATTGCTGCTAATCCAGTCCATGCCTGTATTTTTCTCAAACCCCATATTTGCACCAAATTAGCATATAAAAGCTATATTTAAAAAGCAATAAAACAGTATGCCAAAAAGGTTCAAATCCCATTTGTTTTCCCCCCAAAACCATAGCAAACTCATCTATAAATAAGTTGTTCCACCACACGTCTAAAGGGCTTGCTTTTGGAAAGAGAGAGTTATCAAATACAAAGAGAGAAGAGAAAACATTCAAACACTCTTAAACCCAGAATTCTCAAAACAATACCCTTGTTCTTCCCTTCGAATCAAGGAACTTAAAATTTATGTTTCATTTCCTGCTAACCCCCAAAATATTCGAAGGCATCAGTTCAAGTCCCAAACACACGCTTCAGATTCAAGGTAAGTCATCCTGACTTTGAACTTTTCATTCAGAACATCATTAAAAATGTAGATATCATAGTGTTGAGACTGTACATATCACTACCTAAGTAGAAAAAAATGGTGGATCAGAACTTCCTGAATAAAACTAGGCTCGGAATTAGGAGTTGAACTTCTATAAACTATCGAGCTTTTATTTTTCTGTTTTGTTGTTGTTAAGAACTGAATAAGTTGTAGATGCTCTGGCTAATGTAAGGAAGGAGGTGAAGTGTAACACAGAACTTCTAGGATGTTTCTCACTGTTTTAACACAACACAGAACTTCTATGATTTTTCTCACTGTTTTAACACAACACAGAACTTCTAGGATTTTTCTCACTGTTTTAACACAACACAGAACTTCTAGGATTTTTCTAACTGTTTTAACACAACATAGAATTTCTAGGATTTTTCTCACTGTTTTAACACAACACGGAACTTCTAGGATTTTTCTCACTATTTTAACACAACACGGAACTTCTAGGATTTTCCTCAATACTGTAACACAGCACACATAACTTCTAGGATTTTCCTCAATACTGTAACACAGCACAGAGAACTTCAAGGTCTTTCTCACTGTTTTAACACAACACAAAATTTCTAGAATTTTTCTCTATTTTAACACTCAGAACTTCAGCACGCAGCAACCCAGAACTTTTTTTTTCCTCTAACGTTTCTTTCAGGACTTCAGCGTGCAGCAACCCAGAACTTCTGGTTTCCTCTAACGTTTCTTTCTGAACTACAGTGTGCCTAACATCAGAACTTTTGATCCCTCTCATCTTTGTTTTGAACAGCATGTTGATTCTGTTCTCGTTTTTTCTTCTTTTTCTTTCTTATTCTTATTATTTTCAGCATTAATACTATTTTCATTAATATAAAAAAGACATAAAAAATATTTTCTTCTTATTAACTAATTATTTTTCTTTTAATTTATTAAGACAAAAAACCAATTTCAAAACAAATCCTTTTCTTGTATTGTACATTTCAATATAGTTGTAATAGATAATTAGGATTTAAATTCTTGCAATCTCCATTTATAAATATGTATCCCCATCCCTGAAATGATGTAATAGCTTAGCATTTATTTTCCATATTTTATTTGCTTTCATATATTGTTAGTAATTAGGGTGTATGGTAAGATAAAATCAACAAATAGATAACCTTTAAATGCAAGACAAAATGCATGCAATCAAACACACTTACACACTAGCACCTCTAGGTAATCTCACTTTGTTGCCTTTCAGAAAATAGTCATGTCCCTCAAATATGGGCGTTTTAGCAAAGACCCTCGATAAAAGATTGTAGTCCCTCGATGACCCTCAATGTTGCCTTCGGTAAACGATCTAGTCCCTAAATGACATTTCTAAAACGTCCCATAGGTTGCGTTCTATGACTATACAAAACGTCCCACGCCCGTCCCTTCACATCCAACGATGGGGCTTCTTACCAAATCAATGGTAAGATAGTGTGATACGGTGGGAGAACTGACTTGGGTTTTGCGTTTTGTGTTCACAAATGTTTCGATTTAGCAAGAGTCGCCACCGACTTTTTATTTTATCCTAAGGAAAGGCCAAAAAGCACAGGAATGACCTTTGAGATGTTTTCTTGGGTTCGGGGAGTAGATTATAGAAAGGGACGGTATTAGCACCCTTTATATCCATGGTTATCCATGGGCTCTTAGTTACTTGCTTAGATCACTTGCTTTGCATTTTCAATTGTTTGAAATGGTGCTTTGTGTGAGATTTTGAAAGATGTTTTGAAAAGAGGACATCATTGTGGCAACCTTTGTAATGATTCTTGTTTGAATGTATACAAAGGTGTATGTCTTTTTGAAAGGTTTTCAATGTTTTGAAAGTTGTTTTGAAATTGTGTTGTGGAGTGTGTTTTGAAAAATAGCAAGGATGTTTTGCACGATTTTTGATTAAGTAACTAAGAGTTGTCTACCCTATTTTACTCAAAGATCTTTCTTATATTTTTAACCCTTTTAACAGTGTTGTTTCACCATTGTTTTTGGTGAACAACCTTGTGTTAGGATGTAAACAGGACAGGCGCGGGTCATCGTATGACCATGATAGCAATGTTGTGAAATGACTTAGCACTTTTCTGTAGGGACTAAGATCATTTTGAAAGGCAACTTTGATAGCGTCATCGAGGGACTATGATCTTTTTTCGATTCGTTTGTGCTAAGACATCCCACATGCATAACATAGCCATTTTTATAAGGCAACAAGTGGAATTCCCTTAAGGGTGCATGTGTGCAAAGTGTGTTTGATTGCATGCATTGTTATCTTTGATTTTTGGGTTGTCTAACTGCTGATTTTATCTTGCCATACACACCTAATTACTAGCATTTATACAAAGCAAGAAAAATGCAGGAAATAAATATCCTACACTATTACAACCATATTGAATTGCATGAGAATATAAAGGCAAAAATAAGGTAAAAGCAAGAAAAATGAGTGTCTTTCGACCCAGGCAGCAGCACCCTTTGATTTGCATTCTATTGGCCTCCTTCGATTGGGTCTGGCATCAGTAAGGTCCTATCCTTCGATTGGGAATTCGCGCCAGTGAGGTCATGGCCTTCGATTGGGCTTTGGCACCAGTCAGGTCATGTACTTTGATTGGAGGCTGGCACCAGCATGGAAGTGCCTTTCGTCTGAGCCTGGACTTAGTGCAAGTGTGCCTCTGGCTGGGCCTTTCTGCCTTGTTGCCTACTTCGATTGGGCCTGGAGTCAGTGAGGAAGCCTGGGGCTTCGTTTCATACTCATGTCTTTTGTTATGGCATGGAAATGGAAAGGTTATGGATTTCGTCTGAGGTCTGGAAACAACAAGTTTCTGGCTTTTCCACAGGCTCCTTGCTGACTCCTTGTAAGCATATTTTAGGCCTTCAAATTGTGATCCGAAAGGCTTGTGCAACTAGCCAATCGAAGGGTATAACAAACCTGTCTCAAGTTCTTAAATGCAACATCCAAACATAACTACAGTCCAGGGGTTAGCACAAAAAAACCAATGGGTCTCAAAGTCTAAATTATAACTAATTAAGGTTGAGTTTTCAGCATAAGAGCAATCAGAATCTAATGCTAAAACATGGTCCAGAAATATCTACATTTTTCTTTATTGGCCTGTACTCATGATGTTTAAATGAAAAAGTCCCAAGCTGGAGAGAACTTACCTCTTGAAGTGCTTAATCGAAAGAGTTGTAGGTGACCTTTTTTGATGGTGGAAGGAGCCTTGCTGGGATCTTTCTGAAGCTAGTTCTGTTACTGTTTGATTTGGGCAGGCATGTCTGAGTTTCTGTTAGTTTTGATACAGGCTTGCTTGCAGTTGCAGTTGGACTGGCTTTAGGCAGGTTTCTTTGCAGTTGCAGTTGAACTGGCTTGAGTTTTCTGGTTTTGGTAAGGAAGGCACGTTTTGAGGTTATGCAGGCCTCAAGGCTTGTATTTGTAACACAGGTTTGATGTTCTGGTGTTAGGCAGGAGAATGCAGTTATGGATTTGTTGTTTGGATTCTGGGTATGTGTTTAAGTGTTTAAGTGTTTAAGTGTTTAAGTGTTTAAGTGTTTAAGTGTTTAAGTGTTTAAGTGTTCAAGTGTTCAAGTGTTCAAGTGTTCAAGTGTTTGAGAATTTGAGAATTTTGTGGTGTATGAGAATTTTGAAGATACGTTCCTCTGGCCAAAAGTCCTCCCTCAGCTTTGCATAAATTCCTCTATTTATAGAGAAAGAATGGACATGCTGTCCAAAGCCAGCCTTGCAAATAGGTGATAAAATATTGTAACGTGACAGTACCTGTGGGGGCCTCCTGGTAGTTAGGGTGCAGAGGCTGTGACTCATGCTTCTGTCATTGCTTGTGGAGCAGAAATAATAAAATAAAGCCCAGCTGGAAAGTAAATGTCCAACTTCTGCCACAAAAGCAAGATGAATGGTTCAGGTGAGGTTGCTTCATGCTGAAGGAAAATAGGTGCAAGGCTCAAGACAGACTTTCCTAAAAGGTAGTAATGTGCTATTAAGTGCAAGTGGTCTTAGACAATAAATGTGTACAAGCCTAAAAAGGGAAGACATGTGGCCTAGCCTATGGGTCTGAATGTCCAACTTGATCTTTTGAGTCGAATACTCCATCTTTCTACACCTTTCAACCAGACTGGAACAAAACAGCATTCATTTTCACCAGCTGTGTGTCCTTCGAATGGACCAACTGTGTGTTCTTCGAATGGCCCTTTTCAGAAGGTTATTAACTTCTGATTTGAAGGAAGCTTTCAGAACATTATTGACTCTTTGAATTGAAGAAAACCAGAGGGAGGCCTTTGCCTCAGTCGAAGCTTGTGGTCGAAACAAGCTAACTCGAAGGAAGCTATTGCCCAATCGAAAGCTCATGCTCGAAGGAAGCATATTGCCCAATCGAAACCTGGGTCGAAGCAAACATATTTCCGAATCGAAAGTCCGTGTTCGAAGGAAGCTTAGAGTTCAACATGAAGGACATATCCAAGTTGCATTCGAAAGAGGCTTTTGCTAAACTGAAGTTTTCATCCAGGCACACATAAGGTGAGTGCCCAAACGAAGACTTGCCTTGCAGGGGGGTACATGTGACCAGTAGGTCATGGCCTTCGATTGCAAGCATGTAGGCAGCAATCTTGTCCAGTCGAAGCAGGCTTGTAGGCAGCGAAATGTCCAGATTCGAAAGAGGCATACATAAGGCAAAATGTCCAGATTCGAAAGAGGCATACATGAGGAAAAATGTCCATATTCGAAAGAGGCATACATGAGGCAAAATGTCCAAATTCGAAAGAGGCGTGTAAGAGGCAAAAGGTCCAGATTCGAAAGAGGCATACATGAGGCAAAAAGTCCAGATTCGAAAGAGGCATGCTAGTAGCCATTTTGAGCAATTGAAAGAGGCCAAGAGTCAATCGAAGTATGCTGAATCGAAGGAGACATGTTTTCCACCAAATTTGTCAAAATGTTATTTTTATCTGTTTTCTCCATTTTTGACAGTTTCCTTTTAATTTTGGTACTGGAAAATCCCAACGCACCTATGCAAGCTTGAAACTTGAGAATCCTTGTAAGAAAGGCCTTGAGAATTGAGAGGGCAAATTTTGGGGTATAACAGCTGCCCCTGTTCAATCTTCTTACACCTGAGGAGTTAGATTGGTAATTCTGCCATTCGTGACTTGAAGGTGAAAGAAGATTGAACACTAGAGTGCCCAGAAATTTGCACTCGGTGATGTGATGTTTGGGAGAATGGGCTTAGAGATGCCATTTGGAGAGATGATAGAAAGTTGTTGGAGATGGGCTTAAAGATGCCATCTGGAGATGTGACATGTTGTACTCCAAAATTTTCCCTCTCATGTTTCCCAAAGTCTTCCCCCTGCATGATTGATCACAAACTCTTGCCTAAGGAAAAGGAAAAAATTTGAGTGGTGCTTCAAGTACATTTCGATTGGCATTCTGAAAGACCCTTCGATTGGTGTTTTGAAGGAGCCTTTCGATTGGCATTTTGTCAAAGCATTTCGATTGGCATTATGGACAAACATTTCGATTGGCATTATGGACAAATAGTTCGATTGGCATCCTGAAAGACCTTTCGATTGGTATTCTGAAGGAGCCTTCTGATTGGCATTCTGGACAAGCGCTTCGATTTGCATTCTGAAAGACCTTTCGATTGGTGTTCTGAAGGAGCCTTTCGATTGGCATTCTGGACAAGCCTTTCGATTGGCATTATGGACAGGTACTTAGGCTGGCATTATAACAGTGTCCTTCTATTGGAATTCCAAAAAGGTCCATTCGAAGAAGCTTTGGAAAGCATTCGAAGGAGGCCAATAGCCCATTCGAAAGAGAGCATTCGAAGGAGGCCATCAGCCCGTTCGAAAGGGAGCATTCGAAGGCCAGTTACATGTCATTCAAAATTCAAAAAGGGACAATATCCCATGTGTTTAGCCAATGTTACAAACTCTCATTCATGGCTTTCAAACACATAATTAACGTTACAAATGCTCATTCATGGCTGTCAAACACATAATCAAGGTCATTTAAACCTTTGTCTTCTTGTCCCCTCCACCCCCTCTATATAAAGAAATCACAAATGTTGCAAAGACACACGAAAAATATACAGAAAAATAGAGAACTTGGAGATACGCTGCCAGCACTTCCAGGAAACCATACCCAATCCTTGCACAAGCCAAAGCTGCCACCCAGCGAACAACTCCACCCTCAGAACTACAGATCGAAGCACCTTTGTTTGGTAAAAAAGGATCTAATCTCAAACTCATTTTTAAATTCATTTTGATTGCATATTCATATTATTACTGCTGTTTGTGAATGATTTAATGTGCTACATATAAGTTACAGCGCATAGATGAGATTGTGCCATTGCTTGGGCACAATCTGAGCCTTTCCTTCGAATCCCATGATAAAATAAACCCAGACCCAGATTTAGCAGGTGCGAATAGGGAGGAGATTCGAACCAGGGGGTAAAATCCCCCTAGACCTTTAACATGTGTTTCGTTTTGCAGGAACTACATCATTAGATTCCTGTTCAGAGTTTCGAAGCTCAGCAGTTTAGCTTCGAGCTGGACCCAGGACTTCCAGATCGAAGGATGACATGTCCAGATCGAACGCCCTCAGAGTGCAGCCCCTCATGCACCTTCGATCCAGTCTCTTCACTAGGTTGAAAGACAGCCTGCACCTCTTTCGACCCAGACTTCCAGAATCATATTTTTTCTTGTTTTGCTGCCTGGCCCATTTATACTTTGTTTACTTTGTTTTTGTTTATTTCTTTTAGTTTGTTTTTTTTTAATCAACATAAAAATCATAAAAAATAAATAACTTAGAATTAGGATTTAATTTAGTTAATTGTTTTAACTTATTTTCTTCAATTTTTAAAATCAGTAGACTTAGGATTTATTTGAATTCAATCCTTTTCATAAACACAAAAATGCAAAAAATATTAGGTATGTTTTAGAGTTAATTTTAATCATTTTTTTAATTAATTAAATTTGACTTAATTGAACATTTAGCATTTTCCCAAAAAATAAAATAAAACAACAAAAAGATCATATGCTTAGGATTTTTAAGATTCACGCGCGTTTATTTTATTGTAACTGCTTATTATTCCCCCAATTTTGGACATGTAAATAATCCCCCTCCCCGAAGCCTTGTAATAACGTAGGATTTACAATTTCCGCATTTTAAATTCCTGTAAATATATTAACTGCTTAGATGTATGCTAACTAGGATTGTATGACAAGATCTAAAAGCAAATGGTAGAACACCTAAAAATACAAAGATGATATAAACTGAAAATTGACACACTTGCACATGTCACTCCTAGGGTACACCTCACTTGGTTGCCTCAAATGTGGTCATTAAGTATAGGATGTTTTAGAGGTCGTCCTTCTGTCCAAAGATCAAAGTTGCCTCGAAATGGTTGTCTCGATAAAAATGATCTAAGACATTAGGATTACCACTAAGGCGTCCTAACGTTGCTTTAGTGACCACACGTCCCATAAATCGAATTGACCCGAAAACTCCAACGATGATGCTACCTACTCCTCAATAGTGGGATAGCATTGTCTAAAGGACTTAGCACAATTTAATTCCTTTTTGAGTAGGTAGAGGTTCTTAAGTACTTGCTCCTTTTAAAAACAAAACAAACTTTTCGCACTTACACTTTCTTCAAAAAAACAAAACTCTTTTTCAAAACCCACAAACACAAAGAAAAGCATACTTTTGAAAACATAGTGAGCAAGTACCTAAGAGCCCGTGGATAACCACGGATAGAAAGGGTGCTAACACCTTCCCTTTCTATAATCTACCTCCCGAACCCGAGAAACAATCTCGAAAAGGAAGTTTTCGGTGCTTTTGTCCTTTCCTTGTTGGATAAAATAAAAGACGGTGGCGACTCTTGCTTACCGCGACACTTTGCAAAAACAAACGCAAACACGAACCAGCATTAAAAAATAGTCAGTTCTCATTCCCACTGATCACATGACAGAATCTTGTCGGGGATAGGCTTAAAGATGCCATCTGGAGATGTGACAGAATCTTGTTGGAGATGGGCTTAAAGATGCCATCCAAGAATGTTTATTGTAAGTGCAATGTTGTAGGTCAGAAGAATGAGCATTAAAATGGTATACGTGTCTGGAATACCATTGAACTGTATCTGGGGACTGAGTTTGTATGAGCAAAAGAATGGCGTCCGTGTCTGGCGCGTATCTGAGTTGTAACTGTAATCTGAACGAGTGACAGAATGGCAATCGTATCTGGAGCGTATCTGGACTATATCTTGGAGTTGAGATATGTATGAGTAGCAGAATGACTTCCGTGTCTGGAGTGTATCTGAAACTGTAACTGGGATCTGAATAAGTGACAGAATGGCAACCGTATCTGGTGCGTATCTGGACTGTATCTTGGAGTTGAGATCTGTATGAGTAGAAGAATGACTTCCGTGTCTAGAGTGTATCTGAAACTGTAACTGGGATCTGAATAATTGACAGAATGGCAACCTTGTTTGGAGTGTATCTGGACTGTATCTGAAGTTGAGATCTGTATGAGTAGAAGAATGACTTCCGTGTCTGAAGTGTATCTGAAACTGTAACTGGGATGTGAATGAGTGACAGAATGACTTCTGTGGTGACTGCACTGGGGAGAACCAAACTGTCGGGGTAATGGCTAGAATGGCATCCGTGTTTGGAGCATATCTGGACTTGAGGTTGATAATTGAATCTGAATGAGAGATAGAATGGCCGCCGTGTCTGGAGCATATCTAGTCTGTATCGGATTGCCGAAGTCGGAGTGAGTAGTAGAATGACCGCCGTGTTTAGGGTGTATCCTTATTGTATCTGACTTGAAATTCTAAATGAGTAATAGAATGATCGTCGTGTTTGGGGTGTATCCTTACTGTATCTGAATTGGAGTTCTGAATGAGTAATAGAATGACCGCCGTGTTTTGGGGTGTATCCATACTGTATCTGACTTGAAATTCTGAATGAGTAATAGAATGACCGCCGTGTTTGGGGTGTATCCTTACTGTATCTGAATTGGAGTTCTGAATGAGTAATAGAATGACCGTCGTGTTTGGGGTGTATCCTTACTGTATCTGACTTGAAATTCTGAATGAGTAATAGAATGACCGTCGTGTTTTGGGGTGTATCCATACTATATCTGACTTGAAATTCTGAATGAGTAATAGAATGACCGCCGTGTTTTGGGGTGTATCCATATTGTATCTGAATAATTGTTAATGATAGCTTTTTAATCTTATCCTGAAACGGGTAAAAATGTTAGCTGAACACAAAATTATGTTGCATGATATGTATGATGCAATGAATTGTATTTCATAAATGTTTATGATATGTGGATGTAATGATTATGCATGTAAGCTGAGTAGTTGTCTTGCTGAGGAAAATAAATCCTTGATAGCTGGAGATAATGAATTCCTTGACTGCTTCCGAGGAAAGTAAATCCTTGACCGTAGCTGGGGATTCCGAAAAATCTTTGATTGTTGAAGATGAGAAATCCTTGCTAACTGCTCGGGGATTTAAGATCTTCGATTGTTGAGGGATCTCAGGACCACTGCTGGGGATTGAAAATCCTTGGTGACTTGTGGGGGGTTTTTATAAAACTTCACCAACTTCCGCGGGGAATGAGAATTCTGACGATCTCTACTGGGGAATTAAAACCTGGGAGACTTCCGCTGGAGAAGTGAGACTGAGAATCTTCAATCTGCTGGGAAATATCTATGTGGGGAGAATGTTCACCGTTCTGGTTCCGCTGGGGAATAGGATTTTCAGGGTTTTCGGGCTCCACTGGGGATCATGAAACTTGACTATGAGGGGAATTTTGAAATTCATCTCAGTTGGGGAATCAAGTTCTAGAAAGCACTTGCTCTGCTGAGGATTCTGAAGTTTAACTCTGTTAGGGAAATATATTCCGAATTTTAACTCTGTTGAGGAACTTGAAGTTTAATTCCGCTGGGGATTTCTTCTGAAATGGCATAAAGATATCTTCCTAACCTTCAACCTCTCAGTAATCATCTTTTCTCAATTTTGTTTTATTTGTAAGGAATGATTATGTTCAAATGCATATGACCATTTAACATAACATTGGACGTTTTTCAAATAAAACATAAAAGAAAAAGAAGGCAAGCAAATTTCTGCACTTGGAAGTACATTTGTATTTAACTTTTGTAAGTATCTTTGTACAAAGGAGACAGACATCCTAGTAAGAGAATGTTATCGTAAAAATTGAAAAATTTTATACAGAAGAAAGATGGCTATGTGTAACAATTCCATGGGATTCCCATTCTGCTATGGCCTTCACAAATCTGAATATCTTGTCCATTCATTGTTTTGTCCGTTGATGACTAGGTTGATCAGAAGCTCGGAGCTTGTTGATGAAGAGATTGTTCTTAAAGTGATCTGACGAGACACAGTCATACGCTTTAATTCCCTAACTTTTTCCTGAATCGCCCTTTCGGGTTTTTGATCCACCGGGAAACCCTTTTTTGCCCAAGTCTCCCTTTCGGGTTTTCAACTTGCCGGGTGTACAGATTTTTTTGTTTTATCCCTAATTTATGCCTGAACCGCCCTTTCGGGTTTTCGATTCACCGGGATGCCCATTTTTGCCCAAGTCGCCATTTCGGGTTTTCGACTTGTCGGGTTATTTTATGCGTAGTATCTTTTGACTATGTCTGCGTTCACAGGGTATGGCAAATCGTCGCAGTCCATGGTGGTCAAAATCATTCCCCCACTAGAAAAGATACTCTTAAACACAAATGGTCCTTCGTAAGTAGGAGTCCACTTGCCCTTGGGATCACTTTGCGGTAAGATGATCTGCTTGATTACAAGATCTCCGACTCGATATATCTGACACCTGACTTTCTTGTTGAAAGCCTTGATCATGCGTTTTTGATACGCCTGACCATGACAAACAGCAGTAAGTCGCTTCTCGTCGATCAAATTGAGTTGATCAAGCCAGTCTGAATCCAATCGTCTTCACTCAAACCAGCGTCTTTCATGATCCTTAAGGAAGGAATCTGAACTTCCATAGGTAGGACAGCTTCCATGCCATATACCAAAGAGAATGGGGTTACCCCTATTGAAGTTCGTGCCATGGTACGATATCCATGCAGAGCAAACAGTAACATCTCGTGCCAGTCCTTGTAGGTGACTGTCATCTTTTGAATGATCTTCTTGATATTTTTGTTTGCAGCTTCAACAGCACCGTTCATCTTCGGCCGATAGGGAGATGAATTGTGATGATAAATCTTGAACTGTTCGCATAGTGCGGTGATCATAGTATTGTTCAGATTTGTACCGTTGTCTGTGATGATCCTGTCGGGGACACCATACCGGCATATGAGGTTCTGCTTAATGAAACGGGCAACCACATTCTTTGTAACGGAGGCAAAGGAAGCTGCCTCGACCCATTTGGTAAAATAATCAATGGCGACCAAAATGAAGCGATGTCCATTGGATGTCGTGGGCTTGATCTCTCCAATCATGTTAATGCCCCACATTGCGAATGGCCAAGGAGCTGTCAGAATGTTGAGTGGAACAGGGGGGATATATACTTTGTCGGCATAGACTTGGCATTTGTGGCAAGTACGGGAATGCTGATGACAATCAGCTTCCATGGTGGACCAGTAGTAACCTGCCCTTAGAATTTTCTTTGCCATTGTATGTCCGCTCAAGTGGGTGCCAAATGTGCCACTGTGTATCTCAGTCATGATCAACTCTGCTTCAGCTTTGTCTACACATCGAAGTAAAACACAATCATGGCTGCGTTTATAAAGGATGCCATTGCTTAGGAAGAACTTGGAAGCAAATCTTCTTAAGAACTTTTTGTCATTAACTGAAGCTCCTTCGGGATATTCTCTAGTCTGGAGATACCTTTTGATTTCATGAAACCAGGGTTGTTCCACTACTTCTTCGGTATTAATCTCATGACAGTGTGCAGGTTCATCCATTCACTCGATGGTAATTTGGGGAGTCTCGTTATCCCAGTTGAGTTTAAACATGGAAGACATTGTAGCCAGAGCATCTGCTAGCTGATTCTCTTCTCGCGGGAAATGCTCGAAATTAATATGCTCGAAATGAGGCAGCAATGTCAAGACATGTTCTTTGTATGGGATAAGATTAGGATGTTTGGTGTCTCACTCTCCTTTGACTTGACTGATAACCAAATCCGAGTCCCCAAATACGACCAAAGATTTGATCCCTAAGTCTATAGCAGCCTTGAGACCAAAGATGCAAGCTTCGTATTCAGCCATGTTGTTGGTACAACTGAAACAAAGTCGGGAAGTGAAAGGTGTATGGCAACCTTCTGGGGAAATGAGTACCGCGCCGATACCGTTGCCGAGTGCATTTGAAGCACCATCAAAGTACAGGGTCCATCGGGATCCTTGTTCAGGTCTGTCATATGGTCAGTTACCTTCGATGTTGTCCAGGGTCATAATGTCTTCATCAGGGAAATCGAATTTCATAGATTGATAATCTTCGACGGCTTGATGAGCTAGATGGTCAGCTAGTACACTCCCTTTTATAGCTTTTTGGGTTGTGCACTGGATATCATATTCAGTCAGGATCATTTGCCATCTAGCGATTCTTCTAGATAAAGCAGGTTTCTCGAAGACATACTTGATCGGATCCATTTTGGAAATCAGTAAAGTGGTATGAGTCAACATATACTGCCTTAGTCGGCGAGCAGCCCATACCAAAGCACAGCAAGTTTTCTCGAGCAGTGAGTAGCGAGTCTCACAGTTGGTAAACTTTTTGCTAAGGTAATAAATGGCATGCTCTTTTCGACCAGACTCGTCATGTTGGCCCAGTACGCACCCCATTGAGTTGTCCAAAACAGTCAGATACATGATCAACGGCCTTCCTGCGACAGGAGGCATCAGAATAGGAGGTTCCAATAAGTATTCCTTGATCTTATCAAAAGCAATTTGACAATTGTCGTTCCATTCAACTACCTGATCCTTCTTCAACAGCTTGAAAATCGGCTCACAGGTGGATGTCAGGTGAGAGATGAACCTTGCAATATAGTTCAAGCGTCCCAAGAATCCTCTGAATTCCTTTTCAGTACGGGGGGATGGCATTTCTTGTATAGCTTTCACTTTAACAGGATCGACCTCAATACCTTTGTTGCTGACAATAAATCCCAAGAGCTTATCAGACCTAACTCCAAAAGTGCACTTGCTTGGATTCAGTCTGAGTTTATACTCCTTCAGCCTGGCAAACAGCTTTTGCAAATGACTAAGGTGCTCTTCTTCTGTTTGTGATCGAGCTATCATGTCGTCTACGTAAACTTCGATCTCATGATGTATCATATCATGAAACAAAGCTACCATGGCGCGTTGATAAGTTTCCCCTGCGTTCCTTAGTCCAAACGGCATCACCTTGTAGCAGAAGGTACCCCATTGTGTAACAAAGGTTGTTTTCTCCATGTCCTCGGGGGCCATTTTAATCTGGTTGTAACCCGAGAATCCATCCATGAAGAAAAAAACCTTGTGTTGAGTAGTGTTATCAACCAAGACGTCAATATGAGGTAGAGGGAAATCATCTTTAGGGCTAGCCCTGTTCAAGTCCTGATAGTCCACACACATTCTGACCTTGCCGTCTTTTTTGGGTACGGGCACAATGTTAGCAACCCATTGTGGATAGGTTGTAACGGCCAGAAAGCCGGTGTTGAATTTCTTCATTACTTCAGCTTTAATCTTCTCAGACATGTCAGGCCTCATTCGGCGAACCTTTTGCTTGATCGATGGACAGTCTTCTCTTGTAGGGAGACGGTGAACCACAATATATGTATCTAAACCTGGCATGTCTTCATAAGACCAAGCGAAGATCTCAACGTATTCATTCAACAACTGTATTAAGCGTTCCTTGACACTTGGTTCCAAGTTGGCACCCACTTTTACTTCTTTCATGTCCTCCTTTGTCCCTAAGTTGATGGTTTCTAACAACTCTTCATGAGGCAAGATGGCCCTCTCTTCTTGTTGTAGAAGTCTGGCTAACTCTCCCGGCACTTCACAATCTTCGTCAACTTCGTACTCAGCTTGATTGACCAGATCTTCAGAGTTATCGAAGGCTAAAACAGAATAGTCACCCATGGAATCCGGAGTGGATGGGTACCTGCATTTGTGAATGTGGGTGTGTGTAAGGGATAGCCATCTTTAAACAAACAAAAATGCAAAAAAGGAAAGAAAATGAACACAACAGTTTATAGATGAAATGCGTCCAATGATTCGTTAAAATATGGCATATGATTATGAAGAAAATCAAGCCCTTACAAGTAGACCTACATGCCCTGGGCAAGACATGAGGTGAAAATAGTGTGCGAATTGTTTTAGTTATTACAGACCATAGAAAATGGGAAATTGTTCAAAGATGAAATTACTGGTTGATAAAGGTGATAGGGACAAAATCCTTTGCTTCCCAATTGCTCAAACCCCCTTCGACAGTCGAAAAAATCCAGTCTTCAAAGTGGCTCTCCTCATCTTCATCTTCTACAGCATTGATTCCATGGAGAGAAATCTTGACGGGTGGTCTTTTGGTCTTGGAGCGACGCATAGCCTTCTGTCCTTCAGCAGTAAATCCTAACCCAAACTTGTATGTCTTATAATGAATGTCGGGCAACTGTCCTCATATTGTGCTCTTCCCCTCCTTAATCACAGCCTCTGCGTCTTTGAGCGATCCCATCCTAGCCACATGCTTGGGAATGATAGGTACCTCAACCACTATCTTCGTAACTTCTACCTCGGGAGAAACTTCTTCGAAATGTTGGAAAGGAGTTTTGATGAACTCGCCATCCACTTCCACATATCGAAAGGAATTGAGATGACTAATCATGTACTCCTCCTCGCCATGCACAGTTATGATTTTACCCTTAACAGGATACTTCAACATCTGGTGCAAAGAGGATGTAACTGCCCCGGCATGATGAATCCACGGTCTTCCCAGCAAACATGAGTATGACGGACGGATGTCCATCACGTATAACGTGGAGTTGAACACTTCAGTGCCGACCTTGATGGTAATATCAACCTCCCCATGAACCATTCTTTTGGAACCATCGAAAGCTCTGACGATAATGTTGCTAAGCTTGAGGGTCAAACCTTCACAATCCAAACGGTCTAAGGCCTTCTTTGGCAGCACATTCAGGGAAGAACCAATATCGACCAAGACATGGGCGAGTGTGGTCCCTCGGCACTCAACTGAAACATGTAATGCATCATTGTGCTTCCTTCCTTTGGGAGTTAGTTCAGCGTCGGAAAAGCCCAGGCCATTGTCAGCAGTAAGACTGGCCACACAGTTTTGGAATTGGTCAGCCGAGGTCTCTTGGGGGACATGTGCCGTCTTCAAGAATTTAATTAGAGCCTTAGCGTGGGCCTCTGAACAGAGCAGGAGAGCTAACATTGAGATTTTGGAGGGGGTCTGCCCCAGTTGTTCTACAATGTCGTAGTCACTTTTTCTGATTATCTTCAGGATTTCATCCATCTCCTTCTGAGTGGTTTCGGGGATAACCACAGCATGAGCCTTCGTCCTGACAAGCTCTTTCAGTATCCCCTTACCTTTGTTGGTGTTATCAGTGGATGGTCTTTCTTCAGGAGTGTTTAACTCTTCAATCACTAGTCCTTGCACAGAGGGTCCAACAAGTGCAGAAATTTTTAAGGGTCCGAAAACTGCTCGGGGAGGAGCAATCTCCGGAGAAAAGATCCGGCCACTGCGGGTGATCTTGCTAGTACCCGCGATGTTTCCTATGTCAGGGTCTTCTTCAGAAATTTGTTGGACTATTTGATTTGTTTGATGTCGTGGTAGAAGATTTCTCCCCCATAGTTCCACGGTATCATTTTACTTGATTGGTACGGGACAGGTCCCGGCATTGTGATCTTTAGAGGTGCATATTCAGAGTTTGGTGTAATCCTGACAGGCCTTGTGCAAGCCTTGGGAGGATTTTCAGAAATGGTTATGATGGCAATATCATTGGTTGAGGTATCACAAGTATCAGGAGCAATCAGATTGAAAGTGTTAACAGGGGTTTTCTGAAAAAGTATTTCTTGAGTATCCATCAGGCGTTGGACACCCGACTTCAACATTGGACAATCATCTTGAATATTCAACCAAAAGTAGCAATCTTTATCACATCCAGGAAAGATCCTGGCTCTCAACAAATTTTCTTTTATCACTAACAATGGAGTCAACAGATTGACGATATCAGTAACATGGAGATTTTAAAAAACAGCATGCACATTGTGACCGTGCTTGGGCATTGGCGCGGATATAACATTGGGCTTTTCAGGAGCGTCAAACTCGACCTCTTTGGCGTCAATTAAATCCTGAATTTTGTTCTTGAGTGCCCAGCAATTATTGGTATCGTGCCCAATACTGTCGGAATGGTAAGCACACTTGGCTTTTGGATTGTAAAATGGAGAGGTGGTATTTACATTCTTTGGCGCCTCTTTTAAATTAGCAAGATTCAATTTCAGGAGATGTGGAAGGATCTGAGCAGGTGTCATATTTACTAGGTTAAACTGTCGTGGTGGCCTTTGCTGATAAGTTCTGGGCTGATCATTCCTCGGTTGGCTGTTTCTGAACTGGTCCGATGCGGACTTCTGTATTAATACGGCCCCCACTATTGGCCGACGTTCTTCTCTTTCCCAAATTTTTTGGGTGTACACAGTAGATACCTCTTTCTTGGCTGGGAAAGGTTTTCTAGCAGTTGTGGATGCGGAAGCATCCTTTTGAATCTTTCCACTTTTGATACCGGCTTCCACCCTCTCGCCAGTCAAAATCAACTCAGTAAATCCCGCAGAGGAGCTTCCAATTAGATGTTTGAAGAAAGGGCCAGATAGGGTCCCCAAAAAAATGTCAACTAATTCCTTATCTGATAGCGGTGGCTGCACCCTTCCAGCCAGGTCGCGCCACTTCTGGGCATACTCCTTGAACCCTTCATTTGAAGCCATCCCCATACTCTGTAGCTGAGTACGGGTAGGCGCCAAATCAACATTGTACTGATACTGACGATAGAAAGCGGCTGCCAAGTCTTCCCAATTGTGGACCTCTGATCTCTCGAGCTGGTAAAACCAATCTAACTGAGTGCCAGACAAGCTGTCTTAGAAAAAGTGCACCCAGAGGTTTTTGTCGGATGAATGTGGCTGGATCTTTCTAACATACGACCTCAAGTGAATCTTAGGGCAAGATAGACCGTCGTACTTGGCGAATGTTGGCACTTTGAATTTAGGAGGGATAATAATCCCAACTACAAGCTCCGGTTCCTCAAAATCCAATCCGGGCACCCTCTGCAACTCCATAGCTACCAATCTGTCTTCAAGGTTCTTATACTTGTCATCCGCTGGTGGATATTGTTGTTCTGAATAGTCTTCGTCTACTTCTTCTTCATCCTCTTCTACCTCAGATTCGGAAGGCACAATAACTCCTTTCCCTTTGCCAATCCCTTCGTCGGGATGGAAACTCAAGAGTCCTTCTAGCATCACCCTCAAACCTTCTTCCGAAAGTAGCTACCCCCGGTCTCTTTTTCTTTTTCTTCTCTTTAATCTTCTCTAGCAGAGCTTTGACATCCTCTTGACCCTTTGCCAAGGTCATGAGGAGTTGCTGAAATTGTGAATTTTTTTCCTGTAGGTCCTTCACTGTTTGCTCCAAATCCATCTTACTGAAATAAACAGCAAAAAGATAAGGAAACCTGGCTTGAAGACCTGTTTATGCATATGATGAATGATATGTTGTTCATGTAATGCATTCAAGGGTTCAAAAATTCAAATTTGTTGCAAACAAAAAAGAACGCACGTCATATTAAGAAGAAATTTGTTAGTACATAAATGCCCCATGGGCGAAATATTACAAAAATCTTAATGTAAAAAGACGTTGCGCATCCTTTTTGGTGCGATGTAGGTGTTAAGAGTTTCCTCCTCATGAAGTCGGCGGGGTATTAATAAGTGAGGTGTACCTTAGGACTAAATCACTTGTTTTTTCATTTGTATTGCTTTGTATGCTTTTAATTGTGGGCTTGTATCGGAGTTCTATAAATCCTCCACCCAGATTTGGGAAACATTCATAGATAGCAATACGTTGTGGAAACTGTGCGGGGTATACCGACACGGTTGAAGCAATAGCTATATTAGTGCGACATATTTGTGGGTACCGGTAGCCTTTGAGTCAATCAAAGAGAATACAGGGCCGCTGAGTGATATCACTAAGCACTAATGACCTAGAACCTTACTTGACCATCTTGGCCTTTTTAGGGGTAGTGAGATGACCGACTTTGGTGCAGTCCGAAGTTGGTAGATACTCGATACTACACTCATTGAGGATTGTTTTCTTGGAATATTTTGGTCGCCAGTTAAGTGGCTAAACCGAAACGATGAACATAGAAAACAATCCAATGATATTGAGCTCCTTAGAACCCGGTTACTATTTATATGACAGGTTTTGAGCCAACTAAACTCAAGAGGGTACTTACCTATGAAACCTCCTGAAAGCCTGAAACTAGGGTTTTTGTGTGACTTTCTTGTACATGTGTTTCTGCATACATCATAAAGCATCATATGCATCTGCTAACCATTTCAAGGGTTTAGATCTTCATCTTTGTTCTTGTTTTGCAGGACATGGAGTCTCTCCGAAGGAAAACAATTCAAGTCAACCTTGTAAGGGTCCCTCTTCAACTCAAAGAGCTTACCTCCAGGATTCCCGAGAATTCTCTCTTCAGTGAAAGACATGGTATACTCCTCAGCTTGGTCAACACCAATATTGAAGAAGACATGATGAAAGTTCTCTTCCAGTTCTTTGACCCCCTACACCACTGTTTCACATTCCCTGATTATCAATTGGTTCCTACTTTGGAGGAATTTTCTCAACTCCTGAGAATTCTTATTCTTAGTCAACTACCCTACAATGGTACGGAAAAGGAACCAAAACTTGAAGATGTTGCTCAAGCGTTACGCTTACAACCATCAGATATCAAGGGGCATTGGGAAACCAAAAGTGGCATCAAAGGATTCTTGGCAAAGTTTCTGTTTGAGAAGGCACGAGAATGCTGGAATTCTCTTGATCTACAAGCCTTTGAAGAGATTGTGGCACTCCTTATCTATGGGTTGGTTTTGTTCCCAAATCCTGATCAACTTATAGATGTGAATGCTGTCAAGATTTTCATATCCAGGAATCCCATACCTACATTGCTTGGGGACATCCTCCACTCATTTTACACACGAACAATGAGGAAAAGAGGTGTTCTCATGTGTTGTACTCCTCTCCTAGCAAGGTGGTTTATTTCTCACCTCCCACAATCAGTTTTGAAGAATGAGCATGGTTTAAGATGGTCACAACGATTGATGACCCTCACACATTCTGATGTACATTGGTGTTCTCGGTCCAGAGAAAATGTCACCATCATTGATCGTTGTGGAGAATTTCCTAATGTTCCTTTACTTGGAATTAGGGGAGGCATTACCTACAACCCCTGTCTAGCCTTGAGACAATTTGGATATGCTCGGAGGGATGACCCTCATGACATGCTGATTCCTGATCTAGTTTTTGACTTCGACAACGATATGCAAGGACTTCGACAAAGGTTCATCAGAGCTTGGAGGATGCCTAATAAGGTGGACAGTAAGACACTGGGGCACAAGAATTCCATCCCCCTTGAGCCTTACCTAAAGTGGGTACGAACCCGCTCCCAGAATCTTATGATGCCATATCCTCACATTCTCCCCTTGATCAAAGAGCTTGTTATGGAAGGAGAGGTTCCATACGCCATCCTACATCCTGACATGCCAACATCATGGGAAGAAATGCAAAAGAGTTGGATCCAACTCAAGGAAGAGCGGAATACTTTTGAAGCCAGCTTCTATGCCAGTGAAAAGAAGGTTTTGGAGCTTACCCGCCGACTTCACGAGGAAGAGACCCTCAACACTTACATCGCTCCAAAGAGGATGCGCAATGTCTTTTTACATTAAGAATTTTGTAATATTTCGCCCATGGGGCACTTATGTACTAAATTTCTTCTTAATGTGACGTGTGTTCTTTTTTGTGTCTGCAACAAATTTGAATTTTTAAACCCTTGAATGCATTACATAAATAGCATACCATTCATCATATGCATAACAGGTACCCTTTTACAGGTCTCTTATCTTCTTCGCTGTTTATTTCAGCAATCATCATGTCTGCTGAAACTTCCACTGAGCAAGCTATCAAGGCCCTCCAGGCCCAGAATGCCCAATTCCAAGAGTTGGTCATGAGCCTAACTAAGGGTCAGCAGGACCTGAAGACCCTGATCCTAAAAGAGAGGAAGAAGAAGAAGAAGAGGACCATCTTGTTCAACACCGAACGCAGGTTTGGAAATGGGCTGCAGAATGAAATTGATTTGGCCACCCCGTCTGGAGAGAAGGACGGTCCACAAGAAAGGAGGACTCCCATCCCTATGGTCTCCAACAACGAGACAGACTATGATGAAGAACAGTATCCTCCTGCTGAGGATAAGTACAAACAGCTGGAAGACCGTTTGAACGCTATGGAAGTACAGAAGGTGCCCGGTCTGGATTTCGGAGATTTGGGTTTATCATCTGGGGTGGTGATCCCCCATAAGTTCAAGGCACCTGCCTTTGCCAAGTATGACGGAGCTTCCTATCCAAAGCTGCACCTCTAGTCATATGTGAGGAAGATCCAACCTTACACTACTGATAAGAACTTATGGATCCATTTCTTTCAAGACAGTCTCTCAGGGACTCAGCTTGAGTGGTTCTATCAGTTGGATGGAGCCAGTATCTGCAGCTGGGAGGATTTGGCTGTTGCATTCTTTAGGCATTATCAGTATAATTCCGACCTCGCTCCTACGTGTACCCAACTCCAGGGTATGTCAATAGGGACGGGTGAAGGATTTAAAGAGTATGCTCAAAAATGGAGAGACCTTGCCGGAAGGGCGCACCCACCTTTAGCTGATCGTGAACTGGTTGATATGTTTCTGGGGACCCTGTCTGGTCCGTTCTTTAATCATCTGATTGGAAGCTCTTTAGCCGGGTTTACAGACCTTATCTTGACTGGTGAGAGGATTGAAGCTGGTATTAAGGCTGGGAAGATACAGAAGGGTGCCTCATCGAGCACCGAGAAGAGACCGTTTAAGAAAGAGTCCAGTGCTATCTACAGTTCAAGAAGACAAAACAGACCTGAACACCGCCAAGCTGTCAATGCGATTGTTGTTTCAAAACCTATTGGTACTCCTCAGCATCACAACCAACAAAGGGACGAGAGACCTCTGAGGCAATTCACTCGCCTCAGCATGACTTTGTCTCAGATGTTGCCACAGTTGCTGAATACCAATCTGGTGACTCTAAGAGAAGCTCCAAGGAATCCAAATACTACATCATCGAAGTATAACCCTAACGCCCGCTGTGCTTATCACTCTGAGAGCCCGGGGCATAATACAGATGATTGTTGGAGTCTGAAAAACAAGGTTCAAGACCTAATCGATGCAAAGTAGATTGAGTTTGAGGTGCCCGAGAGGCCTAATGTTGTGACTGCTCCCATGCCCAAACATGGAGTGAATGCTGTAGAGGAAGACTTGTTCGTAGTTTCTGTGGATGATGTTGTTACCCCTCTGTTGACTATCAAGAAGAACCTTTTGCTAGCCGGTTTATTTCCAGGCTATGGTGAAGGTTGCCCTATGTGTTCTTCTTTACCTACTGGTTGCCCATCTCTGAAGTCAGGTATCCAGAACCTGATGGATAGTAAAGAGATTCTTTTTGAGAAGGCTGTTGTTCCACCCATTCATTCTGAAGAAGTTTCTATCATCACCATTTTCGACAATTCTTCCAAGGCTCCCTCGAGGACGCCTGTTAGAATTACATTTGTTCTGAAGAACGCACCCATAATCATCATTGTTCCGGGGCCCATCCCCTATACATCTGACAAAGCTGCCCCTTGGCACTATGGGGCAGATGTTTATGTTCTTGGAGTTAAGCAAGAGTTCGGTGCTGATACCGGCATCAGCAACGTTACAGGACCTACTAAAGTCACCCGCAGCGGTAGACTTTTCTCACCTGATATTGCTCCACCAGTCGTCCGAAGACCTGTTGTCATTAAGCCTGCAAGTGTACCTGCTGCCATTCTTGATCAAGTCCCTGTTCCTACCCCTGTCGCTGAGCCATCTAACGCTCGGGGCAAAGGGATCACCACTGATATGCCTTCCCAGACGGAGGCGCCAAATACAATCAATGTTGAAGCTTCCGAACAGGATATGGAAGAGATTCTGAAGATTATTAAAAAGAGTGATTATAATGTAGTTGAGCAACTGGGGCAAACCCCATCCAAGATTTATATGTTATCACTGTTATTGTGTTCAGAGGCCCATGCCAAGGCTCTGATTACCTTCCTGAAGACGGCCCATGTGCCACAAGAGACATCAGCTGATCAATTTACCGATTGTGTGGCTAACTTAACTACTGATAATGGTTTGGGTTTCTCCGACGCTGATATGACTGCTAAAGGGAAGAACCATAATGATGCCCTGCATGTCTCCATTGAATGCAAGGGTACTACTCTTGCACATGTGTTGGTTGACACTGGTTCCTCGTTGAACGTCTTACCCAAGAAAGCTCTAGACAGGCTGGATTGCGAAGGTTTGGAGCTAAAGCCGAGTAACATTGTTGTCCGAGCCTTTGATGGGTCTAAGAGGATGGTGCATGGTGAGGTTGATATTCCAATCAAAGTTGGTTCTCAGGTCTTCAATTCTACATTCTACGTGATGGACATTCGGCCGTCCTATTCTTGTTTGTTGGGTCGTCCATGGATCCACAAAGCTGGAGCCGTAACCTCAACGCTCCACCAGAAGTTGAAGTACCCGGTTAAAGGCAAGATTGTGACTGTTCAAGGGGAGGAGGAGTACATGGTCAGCCACCTCAACTCGTTCCGGTACGTAGAGATGGATGGGGAGTTCATTGAGACCCCATTTCAACACTTTGAAGAGGTTCCTCAGACACTGGCGTCAGCTGAGACTGTGATTGAAAATTCTCCTATGAAGATGGCTTCGTTAAAGGATGCCCGGGCTGTTATTGAGAAGGGTGAGTATGCAAATTGGGACCGACTTCTTGATTTCACTCAGAAGACTAACAAGTTCGGTTTGGGTTTCACTGCAGAAGCTCAGAGGGCTGTTCGAAGTGCAAGGATTGGAAGACCTCATGTGTTCATCAGCAACTCGGGAGTAAATGCCATCGAAGATGACGTGGAGGGGTCTGAATTCGACAGCTGGATCTATCCTACAACCAACGTGGACCAAACAACTGGACAGCAAAGGATTTCATCCCTATTACTTTTATTACTCAGTAATGAGCTTTTTTGTTTCGAATTTGTAACAGACAATGTTTTGAAACTTTATGGTCCGGTGTCTTACCCGGGGCACCGTGGCTTCATTTGTGAGGGCTTTTGTATGCCATTTTCATATATCATTAATGAAAGCATTGAACGTTTTCGCATTTCAAATTTTGTGCTCCTTGTCTTTCTTTATTACATATTGCAAAACAGCTATTTTACACACACTCACATATACAGGTCTTCATCCACTCTGGATCTCACTGGTAACGACTCTGCTACTCCCAGTTATGACTTTGAAAATCCAATCAACTTAGCCGAAGATGAAGGTGAAGATGATTGTGAAGTGCCTGGTGAGCTTGTAAGACTGCTACTCCAGGAAGAGAGGGTCATTCAGCCACATGAAGAGCTAGTAGAAACAGTGAATCTGGGTACTGAGACAGACAAAAAGGAAGTCAAGATCGGTGCAAATCTGGAGCTTAGTGTGAAACAGCGGTTGACTCAGATGCTGCATGACTATGTGGAGATCTTTGCCTGGTCTTACGAAGATATGCCTGGATTGGATACTGACATTGTGGTTCATCGCCTGCCTACCAAGGAAGACTGTCCTCCGGTAAAACAGAAGGTTCGCCGTATGCGTCCAGAGATGTCTAAGAAAATCAAGGCCGGAGTTATGAAACAGTTTGACGCCAGTTTTCTAGCAGTAACTTCTTACCCTCAGTGGGTTGCCAATGTGGTTCCGGTACCGAAGAAGGATGGTGAGGTCCGAATGTGTGTTGACTACAGGGATTTGAACAGGGCAAGCCCTAAGGATGACTTCCCTCTGCCTCACATAGACGTTCCGGTTGACAATACTGCTCAGCACAAGGTATTCTCCTTTATGGATGGTTTCTCCGGTTATAATCAGATCAAGATGGCTCCCGAAGACATGGAGAAGACCACCTTTGTTACTCAGTGGGGTACCTTTTGTTACAAGGTCATGCCTTTTGGGTTGAAGAATGTTGGGGCAACATATCAGCGTGCCATGGTTGCTTTATTTCATGACATGATCCATCATGAGATCGAAGTATACGTCGACGATATGATTGCGAGATCCCAAACTGAAGAGGAACACCTTGACCATCTACAGAAGCTGTTTGACAGGTTGAAGCTATACAAGCTGAGATTGAACCCAAACAAATGCACCTTTGGGGTGAGGTCTGGCAAAATGCTAGGTTTTGTCATGAGCGACAAAGGTATTCAAGTGGACCCTGCCAAGGTGAAAGCCATATAAGAGATGATAGCTCCCAAGACAGAGAAAGAGGTCAGAGGCTTTCTAGGACGACTAAACTATATTGCCTGATTCATCTCGCACCTAACTGCTACTTGTGAGCCAATCTTTAAGTTACTGAAGTAAGATCAAGTGGTATGTTGGAACGATGAATGTCAGGCTGCTTTCGATAAAATCAAAGAGTACCTCCAGGAGCCACCTATTCTTATGCCACCAGTTGAAGGGAGACCTTTGATATTATACTTAACAGTACTTGACAACTTAATGGGGTGTGTGTTGGGTCAGCATGACGAGTCTGGCCGAAAAGAGCATGCTATTTATTACCTTAGCAAAAAGTTTACCGACTGTGAGACCCGATACTCACTGCTCGAGAAAACTTGCTGCGCTTTGGCATGGGCTGCTCGCTGGCTGAGACAGTATATGTTGACTCACACTACTCTGTTGATCTAAAAGATGAATCCAATCAAGTATATCTTTGAAAAGCCTGCCTTGTCCTGAAGAATAGCAAGATGGCAGATGATCTTGACTGAAAATGACATCCAGTACACGACTCAAAAAGCAATCAAGGGAAGTGTATTGGCAGACCATTTGGCACATCAGGCAGTGGATGATTACCAGTCTATGAACTTTGAATTCCCGGACGAGAATATCATGTTCATAACTGATTGTGAAACACCTGGACCGGATGAAGGACCTGAGGAAGGATCCCGATGGTCTATGCACTTTGATGGAGCTTCAAATGCTTTGGGTAACGGCATTGGCGCTGTGAGCATATCCCCTAAAGGCTCTCATACTCCATTTACCGCCCGACTATGTTTCAATGGCACCAACAACATGGCAGAGTATGAAGCATGCATTATGGGTCTGCGAGCTGCAATTGACCTAAGGATTAAGTTTCTGAGTGTCTTCGGAGATTCCGCTCTCGTGATCAGTCAGATCAAAGGAGAATGGGATACGAAATACCCAAATCTTATTCCTTACAAGGAATATGTATTGACGCTGCTTCCCCATTTCAAGGAGATAACCTTTGAACACTTCTGATCAGTGCATTTTGATGCACATCTTTCCACGATTGTACTAATGCATTTCTTTAGTTTATTGTGTTTATTTTTATGTTTTAAATTGTTTTGCTAATTTATCTTATTTTTGCATTTAATTAATTTTCGTATTTTATTTTTCAGCATGTGCAGCTTTCAATAAAAAATTCATAACTGGAGCTACAGGACTCGGATTGAGGCGTTCTAATATTGGTTGGAAAGCTAAGAAAAAGACCTACAACTTTCATGAAGAAGTCGAGAGCCAATTCGGACTGTAGCAAGGTTGAAAAAATTGTTGAAGTTGCAGCACTAGTTTTAGTTAAGTTTCGGGTCAATTAGTTTTGGGCCTGGGTCGTTTGTTTGACCCAGTTGGGTTGTAAAACGGGTCGCTCTCTTTCCCCTTAGGGTAGCAGCTGTGGTACTGTAGCATTGCATTCGAATTCACTGTTCACGAAATTCCATTCACGATTTGGAAAAGCTAGGACGAATGACTATGGAGAACTAATTCCTTTGGGTTGATCTACTGTAATTCAGGTTCCAATACTTGAGATTATTATAATGTTAATTTAAGTTTAATTCCTTTCAATGATATTTTGTGTTATTGTATGCTTAATTCGATTGCATAAAATATATTGATTCAATTTGGTTGATTGTATGATCCTAACATAGACTCATCATGTTTGCTTAATCCGTTGTTGTGTCTGATCAGTCATGTTTGCTTAATCCATGAAAACTTATCCCGTTTGCTTAATTCGGACAATAGGATCGTACATCTCACAAACTTCACCGCGCTTGTCATTGAGTTTGTACCCAAATAGGAATAGACAATCCGCTTCGGGTATTAGAATTATAATAATCGATGATAGTAGGAACCCAAAACAGTAGATCGACTTATTCTATAATCACTTATTTCCAAACAGCTTATTTTATAATCACTTTTTATAATTAGCTTATTTGCCTAAACTCGAACCAAACAACCCCCCAATTTCGATTTTAGTTAGTAAAACCCAAGAGTCCTTGAGAGACGATACTCGAGTTACCGTTACCGTCGTTACTACAATTTGCAATTTAACTCGTTTTTGACCCGCGCGCGACAGCGGATCCCAAGAGAGGAGAATCAGTTGGCGGACGTGTTAGCTACGATGTCTTCTATGTTCAAAGTCAAATGGGACAACGAGGCCCCCCGGATCATTATTTGGAAATTGGATGAACCTGCACATTGTTGTGATCTTGAGACCGAAGAGGTAACAGAAAACCTTGGTATCATGAAGTGAAGAGGTACCTTGAAACTCAAGAATACCCCGAGGGTGCATCTGTTAATGACAAGAAGTTTCTGAGAAGGTTCGCGGCAAAGTTCTTCATCAGCAATGGAATTCTTTACAAACGTAACCATGAATCAACCTTACTGCGTTGCATGGATAAAATTGAAGCAGAAAGGATCATGGCAGAGCTGCATGAAGGTACTTTTGGAACTCATTCCAGTGGACATACCATGGAAAAGAAAATCCTTCGGGCAGGATATTACTGGTCCACAATGGAAGCCGACTGTTATCAACATTCTCGGACATGTCACAAGTGCCAGGTCTATGCTGATAAGGTGCATGTTCCTCTAGTTCCTCTGAATGTCTTGACAGCACCTTGGCCTTTTACAATGTGGGGCATTGATATGATCGGCGAGATCAGACCTACGGCATCCAACGGGCATCGTTTCATCCTGGTAGCAATTGATTACTTTACGAAGTGGGTTGAAGCAGCTTCCTTTGCTACGGTAACCAAGAACGTCGTGGCACGGTTCATTCGGCACAACCTGATCTGTCGATACGGTGTACCAGAGAGGATTATTACAGATAATGGTACCAATCTTAACAACAAGATGATCATTGAGCTCTGCGAGCAATTCAAGATACAGTACCACAACTCTTCTCCCTACCGGCCAAAGATGAATGGGGCTGTCGAAGCAGCAAATAAGAATATTAAGAAGATTGTGCAGAAGATGACAGTGACATACAAAGACTGGCACGAGATGTTACCATTTTCTCTTCATGGGTACCGTACCTCAGCATGAACGTCAACAGGGGCAACGCCCTATTCTTTGGTTTATGGAATGGAAGTAGTTTTTCCTATTGAAGTTCAGATACCCTCTCTTCGGATCATGAAAGATGCAGGTTTGAGCGAAGATGACTAGATCCAGACCCGACTTGATCAATTGAATCTAATCGACGAAAAGAGACTTACTGCTATTTGTCATGGTCAGACGTACCAAAAACGAATGATCAAGGCATTTAACAAGAAAGTCAGACGACAAGAGTATCAAGTTGGGTACCTGGTAATCAAGCGCATTATTCTACCTCAAGGTGATCCCAGGGGCAAATGGACCCCTACTTACGAAGGGCCATTTGTGATTAAAAACATCTTCTCAGGAGGGGCGATGATTCTGACCACCATGGATGGTGACGACCTTCCTCACCCCGTCAATGCAGACATAGTAAAAAGATACTATGCATAATCAAAGACCCGCTAGGTTGACTGGCCTAGGCAAAAATAAGGGCTTCCCGACGAACCAAAAGGGTTCGGGCAAAAATAAGGGATGAAAATAAAAAATCTATACACCCGGCAATACGAAAACCTGAAAAGGCGGCTTGGGCAAAAATGGGTATCCCGGCAGACTGAAAACCCGAAAGGGCGGTCCAGGCAAAAGTTAGGGATTAAAGTGTAACACCATGTCTTATTGGATCACCTCGCATCCGGACTTCGGTATCAACTATCAGGCTCGGACGACGCTAGATTCCTCTTCAACCAAGCAGCAAAGTGATGAGATGCTTGAAGATATAAGGGTAATAGTAGAGCTGGAACCCAGTGGGACTATTCACATAGTTGTTTTTGTTTTCTTTTCACAAATTGTATAAATTCTATTTTGTTCGGCGGCGTTCTCTTACTAGGACGTCAGCCTCTTGTATAAAACGCCTATTCACAGGCCAAACTTCAAAGTCAATACGAATTCATTTTCAAACAAATTTCAAATTGTTTTTCCTTTATCTGTTTTGTTTTGCAAAGAACGTCCAATGTTCATTTTTGATATATGCATTTGACCTTAATTGTTGCTCATAAATATTTACACGCGACACAAAAGACAAATTACGGGTAATATCAGAAGTAGGGGCAATAAGAATTGTCTGAGCGGTCTAGTTGCTCTGTCCACCAGGTACCAAGGTATATATTCAGCTGAAGAATATGGCTAAGATACCTTCACTCCCCGCAGGATAAGACAGTAATGATAGCTCTCTCAGCTAAAACTTGCAACTATGGACGAATCAGCAATACTCTCCCCCAAGCAGAGTTAGTCTACCATCAGTCCTAAAAAGTTGGGTATCCCCATAAGGTCTTAATATTACCCAGCGGAGTATAAGGATATTCCCCAGCAGGCATAAGAGTATCCCTGGCACTCTTAATATTCCTCAACAGAGTATAAGAATGTTTCCCGGAGGAATACAAGATACCCCCAGTGGAGCCATTTCCCCAGCGCAGTCTAAAAAGGCTTCCCCGCCAGAGTTAAGTCATCTTACCCAGTATATTCTGGAAACTCATCCCCTGCAGAGTACAAAATAAATCTCCCCAGCCAAACTCAGAAGGTTATCCTCACAAGAGTCTAATTGGGTTATCCTCAACAAGTTGCAACTGCAAGATCATCCCTAGCGAAATTCTTTCTTTCCCCAAGCAGGACTTCTATCCTCAACAGATTCAATATCGCCAGTAACGGTAATCCATCCCCAGCAGAGTTCATCATTGAAACCCCCAGCAGAGCTTATCAATGGAATCCCCGGTGGAGTTATCATTAAAATCATCAGCAGAACATCTCTTCCCCACAGAGTAATTCCCCAACGGAGTCATCCTCTCCAGCAAGTTTATTCTTGCAATCATCTTCGTTCGTCATCCCCAGCGGAACCGAAGAATTCAACTCTATTCTCCAGCAAGTTATCCGGGATTTATTTTCCCCAACTAAAACATTACATTTCCATACATCATGATACATGCATAAACGCATCATACCCTGCAATCTCATTTATGTTGAGAACATCATTGCTTGATCCATATCATGCATTACATATGACTGACCTTTACCTTTCAGGAAGGACACAGTTAAATTCTCAGCCATATCAAAGGCCTTCTCAAGATCAGCTAAATCGATTCCTAAATATTTTTCTGAGGCGAAGCCAGTCATTGGAGACAAGATCAGTTAAATCGATTCCTAAAGATTTTTCTGAGGTGAAGCCAGTCAATGGAGACAAGGTCAGTTAAATCGATTCCTAAATATTTTTCTGAGGTGAAGCCAGTCAATGGAGATAAGGTCAGTTAAATCGATTCCTAAAGATTTTTCTGAGGTGAAGCCAGTCAATGGAGACAAGATCAGTTAAATCGATTCCTAAAGATTTTTCTGAGCCGAAGCCAGTCAATGGAGACAAGGTCAGTTAAATCGATTCCTAAAGATTTTTCTGAGGCGAAGCCAGTCAATGGAGACAAGGTCAGTTAAATCGATTCCTAAAGATTTTTCTGAGGCGAAGCCAGTCAATGGAGACAAAGTCAGTTAAATCGATTCCTAAAGATTTTTCTGTGGCCGAACCCGTCAATAGAGACAACCTGTCAATAGAGACAACCTGTCAATGGAGACAACTCGTCAAAGGAGACACCCCGTCAATAGAGACAACTCGTTAACAAGGATAGAACCACCTACCAACAATCTCCAAATGGCATCTGTAAGCCCATTCCCAACATCACAATGCTGATACTACACCATGCGAGTGCAAATTTCTGGGCACTCTAGTGTTCAATCATCTTCCACCTTCGGATCACGAAAGGCACACAAGCCAACCTACCTCCTCAGGTTTAAGAAGATTGAACAGGGGCAACTGTTGTACCCCAAAATTTGCCCTCTCATGTTTCCCAAAGTCTTCCCCCTGCATGATTGATCACAAACTCTTGCCTAAGGAAAAGGAAAAATTTTGAGTGGTGCTTCAAGTACATTTCGATTGGCATTCTGAAAGACCCTTCGATTGGTGTTCTGAAGGAGCCTTTCGATTGGCATTTTGTCAAAGCATTTCGATTGGCATTATGGATAAACATTTCGATTGGCATTATGGACAAATAGTTCGATTGGCATCCTGAAAGACCTTTCGATTGGTATTCTGAAGGAGACTTTCGATTGGCATTCTGGACAAGCGCTTCGATTTGCATTCTGAAAGACCTTTCGATTGGTGTTCTGAAGGAGCCTTTCGATTGGCATTCTGGACAAGCCTTTTGATTGGCATTATAGACAGGAACTTCGACTGGCATTATAACAGTGTCCTTCGATTGGAATTCCAAAAAGGTCCATTCGAAGAAGCATTCAAAGGGTCCATTCGAAGAAGCTTTGAAAAGCATTCGAAGGAGGCCATAAGCCCATTCGAAAGAGAGCATTCGAAGGAGGCCATCAGCCCGTTCGAAAGGGAGCATTCGAAGGCCAGTTACATGTCATTCAAAATTCAAAAAGGGACAGTATCCCATGTGTTTAGCCAACGTTACAAACTCTCATTCATGGCTTTCAAACACATAATTAACGTTACAAATGCTCATTAATGGTTGTCAAACACATAATCAAGGTCATTTAAACCTTTGTCTTCCTGTCCCCTCCACCCCCTTTATATAAAGAAATCACAAATGTTGCAAAGACACACGAAAAATATACAGAAAAATAGAGAACTTGGAGATACGCTGCCAGCACTTCCAGGAAGCCATACCCAATCCTTGCACAAGCCAAAGTTGCCACCCAGCGAACAACTCCACCCTCAAAACTACAGATCGAAGCACCTTTGTTTGGTAAAAAAGGATCTAATCTCAAACTCATTTTTAAATTCATTTTGATTGCATATTCATATTATTACTGCTGTTTGTGAATGATTTAATGTGCTACATATAAGCTACAGCGCAGAGATGAGATTGTGCCATTGCTTGGGCACAATCTGAGCCTTTCCTTCGAATCCCATGATAAAATAAACCCAGACCCAGATTTAGCAGGTGCGAATAGGGAGGAGATTCGAATAAGGGGGGTAAAATCCCCCTAGACCTTTAACATGTGTTTCGTTTTGCAGGAACTACATCATCAGATTCCTGTTCAGAGTTTCGAAGCTCAGCAGTTTAGCTTCGAACTGGACCCAGGACTTCCAGATCGAAGGATGACATGTCCAGATCGAACGCCCTCAGAGTGCAGCCCCTCATGCACCTTCGATCCAGTCTCTTCACTGGGTCGAAAGACAGCCTGCACCTCTTTCGACCCAGACTTCCAGAATCATATTTTTTCTTGTTTTGCTGCCTGGCCCATTTGTACTTTGTTTACTTTGTTTTTGTTTATTTCTTTTAGTTTGTTTTTTTTAATCAACATAAAAATCATAAAAAATAAATAACTTAGAATTAGGATTTAATTTAGTTAATTGTTTTAACTTATTTTCTTCAATTTTTAAAATCAGTAGACTTAGGATTTATTTGAATTCAATCCTTTTCATAAACACAAAAATGAAAAAAATATTAAGTATGTTTTAGAGTTAATTTTAATCATTTTTTTTAATTAATTAAATTTGACTTAATTGAACATTTAGCATTTTCCCAAAAAATAAAATAAAACAACAAAAAGATCATATGCTTAGGATTTTTAAGATTCACGCGCGTTTATTTTTTTGTAACTGCTTATTATTCCCCCAATTTTAGACATGTAAATAATCCCCCTCCCCGAAGCCTTGTAATAGCGTAGGATTTACAATTTCCGCATTTTAAATTCCTGTATATATATTAATTGCTTAGATGTATGCTAACTAGGATTGTATGACAAGATCTAAAAGCAAATGGTAGAACACCTAAAAATATAAAGATGATATAAACTGAAAATTGATACACTTGCACATGCCACTCCTAGGGTACACCTCACTTGGTTGCCTCAAATGTGGTCATTAAGTATAGGATGTTTTAGAGGTCTTCCTTCTGTCCAAAGATCAAAGTTGCCTCGAAATGGTTGCCTCGATAAAAATGATCTAAGACATTAGGATTACCACTAAGGCGTCCTAACGTTGCTTTAGTGACCACACGTCCCATAAATCGAATTGACCCGAAAACTCCAACGACGATGCTACCTACTCCTCAATAGTGGGATAGCATTGTCTAAAGGACTTTAGCACAATTTAATTCCTTTTTGAGTAGGTAGAGGTTCTTAAGTACTTGCCCCTTTTAAAAACAAAATAAACTTTTCTCACTTACACTTTCTTCAAAAAACAAAACTGTTTTTCAAAACCCACAAACACAAAGAAAAGCATACTTTTGAAAACATAGTGAGCAAGTACCTAAGAGCCCGTGGATAACCACGGATAGAAAGGGTGCTAACACCTTCCCTTTCTATAATCTACCTCCCGAACCCGAGAAACAATCTCGAAAAGGAATTTTTCTATGCTTTTGTCCTTTCCTTGTTGGATAAAATAAAAGACGGTGGCGACTCTTGCTTACCGCGACACTTTGCAAAAACAAACACAAACGCGAACCAGCATTAAAAAACAGTCAGTTCTCATTCCCACCAATCACATGACAGAATCTTGTCGGGGATGGGCTTAAAGATGCCATCTGGAGATGTGACAGAATCTTGTTGGAGATGGGCTTAAAGATGCCATCCAAGAATTTTTGTTGTAAGTGCAATGTTGTAGGTTAGAAGAATGAGCATTAAAATGGTATCTGTGTCTGGAATGCCATTGAACTGTATCTGGGGACTGAGTTTGTATGAGCAAAAGAATGGCGTCCATGTCTGGCACGTATTTGAGCTGTAACTGTAATCTGAACGAGTGACAGAATGGCAACCGTATCTGGAGCGTATTTGGACTGTATCTTGGAGTTGAGATTTGTATGAGTAGAAGAATGACTTCCGTGTCTGGAGTGTATCTGAAACTATAACTGGGATATGAATAAGTGACAGAATGGCAACCGTGTCTGGAGCGTATCTGGACTGTATCTTGGAGTTGAGATCTGTATGAGTAGAAGAATGACTTATGTGTCTGGAGTGTATTTGAAACTGGTACTGGGATCTGAATAAGTGACAGAATAGCAACCGTGTCTGGAGTGTATCTGGAATGTATCTGAAGTTGAGATCTGTATGAGTAGAAGAATTACTTATGTGTCTGGAGTGTATCTGAAACTGTAACTGGGATCCGAATGAGTGACAGAATGACTTCCGTGGTGACTGCACTGGGGAGAACCAAACTGTTGGGGTAATGGCCAGAATGGCATTCGTGTTTGGAGAATATCTGGACTTGAGGTTGATAATTGAATTTGAATGAGAGATAGAATGGCTGCCGTGTCTGGAGCGTATCTAGTCTGTATCGGATTGCCGAAGTCAGAGTGAGTAGTAGAATGACCGCCGTGTTTGGGGTGTATCCTTACTGTATCTGACTTGAAATTCTGAATGAGTAATAGAAAGACTGTCGTGTTTGGGGTGTATCCTTACTGTATCTGAATTGGAGTTCTGAATGAGTAATAGAATGACCGTCGTGTTTTGTGGTGTATCCATACTGTATCTGACTTGAAATTCTGAATGAGTAATTAAATGACTGCCGTGTTTGGGGTGTATCCTTACTGTATCTGAATTAGAGTTCTGAATGAGTAATAGAATGACCGTCATGTTTGGGGTGTATCCTTACTGTATCTGACTTGAAATTCTGAATGAGTAATAGAATGACCGCCGTGTTTTGGGGTGTATCCATACTGTATCTGACTTGAAATTCTGAATGAGTAATAGAATGACCGCCGTGTTTTGGGGTGTATCCATACTGTATCTGAATAATTGTTAATGATAGGTTTTTAATCTTATCCTGAAAAGGGTAAAAATGTTAGCTGAACACAAAATTATGTTGCATGATATGTATGATGCAATGAATTGTATTTCATAAATGTTTATGATATGTGGATGTAATGATTATGCATGTAATCTGAGTAGTTGTCTTGCTGAGGAAAATAAATCCTTGATAGCTGGAGATAATGAATTCCTTGACTGCTGCCGGGGATAGTAAATCCTTGACCGTAGCTGGGGATTCCGAAAAATCTTTGATTGTTGAAGATGAGAAATCCTTGCTAACTGCTCGGGGATTGAAGATCTTCGATTGTTGAGGGATCTCAGGACCACTGCTGGTGATTGAAAATCCTTGGTGACTTGTGGGGGGTTTTAACAAAACTTCACCAACTTCTGCGGGGAATGAGAATTCTGACGATCTCTACTGGGGAATTAAAACCTGGGAGACTTCCGCTGGAGAAGTGAGACTGTGAATCTTCAATCTGTTGGGAAATATCTCTGTGGGGAGAAGGTTCACCGTTCTGGTTCCGCTGGGGAATAGGATTTTCAGGGTTTTCGGGCTCCACTGGGGATCATGAAACTTGACTCTGAGGGGAATTTTGAAATTCATCTCAGCTGGGGAATCAAGTTCTAGAAAGCACTTGCTCTGTTGAGGATTCTGAAGTTTAACTTTGTTAGGGAAATATATTCCGAATTTTAACTCTGTTGAGGAACTTGAAGTTTAATTCCGCTGGGGATTTCTTCTAAAATGGCATAAAGATATCTTCTTAACCTTCAACCTCTCAGTAATCATCTTTTCTCAATTTCGTTTTATTTGTAAGCAATGATTATGTTCAAATGCATATGCCTATTTAACAAAACATTGGACGTTTTTCAAATAAAACATAAAAGAAAAAGAAGGCAAGCAAATTTCTGCACTTGGAAGTACATTTGTATTTAACTTTTGTGAGTATCTTTGTACAAAGGAGACAGACATCCTAGTAAGAGAATGCTGTCGTAAAAATTGAAAAATTTTATACAGAAGAAATATGGCTATGTGTAACAATTCCATGGGATTCTTATTCTGCTATGGCCTTCACAACTCTGAATATCTTGTTCATTCATTGCTTTGTCCGTTGATGACTAGGTTGATCAGAAGCTCGGAGCTTGTTGATGAAGAGATTATTCTTAAAGTGATCTGATGAGACACAGTCATACGCTTTAATTCCCTAACTTTTACCTGAATCGCCCTTTCGGGTTTTCGATCCACCGGGAAACCCTTTTTTGCCCAAGTCACCCTTTCGGGTTTTCAACTTGCCGGGTGTACAGATTTTTTTTGTTTTATCCCTAATTTTTGCCTGAACCGCCTTTTCGGGTTTTCGGTTCACCGGGATGCCCATTTTTGCCCAAGTCGCCCTTTCGGGTTTTCGACTTGTCGGGTTATTTTATGCGTAGTATCTTTTGACTATGTCTGTGTTTGCAGGGTGTGGCAAATCGTCGCCATCCATGGTGGTCAAAATCATTGCCCCACCAGAAAAGATACTCTTGATCACAAATTGTCCTTCGTAAGTAGGAGTCCACTTGCCCCTGGGATCACTTTGCGGTAAGATGATCCGCTTGATTACAAGATCTCCGACTCGATATATCTGACGCCTGACTTTCTTGTTGAAAGCCTTGATCATGCGTTTTTGATACGCCTGACCATGACAAACAGCAGTAAGTCTCTTCTCGTCGATCAACTTGAGTTGATCAAGTCGGGTCTGAATCCAATCGTCTTCACTCAAACCAGCGTCTTTCATGATCCTTAAGGAAGGAATTTGAACTTCCATAGGTAGGACAGCTTCCATGCCATATACCAAAGAGAATGGGGTTGCCCCTGTTGAAGTTTGTGCCGTGGTACGATATCCATACAGAGCAAACGGTAACATCTCGTGCTAGTCCTTGTAGGTGACTGTCATCTTTTGAATGATCTTCTTGATATTTTTGTTCGCAGCTTCAACAACACCGTTCATCTTCGGCCGATAGGGAGATGAATTGTGATGATAAATCTTGAACTGTTCGCATAGAGCGGTGATCATAGTATTGTTCAGATTTGTACCGTTGTCTGTGATGATCCTGTCGGGGACACCATACCGACATATGAGGTTCTGCTTAATGAAACGGGCAACCACATTCTTTGTAACGGAGGCAAAGGAAGCTGCCTCGACCCATTTGGTAAAATAATCAATGGCGACCAAAATGAAGCGATGTCCATTGGATGTCGTGGGCTTGATCTCTCCAATCATGTCAATGCCCCACATTGCGAATGGCCAAGGAGCTGTCAGAATGTTGAGTGGAACAGGGGGGATATGTACTTTGTCGGCGTAGACTTGGCATTTGTGGCAAGTACGGGAATGCTGATGACAATCAGCTTCCATGGTGGACCAGTAGTAACCTGCCCTTAGAATTTTCTTTGCCATTGTATGTCCGCTCAAGTGGGTGCCAAATGTTCCACTGTGTATCTCAGTCATGATCAACTCTGCTTCAGCTTTGTCTACACATCAAAGTAAAACACAATCATGGTTGCGTTTATAAAGGATGCCATTGCTTAGGAAGAACTTGGCAGCAAATCTTCTTAAGAACTTTTTGTCATTGACTGAAGCTCCTTCGGGATATTCTCTAGTCTGGAGATACCTTTTGATTTCATGAAACCAGGGTTGTTCCACTACTTCTTCGGTATTAATCTCATGGCAGTGCGCAGGTTCATCCATTCGCTCAATGGTAATTTGGGGAGTCTCGTTATCCTAGATGAGTTTAAACATGGAAGACATTGTAGCCAGAGCATCTGCTAGCTGATTCTCTTCTCGCGGGAAATGCTCGAAATTAATATGCTCGAAATGAGGCAGCAATGTCAAGACATGTTCTTTGTATGGGATAAGATTAGGATGTTTGGTGTCCCACTCTCCTTTGACTTGACTGATAACCAAAGCCAAGTCCCCAAATACGACCAAAGATTTGATCCCTAGGTCTATATCAGCCTTGAGACCAAAGATGCAAGCTTCGTATTCAGCCATGTTGTTGGTACAGCTGAAACAAAGTCGGGCAGTGAAAGGTGTATGGTAACCTTCTGGGGAAATAAGTACCGCGCCGATACCGTTGTCGAGTGCATTTGAAGCACCATCAAAGTACAGGGTCCATCGGGATCCTTGTTCAGGTCTGTCATATGGTCTGTTACCTTCGATGTTGTCCAGGGTCATGATGTCTTCATCAGGGAAATCGAATTTCATAGATTGATAATCTTCGACGGCTTGATGAGCTAGATGGTCAGCTAGTACACTCCCTTTTATAGCTTTTTGGGTTGTGCACTGGATATCATATTCAGTCAGGATCATTTTCCATCTAGCGATTCTTCCAGATAAAGCAGGTTTCTCGAAGACATACTTAATCGGATCCATTTTGGAAATCAGCAAAGTGGTATGAGTCAACATATATTGCCTTAGTCGGCGAGCAGCCCATACCAAAGCGCAGCAAGTTTTCTCGAGCAGTGAGTAGCGAGTCTCACAATCGGTAAACTTTTTGCTAAGGTAATAAATGGCATGCTCTTTTCGACCAGACTCGTCATGTTGGCCCAGTACGCACCCCATTGAGTTGTCCAAAACAGTCAGATACATGATCAACGGCCTTCCTGCGACGGGTGGCATCAGAATAGGAGGTTCCAATAAGTATTCCTTGATCTTATCATAAGAAATTTGACAATCGTCGTTCCATTCAACTACCTGATCCTTCTTCAACAGCTTGAAAATCGGCTCACAGGTGGATGTCAGGTGAGAGATAAACCTTGCAATATAGTTCAAGCGTCCCAAGAATCCTCTGACTTCCTTTTCAGTACGGGGGGCTGGCATTTCTTGTATAGCTTTCACTTTAACAGGATTGACCTCAATACCTTTGTTGCTGACAATAAATCCCAAGAGCTTACCAGACCTAACTCCAAAAGTGCACTTGCTTGGATTCAGTCTGAGTTTATACTCCTTCAGCCTGGCAAACAGCTTTTGCAAATGACTAAGGTGCTCTTCTTCTGTTTGTGATCGAGCTATCATGTCGTCTATGTAAACTTCAATCTCATGATGTATCATATCATGAAACAAAGCTACCATGGCGCGTTGATAAGTTTCCCCTGCGTTCCTTAGTCCGAACGGCATCACCTTGTAGCAGAAGGTACCCCATTGTGTAACAAAGGTTGTTTTCTCCATGTCCTCGGGGGCCATTTTAATCTGGTTGTAACCCTAGAATCCATCCATGAAGGAAAAAACCTTGTGTTGAGTGGTGTTATCAACCAAGACGTCAATATGAGGTAGAGGGAAATCATCTTTAGGGCTAGCCCTGTTCAAGTCCCGATAGTCCACACACATTCTGACCTTGCCGTCTTTTTTAGGTACGGGCACAATGTTAGCAACCCATTGTGGATAGGTTGTAACGGCCAGAAAGCTGGCGTTGAATTGCTTCATTACTTCAGCTTTAATCTTCTCAGACATGTCAGGCCTCATTCAGCGAACCTTTTGCTTGATCGGTGGACAGTCTTCTCTTGTAGGGAGACGGTAAACCACAATATCTGTATCTAAACCTGGCATGTCTTCATAAGACCAAGCGAAGATCTCAACGTATTCATTCAACAACTGTATTAAGTGTTCCTTGACACTTGGTTCCAATTTGGCACCCACTTTTACTTCTTTCATGTCCTCCTCTGTCCCTAAGTTGATGGTTTCTAACAACTCTTCATGAGGAAAGATGGCCCTCTCTTCTTGTTGTAGAAGTCTGGCTAACTCTTCCGGCACTTCACAATCTTCGTCAACTTCGTACTCAGCTTGATTGACCAGATCTTCAGAGTTATCGAAGGCTAAAACAGAATAGTCACCCATGGAATCCGGAGTGGATGGGTACCTGCATTTATGAATGTGGGTGTGTGTAAGGGATAGCCATATTTAAACAAACAAAAATGCAAAAAAGGGAAGAAAATGAACACATCAGTTTATAGATGAAATGCGTCCAATGATTCGTTAAAATATGGCATATGATTATGAAGAAAATCAAGCCCTTACAAGTATGCCTACATGCCCCGGGCAAGGCATGAGGTGAAAATAGTGTGCGAATTGTTTTAGTTATTACAGACCATAGAAAATGGGAAATTGTTCAAAGATGAAATTACTGGTTGATAATGGTGATAGGGACAAAATCCTTTGCTTCCCAATTGCTCAAACCTCCTTCGACAGTCGGAAAAATCCAGTCTTCAAAGTGGCTCTCCTCATCTTCATCTTCTACAGCATTGATTCCATGGAGAGAAATCTTGACGGGTTGTCTTTTGGTCTTGGAGCGACGCATAGCCTTCTGTCCTTCAATAGTAAATCCTAACCCAAACTTGTCTGTCTTATAATGAATGTCGGGCAACTGTCCCCATACTGTGCTCTTCCCCTCCTTAATCACAGCCTCTGTGTCTTTGAGCGATGCCATCCTAGCCACATGCTTGGGAATGATAGGTACCTCAACCACTGTCTTCGCAACTACTACCTCGGGAGAAACTTCTTCGAAATGTTGGAAAGGCATTTCGATGAACTCGCCATCCACTTCCACATATCGAAAGGAATTGAGATGAATAATCATGTACTCCTCCTCGCCATGCACAGTTATGATTTTACCCTTAATAGGATACTTCAGCATCTGGTGCAAAGAGGATGTAACTGCCCTGGCATGATGAATCCACGGTCTTCCCAGCAAACATGAGTATGACTGACGGATGTCCATCACGTAGAAGGTGGAGTTGAACACTTCAGTGCCTACCTTGATGGGAATTTCAACCTCCCCATGAACCATTCTTCTGGAACCATCGAAAGCTCTAACGATAATGTTGCTAGGCTTGAGGGTCAAACCTTCACAATCCAAACGGTCTAAGGCCTTCTTTGGCAGCACATTCAGGGAAGAACCAGTATCGACCAAGACATGGGCGAGTGTGGTCCCTCGGCACTCAACTGAAACATGTAATGCATCATTGTGCTTCCTTCCTTTGGGAGTTAGGTCAGCATCGGAAAAGCCCAGGCCATTGTCAGCAGTAAGACTGGCCACACAGTTTTGGAATTGGTCAGTCGAGGTATCTTGGGGGACATGTGCCGTCTTCAAGAATTTAATCAGAGCCTTAGCGTGGGCCTCTGAACAGAGCAGGAGAGCTAACATTGAGATTTTGGAGGGGGTCTGCCCCAGTTGTTCTACAACGTCGTAGTCACTTTTTCTGATTATCTTCAGGATTTCATCCATCTCCTTCTGAGTGGTTTCGAGGATAACCACAGCATGAGCCTTCGTCTTGACAGGCTCTTTCAGTATACCCTTACCTTTGTTGGTGTTATCAGCGGATGGTCTTTCTTCAGGAGTGTTTAACTCTTCAGTCACTAGTCCTTGCACAGAGGGTCCAACAGGTGCAGAAATTTTTAAGGGTCCAAAACTGCTCGGGGAGGAGCAATCTCCGGAGAAAAGATCCGGCCACTGCGGGTGATCTTGCTAGTACCCGTGATGTTTCCTATGTCAGGGTCTTCTTCAGAAATTTCTTGGACTGTTTTGATTTGTTTGATGCCGTGGTAGAAGACTTCTCCCCCATAGTTCCACGGTATCATTTTACTTGATTGGTACGGGATAGGTCCCGGCATTGTGATCTTTAGAGGTGCATATTCAGAGTTGGGTGTAATCCTGACAGGCCTTTTGCAAGCCTTGGGAGGATTGTCGGAAATGGTTATGATGGCAATATCATTGGTTGAGGTATCACAAGTATCAGGAGCAATCAGATTGAAAGTGTTAACAGGGGTTTTCTGAAAAAGTATTTCTTGAGTATCCATCAGGCGTTGGACACCCGACTTAAACATTGGACAATCATCTTGAATATTCAAACAAAAGTAGCAATCTTCATCACAACCAGGAAAGATCCCGGCTCTCAACAAATTTTCTTTTATCACTAACAATGGAGTCAACAGATTGACGATATCAATAACATGGAGATTTTCCAAAACAGCATGCACATTGTGACCGTGCTTGGGCATTGGCGCGGATATAACATTGGGCTTTTCAGGAGCGTCAAACTCGACCTCTTTGGCGTCAATTAAATCCTGAATTTTGTTCTTGAGTGCCCAACAATTATTGGTATCATGCCTAATACTGTCGGAATGGTAAGCACACTTGGCTTTTGGATTGTAAAATGGAGAGGTGGTATTTACATTCTTTGGCGCCTCTTTTAAATTAGCAAGATTCAATTTCAGGAGATGTGGAAGGATCTGAGCAGGTGTCATATTTACTGGGGTAAACTGCCGTGGTGGCCTTTGCTGATAAGTTCTGGGCTGATCATTCCTCGGTTGGCTGTTTCTGAACTGGTCCGATGCGGACTTCTGTATTAATACGGCCCCCACTGTTGTCCGACGTTCTTCTCTTTCCCGAATTTTCTGGGTGTACACAGCAGATACCTCTTTCTTGGCTGGGAAAGGTTTTCTAGCAGCTGTGGATGCGGAAGCATCCTTTTGAATCTTTCCACTTTTGATACCGGCTTCCACCCTCTCGCCAGTCAAAATCAACTCAGTAAATCCTGCAGAGGAGCTTCCAATTAGATGTTTGAAGAAAGGGCCAGATAGGGTCCCCAAAAACATGTCAACTAATTCCCTATCTAATAGCGGTGGTTGCACCCTTCCAGCCAGGTCGCGCCACTTCTGGGCATACTCCTTGAACCCTTCATTTGAAGCCATCCCCATACTTTTTAGCTGAGTACGGTTAGGCGCCAAATCAGCATTGTACTGATACTGACGATAGAAAGCGGCTGCCAAGTCTTCCCAATTGTGGACCTCTAATCTCTCGAGCTGGTAAAACCAATCTAACTGAGTGCCAGACAAGCTGTCTTGGAAAAAGTGCACCCAGAGGTTTTTGTCAGATGAATGTGGCTGGATCTTTCTAACATACGACCTCAAGTGCATCTTAGGGCAATATAGACCGTCGTACTTGGTGAATGTTAGCACTTTGAATTTAGGAGGGATAACAATCCCAGCTACAAGCTCTAGTTCCTCATAATCCAATCTGGGCACCCTCTGCAACTCCATAGCTGCCAATCTGTCTTCAAGGTTCTTATACTTGTCATCCGCTGGTGGATACTGTTGTTATGAATAGTCTTCGTCTGCTTCTTCTTCCTCCTCTTCTAACTCAGATTCGGAAGGCACAGTAACTCCTTTCCCTTTGCCAATCCCTTCGTCGGACGTTGATGGAAACTCAAGAGTCCTTCTAGCATCACCCTTAAATCTTCTTCCGAAAGTAGCTACCCCCGGTCTCTTTTTCTTTTTCTTCTCTTTACTCTTCTCTAGCAGAGCTTTGAGATCCTCTTGACCCTTTGCCAAGGTCATGAGGAGTTGCTGAAATTGTGAATTTTGTGCCTGTAGGTCCTTCACTATTTGCTCCAAATCCATCTTACTGAAATAAACAGCAGAAAGATAAGGAAACCTGGCTTGAAGACCTATTTATGCATATGATGAATGATATGTTGTTCATGTAATGCATTCAAGGGTTCATAAATTCAAATTTGTTGCAAACAAAAAAGAACGCACGTCATATTAAGAAGAAATTTGTTAGTACATAAATGCCCCATGGGCGAAATATTACAAAAATCTTAATGTAAAAAGACGTTGCGCATCCTTTTTGGTGCGATGTAGGTGTTAAGAGTTTCCTCCTCGTGAAGTCGGCGGGTGAGCTCTAAAACCTTCTCCTCACTGGCATAGAAGCTGGCTTCAAAAGTATCCCTTTCTTCTCTGAGTTGGATCCAACTCTTTTGCATTTCCTCCCATGATGTTGGCATGTCAGGATATAGGATGGTGTATGGAACCTCTCCTTCCTTAACAGGCTCTTTGATCAAGGGGAGAATGTGAGGATATGGCATCATGAGATTCTGGGAGCGGGTTCGTACCCACTTGAGGTAAGGCTCGAGGGGGATGGAATTCTTGTGCCCCAGTGTCTTACTATCCACCTTGTTAGGCATCCTCCAAGCTCTGATGAACCTTTGGCGAAGTCCTTGCGCATCGTTATCAAAGTCAAAAACTAGGTCAGGAATCAGCATGTCATGAGGGCCATCCCTCCGAGCATATCCAAATTGTCTCAAGGCTAGACAGGGGTTGTAGGTAATGCCTCCCCTAATACCAAGTAGTGGGACATTAGGGAATTCACCACAACGATCAATGAGGATGACATTTTCTCTGGACCGAGAACACCAATGTACATCAGAATGTGTGAGGGTCATCAACCGTTGTGACCACCTTAAACCCTGCTCATTCTTCAGAACTGATTATGGAAGGTGAGAAATAAACCACCTTGCTAGGAGAGGAGTACAGCACATGAGAACACCTCTTTTCCTCATTGTTCGTGTGTAAAATGAGTGTAGGATGTCCCCGAGTAATGTAGGCATGGGATTCTTGGACATGAAAATCTTAACAGCATTCACATCTATAAGTTGGTCAGGGTTTGGGAACAAGACCAACCCATAAATAAGGAGTGCCACAATTTCTTCAAAGGCTTGCAGATCCAGGGAATTCCAACACTCTTGTGCCTTCTCAAACAAGAATTTTGCCAAGAAGCCCTTGACACCACTTCTGGTTTCCCAATGCCCCTTGATGTCAGATGGTTGCAAGTGCAATGCTTGAGCAACATTTTCAGGTTTTGGTTCTTTTTCCGTACCGTTGTAGGGTAGTTGATTAAGAATAGGAATTCTCAAGAGTTGAGAAAATTCCTCCAAAGTAGGCACCAATTGGTAGTCAGGGAATGTGAAACAGTGGTGTAGGGGGTCAAAGAACTAGAAGAGAACTTTAACCATGTCTTCTTCAATGTTGGTGTTGACTAAGCTGAGAAGTCTACCATGTCTTTCACTGAAGAGAGAATTTTCTGCAATTCTGGATGTAAGCTCCTTGAGTTGAGGAGGGACTCTCACAAGGTTGACTTGAATTGTTTTCCTGCGAAGAGTTTCCATGACCTACAAAACAAGAACAAAGATGAAGATCCAAACCCTTGAAATGGTTAGTGGATGCATATGATGCTTTATGATGTTCATGATGTATGCACCAACACATGTACAAGCAAGTCACACAAAAACCCTAGTTTCAGGCTTGCATGAGGTTTCACAGGTAAGTACCCTCTTGAGTTTAGTTGGCTCAAAACCTGTCCTATAAATAGTAACCGGGTTCTAAGGAGCTCAATATCATTGGATTGTTTTCTATGTTCATTGTTTTGGTTTAGCCACTTAACTAGCGACCAAAATATTCCAAGAAAACAACCCTCAATGAGTGTAGTATCGAGTATCTACCAAGTTCGGACTGCACCAAAGTCGGTCATCTCACTACCCCTAATGAAAGGCCAAGATGGTCAAGTAAGGTTCTAGGTCATTAGTGCTTAGTGACATCACTCAGCGGGCCTGTATTCTCTTTGATTGACTCAAAGGCTACCGGTACTCACAAATATGTCGTACTAATATAGCTATTGCTTCAATCGTGTCGGTATACCCCGCACAGTTTCCACAACGTATTGCTATCTATGAATGTTTCCCCAAATCCGGGTGGAGGATTTCAAGCCCAAACAAGAGAACCAAAATGTAAAGCAATCAAAACAAACAATTAATCATGCAAAGGGTGATCTAAGCCCTAAGGTTACTCCACTTTTATTCATTTCCCCAGCAGAGTCTCCAGTTCTGTGATATGGTGGGAGAACTGACTTGGGTTTTGCGTTTTGTGTTCGCAAATGTTTCGGTTTAGCAAGAGTCGCCACCCACTTTTTATTTTATCCTAAGGAAAGGCCAAAAAGCACAAGAAAGACCTTTGAGATGTTTTCTTGGGTTCGGGGAGTAGATTATATAAAGGGAAGGTATTAGCACCCTTTCTATCCATGGTTATCCATAGGCTCTTAGTTACTTGCTTAGATCACTTGCTTTGCATTTTCAATTGTTTGAAATGGTGCTTTGTGTGTGATTTTGAAAGATGTTTTGAAAAGAGGCCATCGTTGTTGCAACCTTTGTAATGATTCTTGTTTGAATGTATACAAAGGTGTATGTCTTTTTGAAAGGTTTTCAATGTTTTGAAAGTTGTTTTGAAATTGTGTTGTGGAGTGTGTTTTGAAAAATAGCAAGGATGTTTTGCAAGATTTTTGATCAAGTAACTACGAGTTGTCTACCCTATTTTACTCAAAGATCTTTATTATGTTTTTAACCCTTTTAACAGTGTTGTTTCACCATTGTTTTTGGTGAACAACCTTGTGTTAGGATGTAAACGGGACAGGCGCGGGTCATCGTATGACCATGATAGCAATGTTGTGAAATGACTTAGCACTTTTCTGTAGGGACTAAGATCATTTTGAAAGGCAACTTTGATAGCGTCATCAAGGGACTATGATATTTTTTCGATTCGTTTGTGCTAAGACATCCCACATGCATAACATGGCCATTTTTATAAGGCAACAAGTGGAATTCCCTTAAGGGTGCATGTGTGCAAAGTGTGTTTGATTGCATGCATTGTTATCTTTGATTTTTGGGTTGTCTAACTGCTGATTTTATCTTGCCATACACACCTAATTACTAGCATTTATACAAAGCAAGAAAAATGCAGGAAATAAATATCCTACACTATTACAACCATATTGAATTGCATGAGAATATAAAGGCAAAAATAAGGAAAAAGCAAGAAAAATGAGTGTCTTTCGACCCAGGCAGCAGCACCCTTCGATTTGCATTCTGTTGGCCTCCTTCGATTGGGTCTGGCATCAGTAAGGTCCTGTCCTTCGATTGGGAATTCGTGCCAGTGAGGTCATGGCCTTCGATTGGGCTTTGGCACCAGTCAGGTCATGTACTTTGATTAGAGGCTGGCACCAGCATGGAAGTGCCTTTCGTCTGAGCCTGGACTTAGTGCAAGTGTGCCTCTGGCTGGGCCTTTCTGCCTTGTTGCCTACTTCGATTGGGCCTGGAGTCAGTGAGGAAGCCCGGGGCTTCGTTTCATACTCCTGTCTTTTGTTATGGCATGGAAATGAAAAGGTTATAGATTTCTTCTGAGGTCTGGAAACAACAAGGTTCTGGCTTTTCCACAGGCTCCTTGCTGACTCCTTGTAAGCATATTTTAGGCCCTCAAATTGTGATTCGAAAGGCTTGTGCATCTAGCCTATCAAAGGGTATAACAAACATGTCTCAAGTTCTTAAATGCAACATCCAAACATAACTACAGTCCAGGGGTTAGCACAAAAAAACCAATGGGTCTCAAAGTCTAAATTATAACTAATAAGGTTGAGTTTTCAGCATAAGAGCAATCAGAATCTAATGCTAAAACATGGTCCAGAAATATCTACATTTTTCTTTATTGGTCTGTACTCATGATGTTTAAATGAAAAAGTCCCAAGTTGGAGAGAACTTACCTCTTGAAGTGCTTAATCGAAAGAGCTGTAGGTGACCTTTTTTGATGGTGGAGGGAGCCTTGCTGGGATCTTTCTGAAGCTAGTTCTGTTACTGTTTGATTTGGGCAGGCAGGTCTGAGTTTCTGTTAGTTTTGATACAGGCTTGCTTGCAGTTGCAGTTGGACTGGCTTTAGGCAGGTTTGTTTGCAGTTGCAGTTGAACTGGATTGAGTTTTCTGGTTTTTGGTAAGGAAGGCAGGTTTTGAGGTTATGCAGGCCTCAAGGCTTGTATTTGTAACACGGTTTTGATGTTCTGGTGTTAGGCAGGAGGATGCAGTTCTGGATTTGTTGTTTGGATTCTGGGTATGTGTTTGAGTGTTTAAGTGTTTAAGTGTTTAAGTGTTTAAGTGTTTAAGTGTTCAAGTGTTCAAGTGTTCAAGTGTTCAAGTGTTCAAGTGTTCAAGTGTTCAAGTGTTTGAGAATTTGAGAATTTTGTGGTGTATGAGAATTTTGAAGATATGTTCCTCTGGCCAAAAGTCCTCCCTCAGCTTTGCATAAATTCCTCTATTTATAGAGAAAGAATGGACATGCTGTCCAAAGCCAGCCTTGCAAATAGGTGATAAAATATTGTAACATGACAGTACCTGTGGGGGCCTCCTGGTAGTTAGGGTGCAGAGGTTGTGACTCATGCTTCTGTCATTGCTTGTGGAGCAGAAATAATAAAATAAAGCCCAGCTGGAAAGTAAATGTCCAACTTGTGCCACAAAAGCAAGATGAATGGTTCAGGTGAGGTTGCTTCATGCTGAAGGAAAATAGGTGCAAGGCTCAAGACAGACTTTCCTAAAAGGTAGTATTGTGCTATTAAGTGCAAGTGGTCTTAGACAATAAATGTGTACATGCCTAAAAAGGGAAGACACGTGGCCTAGCCTATGGGTCTGAATGTCCAACTTGATCTTTTGAGTCGAATCCTCCATCTTTCTACACCTTTCAACCAGACTGGAACAAAACAGCATTCGTTTTCACCAGCTGTGTGTCCTTCGAATGGACCAACTGTGTGTTCTTCGAATGGCCCTTTTCAGAAGGTTATTAACTTTTGATTCGAAGGAAGCTTTCAGAACATTATTGACTCTTTGAATTGAAGAAAACCAGAGGGAGGCCTTTGCCTCAGTCGAAGCTTGTGGTCGAAACGAGCTAACTCGAAGGAAGCTATTGCCCAATCGAAAGCTCATGCTCGAAGGAAGCATATTTCCCAATCGAAACCTGGGTCGAAGCAAACATGTTTCCCAATCGAAAGTCCGTGTTCGAAGGAAGCTTAGAGTTCAACATGAAGGACATATCCATGTTGCATTCGAAAGAGGCTTTTGCTAAACTGAAGTTTTCATCCAGGCACACAGAAGGTGAGTGCCCAAACGAAGACTTGCCTTGCAGGGGGGTACATGTGACCAGTAGGTCATGGCCTTCGATTGCAAGCATGCAGGCAGCAATCTTGTCCAGTCGAAGCAGGCTTGTAGGAAGCGAAATGTCCAAATTCGAAAGAGGCATACATAAGGCAAAATGTCCAGATTCGAAAGAGGCATACATGAGGCAAAATGTCCAGATTCGAAAGAGGCATACATGAGGCAAAATGTCCAGATTCGAAAGAGGCGTGTAAGAGGCAAAAGGTCCAGATTCGAAAGAGGCATACATGAGGCAAAAAGTCCAGATTCGAAAGAGGCACGCTAGTAGCCATTTTGAGCAATCGAAAGAGGCCAAGAGTCAATCGAAGTATGCTGAATCGAAGGAGACATGTTTTCCACCAAATTTGTCAAAATGTTATTTTTATCTGTTTTCTCCATTTTTGACAGTTTCCTTTTAATTTTGGTACTGGAAAATCCCAACGCACCTGTGCAAGCTTGAAACTTGAGAATCCTTGTAAGAAAGGCCTTTAGAATTAAGAGGGCAAATTTTGGGGTATAACAGATAGCAACATCTAAAGGAGGAGGAAAAGAATATTTACGACCTTTTGAGTAGGTAGGTTGCTCCTAGTTGCTCGCTTGCTCACAACAAAAACATTTTATACACCAACATTTTAAAACATTTTCAAAAGACAAACACTTTGTATACGTTCTTATAGAAACGAGAACCATTACAAAGATACCTTTTCAAAATCGCTTTCAAAAACACATTCCACAAATACTTCTTTGGACTATTTTCCAAACAACACTTTGTACGCATTCTTATAGAAACGAGAACCATTACAAAGACGTTTTCAAGATACTTTCAAAACCCAGACCACAAGAACATTTTCAAACAAAAGCAAGTGATCTAGCAAGCAACTAAGAGCCCGTAGATGGATACAGATGAAAGGGTGCTAATACCTTCCCTTTTCATAACCTACCCCCCAAACTCAAGAAATAATCTCGAAAGGTTTTTCCTGTTCTTTTCCACCTTTCCTTGTTGGATAAAAGAAAAGTCGGTGGCGACTCTTGCTATCTGCAACAATTGCGATAAAACGCAAAACACCTAAGTCAGTTCTCCCACCGTGTTACAGAAGGGTCAAAGCAGACTCCCTCTTGCACACTACATCATTACCACTTAGAATTCCAGGATGCTGATTAAGAATAATTCCACAAATGAGGGAAGGAAAGGCAGTGGGCATCTTAATGGCGCAAGTTCCTGCATGCTTAATAGTCTGATCAAATATGTAAGTACCATAATCAAACAGTTTCTTGTTTCCAACAGCATAAATAAACTTTCTTAAGCCAATAGTGATGGTTGAAGTATGATTTGTAGGAACCCAATTAGCAGCTCCAATTCTATGCAAAATAGCATATTTCACACTTAGCTTGCTAACATGAAGTTTGTTCTTCATGGGCCACTCACTCACTTGATCAAATGTGATGGCTCTGCACACTTGATTATCTGTTACTTCCAGCTCACAAAAGTCATCTTCAGACCTATCCAGAAATCTATTTATGATATCAGGGGAAAATTCTACGCACCTACCCCTAACATACACATTTCTATACTCCTTACTTTTATGATCAGCATAGTCAATAGGAATATTAACAATAAATTCCTTAACAAGAGTCTCATAGCATTTGGTAAATCTGGTAACAATTTTCACCAATCCAGCATAAGATATCAGCTCCATGATTTATTTGCTTTTAGATCTTTTTACAGAATTATCATCATCATCAGTGGAGCTATGGGGTCTAGCTTTTCTTTTTCTAGAGGGAGGAACCACTTTACTTCTGGGATTTGGGGGACCATACATGATTTTCTTCTTGGCAGTCTTGGCAGAAGGTGTGACACTTACATCCTTCACTTTCCTTAATTTGAGCTTTTTTGCAATTCCAGGCACCTCATTAGTAATGGGCTCATTGTTAGATAGCTCATCTACATTAACCACATTCTCAGCATTTTGACCTTCTGCAACCTTGGAGGCATCAGCATCTTGCTTAGTAAGAGAGTTCTCTTCAACATAGTGTTCAACATTTTCTTCTTCCACTTCCATTAGGGAAGAGGTAGCAAGCTTCTCAAGTTTTCTTTTAGCAGCATCTTTCTTGAAGGTGGATAATTCAGCAGCATCACTTTTAGGGTCATTTCCTTTGTCATCCGGAGGAGGCATTAAAGCAAGAGGAGTAGAAATCCCAGTCACAGCAAAACCTTCATTTAAAACTCTATCTACTAACCTTCTAATGCTTCTATCAACATTAACAATCTCTTCTTATGTCCTATCATCAGTAGCATAGAAGAGTTACCTTTATGATCATTGGATTTCTTTGCAGGTGGATGATCTGGTTTTCTTGACCTTCTTCTCAAGAGGTGGGATAGATGTTAGAGGAGTAACATCAAGTACTCTGTCAAGGGATAGATTTTCAGGGAGGTTGGCAGATTTTGAGGAAGACGATGTATGATGTTGAGACATCTTTGAAGATTTTTTAGCAAAATGATAAAGAATGACAAGGGTTCTTTTTCTGTAGAGGAGAATGAAGAGTTTGTGAAAGTAGAGAGATGTGATTTCGTAGCGTGTGGAAAACAATTTGAGACAATATTGTAAATATTGCTTTCTAAATTTGATTTGTTGGAAACATAAATAATATAATATCACTTTAATGACATTCCCACATGCCTTTAATTGCTACAAACCCTTATATAGGCAAATCCCTAATTTTCCTCTTAAGTTATCAAATTGATTAACATCCAAAGCCTTAGTGAAAATGTCAGCCAGTTGCAATTCAGTGGCTACATGTTCTAAGGTAACAATCTTTTCTTCAACAATATCTCTTATGAAGTGATGACGGATATCAATATGTTTGGTCCTGCTGTGTTGAATAGGATTTTTTGATATGTTTATGGCACATAAATTGTCACAGAATAATGTCATGACATCTTGTTTGACATTATATTTTGTTAACATTTGTTTCATCCAAACCAATTGAGAACAACTGCTTCCTGCAGCAATATACTCAACCTCAACAGTGGACAGAGACACACAATTTTGCTTCTTACTGAACCAAGATATGAGATTGTTTACCAGAAAGAAGTATCCTCCTAATCTACTTTTTCTATCATCAGCACTTCCTGCCCAATAAGCATCACAATAACCAATTAAGGCAGAACTAGATTCATGAGAGTATAACATACCATAGTCACTTGTCCCATTCACATATTTAAGAATTCCCTTCACATGGTTGGCATGGCTAACTTTAGGATCATCTTGATATCTTGCACATACCCCTACCGCAAAGGAAATGTCAGGTCTGCTAGTTGTGAGATATAGAAGACTGCCTATCATACTTTTGTAAAGACTTTGATCCACACTTACTCCTTTTTCATCTTTAGACAACTTCAGATGTGTGGGAGCAGGAGTTCTTTTGTGACTGGCATTTTCCATCCCAAACTTCTTTACTATATTCTTAGCATACTTTCTCTGAGATAAAAATATGGAATCTTACATTTGTTTAACTTGCAGACCAAGAAAATAGGTTAATTCACCAACAAGGCTCATCTCAAATTCTGACTGCATTTGCTTGATAAAATGTTGAACCATCTCATTTGACATCCCACCAAACACAATATCATCAACATAAATTTGTGCAATCATGATCGTCCCTTCTTCTTCCTTGACAAAAAGAGTTTTGTCTATGCCACCTTTCTTGTATCCATTCTCACCAAGAAATTTTGTTAATCTCTCATACCAAGCTCTTGGAGCTTGCTTACAGAGCTTTCTTCAGTTTGTAAACATGTTTAGGGAAACTTGGATCAACAAATCCCTTTGGTTGTTCCACATAAACTTCTTCATTCAGATAGCCATTTAAGAAGGCACTCCTTACATCCATTTGAAACAATTTAAATTTCATTATGCATGAAACTCCCAAGAGTAGTCTGATTGATTCAAGTCTGGCCACAGGAGAAAAGGTTTCATCAAAGTCAACTCCTTCAATTTGAGTGTATCTTTGTGCAACCAGCCTTACCTTATTTCTAGTGACCACTCCTTTTTCATCAGATTTATTCTTGTATACCCATTTAGTTCCAATCACATTTGTCTCTTCAGGTCTTGGAACTAGATCCCAAACTTCATTTCTACTGAATTGTTCTAGCTCTTCTTGCATAGCATTAATCTAAAACTCATCAGTTAGGGCATTTTTGACATTCTTAGGCTCAACTTTTAACATAAAGCAAGAGTTTGATATCCCTTCTCTTGATCTGGTAGTAACTCCTTTGTTTAGATCTCCTATGATGAGCTCTTTAGGATGATCTCTCTAGGTTCTAATCGAATGCCTTTTATTGAGATGACTAGGCTCAGGATCTTCTTGAGGTGGATTAGAATCAATACTTCTGTCATTTGATTATGTTGGAATATCATACAAAGATGTTCCAACATCTTCTAAGACATCTTCATCATTACATCCTCTATCATCAATAATATTTATAGACTCCATCATAACTTTGGTTCTGGAGTTAAAGACTTTGTAAGATCTGCTATATGTAGAGTAACCTAGGAATATTCCTTCATCACTCTTGGGATCCATCTTCCTTCTTTGTTCACGATCAGCCAAGATGTAATATTTACTTCCAAAAACATAAAAGTATTTGATAGTTGTTTTTCTTCCCCTCCATATTTCATACAAGGTGGCTGAAGTGCCTTTTCTTAGAGTGACTCTGTTATGGACATAACATGCAGTATTCATAGCTTCAGCCCAAAAGTGGTAGAGTAACTTCTTAGCATGAATCATAGCTCTGGAATATTCTTGAAGAGTTCTCTTTTTACGTTCCACAATCCCATTCTGTTGAGGAGTAATGGGAGAAGAGAATTCATGATTATTTCCTTCAGAAGAACAAAAGTCAGAAAATTTATTATTCTCAAATTCCTTTCCATTATCACTTCTGATTCTAATGACATGACTATCTTTTTCCCTTTGAAGTTTTTGACAGAGATCTTTAAACACTTCAAAAGTTTCTGATTTTTCTCTAGTAAAGCTTATCCATGTGTACCTAGAGAAGTCATCTACAACTACATAGGCATACTTCTTTCCACAAAGACTTTTAACCTGCATAGGTCCTATTAAGTCCATGTGAAGAAGTTCCAAAACTTTTGATGTAGTAAGATTTTGGATCTTCTAATGTGACATCTTAGTTTTCTTTCCAATCTGGAAGTCACCATATACTCTTCCTTCTTCTATCTTGAGCTTAGGCATCCCTCTCACAGCTTCTTCGGATATAATTCTTTTCATTCCTTTCAGATGCAAGTGTCTCAGTTTTTGATGCCATAGTTTCACTTCATTTTCTTTGGCCAAAACACATGTTGAGGAGAAGTTTAACTCTTGGGGAACCCATAAGTAACAGTTCTCTTTAGATATGGTTCCTTTCATAATAACTTCATTCTTTTCATTGCAGAAAAGACATTCTTCCTTAGTGAAGTTAACTTTGAATCCTTGATCACACAATTGGCTTATACTTATCAGCTTAGTTATTAACCCTTTAACAAGTAACACATCATCAAGCTTGGGAACTCCGGAACATTCCAGCTTGACAACTCCTTTGATTTCACCTTTGGCTCCATCACCAAAAGTCACATAACTGGTGGAGTGAGATTTGATATTTGTTAACAGATTCTTGACACTTGTCATGTGTCTAGAATAGCAACTGTCAAATTACCAGTCATCTTTGGTTGATACTCTGAGAGAGGTATGAGCTATGAAACTAGCAACATTAGACTTGGGAATCCACTGTTTCTTCTTTTTCTATTTTGGGATTTTTGATCAGTTTTGGGAAGAGGTGTATTTTTAGGGTATCCATACAACTTGAAACAGAAAGGTCTTATATGACCAAGCCTTCCAAAATGATGACATCTCCAGGGCTGGGAAATCCCTCTGGTGTGATTAAACTTTTTCTTGTCATGATGTTTTCCATGATGTCCTTTCTTACCATGATGTTTAGACATTTGATTTGACATCATTGGTTTAGACTCTAATGAAGGTTCTTTTGAATTTGGTTACTTTTTCTCATTAAACCCTAGACCACTCTTGTCTCCTGTCACTCTTCCTGCTTGAAGAATTTCATCTAATGTGTCAGACCCATTATTCAACATCTTGACAGATTTGACCATTCTATCAAGGTTTGAATTCAATGAAGTCACTTCACTTTCCAGACTTGAGATAGTTTTTATATGCTCTTCCCTTTCTGCCTTCAGCTGAGTTATGAGGGCTTTCTGTTTCTCCCCTTCTAGGCACACTTCTGCACTTCTGAGACATAATTCTTTGTATGAAGCAGCTAACTCATCAAAGGTTAGTTCCCTATCACTAGACTCTTCATCAGATACATATTTTCCTGTCAATACTTTATCATACTTGGCAGATTCTCCAAGATCACTCTCTGACTCTTCTTTAGACCGAGCAACTGATAGATTCTTCTTATGTTTCTTAAGATATGTAGGACATTCAGCTTTAATGTGACCAAAGACTTCACATTCATGACATTGTATTCCCTTCCCTTGAGTGGATTTTTCTTTAGCCCTTTTTCTTCCAAACTCATTTGACTTATGGATGTCAGATGAGATGTTCTTGACATTTGATCTTTGGTTCCTATCCTTTCTTTTTATCACTTTGTTAAAATTTCTTCCAAGCATAGCTAAAGCATTTGAAATTCCTCCATTTATATCCATATCATAGTCCTCCTCTTCATCTTCAGTATTTGATACAAAAGCTATGCTTTTGTTCTTCTTTTCAAATATTTCATTGATACGTAATTCAAATGTCAGAAGGGATCCAATAAGTTCATCCACTTTCATTTTGTCAATGTCTTGAGCTTTTTCTATAGCAGTCGCTTTCATATCAAATCTCTTGGGAAGAGACCTGAGCATCTTTGTCACAAATTTGTCTTCAGGTATTTTCTCTCCTAAAGCACTAGATGCATTAACAATTTCAAGAATGTTCATATAGAAGTCATTAATACTGTCATCATCCTTCATTCTCAAATTCTCAAATTTTGTGGTGAGCAACTGAAGTCTTGTCATCTTAACTTTAGATGTGCCTTCATGAGTAAATTGAAGAATTCCCCATGCATCCTTAGCTACTTCACATGTGTTCACAAATCTTAAAATGTTCTTGTCAATTCCATTAAATATAGCATTCAAGGCTTTATAATTTCCAAGTGCAATTTCATCTTCTTCTTTAGACCAATCTTCTTCTAGTTTTAACTCAGAAGTAGGCTCTCCATTTTCTCCCCATTTGCCAGGGTGTTTCCATCCTTTTAAAACAGCTTTCCAAGCTTTGTTGTCCAAAGACTTTAAGAAGGAAAACATATGTGGTTTCCAATAGTCATAATTACTTCCATTCATAATGGGTGGTCTGTTCATAAATCCTCATTCCTTGTCCATAGTACCAGAAAGTATCTTCCCTGGATCTCACCCAGATAAAGAGCAGGATGCCTGCTCTGATACCAATTGAAATTCTGGTATCACATATGTGATATCGAAGGAGATGTCACGACAAAAATATCTTAAGACAAAGCAAAGTGCAACAATAATAAAAGCAGTAAAAACACAAGGGATTGTTAACCCAGTTCAGTGTACAACAACACCTACTCTGGGGGCTACCAAGCCAGGGACAAGTCCACTAAATAGTATTAATTGATAGACCCTCAGTAAACAACTAGTTTACAATCTAATCACTTAATCATTATCCGTTCTATACTTCTATCTAAGACATTCCTAGGTATGAGGCCCTCCTCAAATCCCTTCAATCACTTACTGTGAAGAAATAACTGAAATAATAAGTTTTAAAGACTTAAATCATTCAATGCTTAAAAGCTTATGAATGATACATAATTAACAACCCAAATAACAACTCAAGTATTAAATCAATACTAGAGTGTTTGACGATTAAAAGACTTAGACTTCTAAAACATAAAGAAAGTATTCTTATTCAAAAGTTACAGTTCAATGAATAAGGAAGCAGGTCCTTATATATGCGCAGCAGTGGGCTTGGGCTGAAAGTCAAATAATTCAATCTTTTGAATATTTCCATGAAAATATGCCAAGATATAATCCATAAAGATAATTCAGATAGAAAAATATTCCTCCATATTTTTCGCAACCTATGTGTCACAAATCCTTAATTATGGCGCGCATGAAAACAGGAAACAGAAAACTTAAACTGATATTGGGTTGAGTTTATTTCAGAAGGCAGATGTCAAGACATCTTCTTTGACATCATTCAAAACAGTTTGCTTCAAATGTCAAGACATTTAGCAAAACATTATCAAGACATTGTTTTATCAAAATTACTGCCAACAAACACTTACAATTTCTTTTTCGGAGAGACGAGTGATGTTATAGTAGTAGCGAGTACGATTGTAAGCATTAAAATCAATAGTATACACATGCTTGATGAGTAAGCCTTCATTAGAAACACCCAAGCATCTTCCAAATTGAGTGGTTGACCTTAAGACGTGCTTCCCTTTTACCCATGACGAGAGAACACCGTCGGCACCAATTTTCATAGTTGCATAGGATTCACGAACCAAATTCGAGTAGTAAAATCCATATTTGGTGATGAGTTCACTTACTCCTTGCCTTTCCAACATTGATGGAAAACTAAAATTCGTTGAAGGAAAGGATGATAGATTACCATATTTTACCGGAGTGAGAAGGAAGAATCGAAATGCCAAGATTAGATCATGTTCCTCTTGATTTTGGGATTCTCCTTCAATTTCCTTTGACTTGCCTTTCTCCTTTCTTGATGGCCCCATGACAAAGGTTAGAGTTTTTCTTGGAGAGAAAGGGTTTGGGATGGAGAGATTTATGTAAGATAATGTTTGTGTTGTGAGTTAAAGATGTAAGTATGAGTGAGTATTTATAGATAATTTTTTGAGGGAATTACTCTTTTTGGTGAAGTAAATATTGGAGGGAGTAATTTTTGGTAAGAGTAATTTTTGGTGGGAAGTTTGTAGGTGGGAAATAATTTTGGTCAAAGAGGAAAAAATAATTGGAGGGAAATGATGTGGGAAATCATAAATGCCTTGACAAAACCAAAATTTTGAAAAACTTCACGCGGTAACCGGTTACAGGATATGGGTAACTGGTTACTAAAGGTGCCTGGAAAGTTAAAAATGCCTTTGTTTGCCTGGTAACCGGTTATTAACTTAGGGTAACCGGTTACTAATAGTGAAAAAAGTGAAAATATAGTACATATCAGTCCGGAACCTATACATATCTATTGTAACTTCTACCAAACATGTATAACAACATATTAACATGTATATATAACATTAAAACATATATATAATCATTATATAGAATCATTCAAAGTGAATGTAGGATGAAGAGAGATATACTTGGTAAGAATAATATAAAAGTTAATGAAAGGAATACATGCACATTTTATGTTTCAGAGATATAAATCAAAGGTCATGTTCATCTAATACACCAAGTTCTCGTTGAATCCTGAAGAATAAATCTTTTGCTAGAGGCTATGTAAAGATGTCTGCTAGTTGGTTGTGTGTATCACCAAATAAGATTTCTACGTCACCATTTTCCACATGATCCCGAAGAAAATGATGTTGTATATCGATATGCTTCGTCTGAGAGTGCATGACCGGATTCTTCGTGATGTTGATTGCACTTGTATTATCACATTTTAGTGGGATGCATCCAAGATTAATTCCATAGTCACGTAGTCGTTATTTTACCCATAGAATTTGAGCGCAACAACTTCCAGCCGCAATGTATTCCGCTTCAGCCGTGCTAAGAGCCACACATTCTTGCTTCTTGCATAACCATGATACTAGAGTGTTACCAAGAATATGACACTTTCCACTAGTGCTTTTTATAGTTATTTTACACCCTGCATAATCTGTGTCAGACTAACCAAGTAATGAACACATACTACCTTTAGCATACCATAAGCTGACGTCCATAGTTCCCTTAAGATATTTCATAATGTGTTTAACTGCAGCATGGTGAGACTCCTTTGGATTGCCTTGAAATCTAGTGCAAATACATACACTAAACATGATGTCGGGTCAACTTGTCGTTAGGTATAATAGGGAGTCAATCATTCCTCGATATTTTGACACGTCTATGGGCATACCGACTTCATCAAGATCCACATAAGTTCCTAAACCCATTGGAGTGACAATGGGTTTGCATGCATCTATGTCAAATTTCTTAAATAACTCTTTACAATATTTTTATTGATGAATAAAAGTCCCCGTTGCAAGTTGCTTGATTTGTAATCCAATAAAGTAGTTTAATTTACCCATCATGGACATTTCGAATTCTCCTTGCATCATGGATAAAAATTCTTCACACAAGTCTCTTTGAGCAAGTAGAGTATGATTCTTGATCTTCTTGATAAAAAGTGTCTTGTCCATTTTCAAAGCCTTTTTCACATAGAAAATTGCTAAGTCAATCGTACCATGCCCTTGGTGCTTGTTTTAAGCCATACAGTGCCTTTTTTAACGTGAAGACATGTGAAGGATTCTCGAAATCTTCAAAACCAGGAGGTTGTTTGGCATAGACTTCTTCATTGATGTATCCATCTAGGAATGCACTTTTGACATCCATTTGGAAAAGCTGAAAATTCATAGAACAAGCGTAAGCCAATAATAATATAATTGCTTCTAACCTTGCAATCGGAGCGAAGGTTTCTTTAAAATAAATTCCTTCTTCTTGATTGTATCCTTGTGCGACCAATCTTGCTTTGTTCTGAACAATTATCCCATTCTCATCGAGTTTGCTTTTGAATACCCATCTAGTCCCAATGATATGTTTTCTGTTCAGTCTTGGTACTAGTTCCCAAACTTGACTTCTTTCGAATTGGTTTAATTCTTCTTGCATAGCAACCATCCAATAATCGTCCAACAAAGCTTTATCTATTTTGGAAGGTTCAGTTTTGAGATACAAATGCCATGTGTAGACATGCATCTTGAATATTAAGTCTTGTTGATATTGCCTTGCTAATATCACCGATAATATTATCAATTGGGTGATCTCGATGAGTTATCCATTCTTTGGGTAGATCTTGTTGAGAAGTTTCTTCTATGAAAGAATCTTGATTGTTATTTTGATTGTCCTTGGTAACATCTTCTATTGGCATATCTAAAATATCATCACCATCACAAGAGACTATATCCTCTTTTGAGGGGTTAGTTTCATTGAAAGAAGATTCTTCTATAGATAAAGTTCTTTTTGTTGTATATTCTATAATCTTTACTTGAAAGAGAGTAACCAAGGAATATACCTTCATCATATTTCTCGTCAAACATACTGAGATTGTCTTTGTCATTGTTGAGGACAAAGCACTTGCATCCAAAAAATATGAAAGTGAGAAATGTTTGGTTTTCTTCATTTGAAGAGTTCATATGGAGTCTTTTTCAAGATAGGTCTAATAATAACTCGATTTCCAACATAACATGTCATACTAACCGCATCCGCCCAAAAGTATTTTGGTAGATTTGTATCACTAAGCCATGTTCTTGCAAGTTCCACTAGAAATCCATTCTTTATTTCAACTACTCCATTTTGTTGTGGAGTCCTTGGTACTGAAAAATTGTGAGAGATATCATGTTCTTCACAAAATTCTTCAAAAGATGCATTTTGGAATTCTCCACCATGATCACTTCTTATGGATAAAATCTTTAATGATTTTTCATTTTGAATTTGCTTTGCATACTTCTTAAATGCCTTAAAAGCATCGCTTTTCTGCACAAGAAACAAAGTCCAAGAATATCTAGAAAAATCATCAACAATAACTATAGCATATACATTACCTCTGAAGTATCTTGTTCTTGATGGACCAAATAAGTCCATATGCAACAATTGTAGTGGCCTTGTAGTAGACACCACATTCTTAGAATAGAAAGTTGATCTAGTTTGTTTTCCCTTTTGACAAGCATCACACAATTTATCTTTGATAAATTTTATCTTTGGTAAGCCAATGACAAGATCATGTTTGGTTAATTTATTTAAATGTTACATATGTATATGGGCTTCCATTTTATGCCATAACCATGATTCATGATTTTTACCATAAGACATTTTACTTTCAAAGACAACTTATCTAAACAGATCATAAAAACATTATTAACTCTTTTACCTTTAAGTTTTACCTCATTGGTTGTTTCGTCCATGATCAAACATTCATCTTTATTGAATTTGATCTTGAACCCTTTGTTACAAAGTTGGATAATACTTAGAAGATTGTGCTTGAGTCCTTCAACATAAAGTACATCTTCAATGGATGTGAAAGGTGGTGCACCAACTTTGCCAATGCCAAGAATTTTTCCTTTGGTATTATCTCCATAGGTGGCATACCCCTTGGCTTTAAATGTTAGATGTGAAAAAAATTTTAACATCTCCCATCATATGCTTCTAACATCCACTATCGAGATACCATAGACTTTGAATAGATTTCAAGCATACCTAGAAAACAAAAGAAATTATTTCTTGTTAGATAACCAAGTTGCCTTGGGTCATTCATAGTTAGTTCCTTTCTTAACCCATACATAGTGTCCACTTGTCATACTAAAGTTTCTAACATAGCAAGCATTAAGTGTATTGCAAAGAATACTATAATAAAAACAATTTGGAATAAAGTTGCTCTTGTATCTTGGAACTTGTTTTTTCTTAACAACTCATTTCTTTTTCTTTTGATGATTATGCTTAATTTTCACATTGTTGGCTTTCTTGGTTTCATATTGATTACTAGCCTTTACGAAAATGGTTTTGTTGGAACTTGATTTATTTTCTTTTGAATAACCAAGTCCGCTTTTGTCATTAGGATATCTTTGTTGGCTAAGAAATCCTTTCAAACCAATTTTCCCCTTTTCATATCGATTAATAACTCTTTTCAGTTGAACAATTTGAAAATTATATGATGCACATTTTTTGCATACAAAGTCTTGTTCTTTTTTAAGAAAAACTCGTTTTTGACATTCAAGATCCTTTTTCATAGTATCAATCTTTTCTTGAAAAGAAATAAGTTCCTTTTCTTGTGTTGATATCTTTTTATACAAGACTTTGCATTCATTTAGAAGTTCATTAATTGCACCTTTATCATTTTCATCATAAAGTGTAAAATTTGTATTAACCTCTTCATTTTCATCATCATCGGATTTATGAGTAGCCATCAATGCTAAATTTGCACATTCTTCATTTTCCGATTCAGATGATGTACTAACTTCATTATCATCCCAAGCGATGTAGGCTTTATTGTATATGGAGTCTTTCTTTCCTTTGTTTCCATCCTTCTTGGAGAGGTTTAGAAAATCCCGTTTGATATGGCCTTGCTTTCCAAATTCATAGCATGTAACGTTTGATGTGGAGGCTTCTTTATCTTTGCTCCTTGAGAATTTCTTCCTTTTGACAAAGTTAGAGTTACCAAAATTATTTTTAGGACCAAAGAATTTTCCTAACCTTTTTACAAGAAGCGTGAAATTTTCATCTGCTTCAGATTTTCTTCAATAGCGACTTCCTTGGATTCCACCTTCAAAGCCATGCCTTTTGATTTCTTTTCTTGATTTTCATGCTTAGCAAGTCTTCCAAGTTCCGTCTCGTACTCTTGAAATTTACCAAATAGAGTTGTGGATTACATATTGGATAAATTCTTCTTCTCTGAAATAACCGTCACTTTTGGTTGCCATTCTCTAGTTAAAGATTGAAGTACCTTTAGGTTGAGTTTGTCATTGGTGAGAGTTTTACCAAGAGCTTTTAAGTGATTCGTCAAATGAACAAATATTTTCTTCATATTGAGAATAGATTCTCCGGGTTCTACTCTAAACATATCGAACTCTTGAATCAATGTATTCAATCTTGATATTTTGACTTCGACTGTTCCTTCGTGTGTTTCAACCAAAGTATCCCAAATTTCCTTTGTTGTTGTGCATACCGAAACACGAAAGAATTCATCCATGCAAAGTGCACCTTGAAGAAGAGTAATTTCTTTCTTATCGTAAAGGACCTTTTTCTTATCATCTTCATCCCATTATGTTTTAGGCTTTTGATGTTTCAACACCGTTGATAACGCATATCAAAATAAATGAACCATTTTGGACAGTATCCCATATTTCTTCTCCTTGTGCTTCTAGATGAGCCTTCATGTAAATTTTCCAAAAGTCAAAGTATTCACCATAAAACAATGGAGGCTTGTTGTTACTACCACCATCTTTGAAATTTGGTTGTGGGGAAGCCATTCTAGATCGAATAGGAACAAGTTACCTTAACTTGCTCTGATACCAAATGTATGTTAATAATGTGCTTAAGAGGGACTGAATTAGGTGATGGACAATTTTTTCATTTTTTTTAAAGTTCTTGTTTTTTATGATTATGGTGATGAAAATAATAAAGTGCGAAAAGTAAATGAACACCAGATGTATATTGGTTCCCCTCACAGATCGAGAGTACTCCAGTCCTCTTGCCAACATGGAAGAGATTTCACTATAGTTTATAATGATTGCACAAGTCTAATCACACTAAAGGTGATGCCTTACTGTCTAATCTATAGGGAGATAAAATTATCTTAAAATCTTTAAGATCTTGAATACTAAGTGCAAGAAGAACAATCCTCTTTGATGCATACACTTGCTCCAACAATCCTGGAATGCAAGGTTAATCTTATACAAAATCTAATTTTTTTCAAAGTAAGATCAATTCTTGAATAACACTATGGTTAACGAGATACAAAGACAAGATTAAATATGAAGTTTATAGTCAGATTTAGTGCTCAATATATGCTGAAACAATGAGGAGTATGAAAGTTCTAAACATTGTTTCATGCAATATGTAAATTCTCAAAGTTTTACAAACACTTAGAATTTTTGAAATTTTGAATAATGTGTGTTATGTTATGATCAGAGTGCAAACGAATTTTATATATGAAATGCACCCTTTCATTACACCTTAAATGAGTAAAAAGATACAATGGTTGGACCCCAAGAGGTATCATCCAACAGCCAGGTAAAACAAAATTTTTTTTGAATTTTTCTTCAGCGATAACCGGTTACCGTAAGGATGTAACCGGTTACACATATGCGATAACGTGTATATTTTCAAATATGCATGCTTGTAACCGGTTACCCAAAAGTTGTAACTGGTTACCATTGAATCATAAATTTTATTTTATTTTTGTGAATCCTTGTAACCGGTTACTATAACCCTATAACAGTTACCGCTGAGTGAAAGTAATAAAAATTTATTTTCTAAGTGATGGACATGCAATGTTTTACTCTTAAATGATCATGGCACTTATGTAAAATGTTTAGAGTGTATTTTGAGCACTATATCATCTTAAAAACCTCAAATTAAAACTTGTACCTAACTTATTGATGAATCTTCATAAGTATTCATCTTGAAAGTTGGTTGTACACGTGTAGAAGACTTCAAAGAGTGATCTTGAAATATTATATGATCTTGAATATCTTCTTTTCCACAGCCTTGATATTTCTTTGACTTTATGTATGGTGGTCTTCATCAAAGCACTTTGATTGGAGTGCATGCAATCACATGTATATCCTTTGTCCTAAACTTTGAGTCATGCTACTAAGGTTTGAAACCTTGAGAACATGGTCTCAATAGTTTCAGCTTCTTCCATCTTAAATGCTTCATATTTTTGAATTAAAGCTAACGATTTAGACTCCTTTTCTTGAGAATTCCCTTCACGAGTCATCTTTAAAGAATAAGAAAATCTCTTTAGCTATTTCTCTGTTAGTGATTTTCTCATATTCATTATATGAGATAGCACTGAGAAGAATGGTTATGTCTTTATAGTGATTCTTGCTTCGTCATTTCTGATATTCACTCATTTGACTCCTAGGAATAGGAATACCTTCTTCAGATACAAGTTCCTTATAACCATCTATAATCAGATCCCAAACATATGCATCATAATCCAGAAAGAAACTCTCTAGTCTATCTTTGCAGTATTCAAAGCTTTCTCCATCAAAAATAGGAGGCTTAGAAAAGTAGTTATCTCTTTCGTTGTTGTTTGCAGGTGCAGCCATTGAAATTTTTTCTCAACTGGATCTCTTTACACGGTTAAGTGTTTGATTTTCAAATCAATGAAGATCCGAAGCCCTGATACCAACTGAAGGGTGAGAAAAAAACAAGAAAGAGGGGTTTGAATTGGGTTTTCTAATAGACCTTTTCTACAAAAATATTTTGCAAACTAACTAGAAATAATAAAGCTAAGGAAAGAATAAAATGCTCTTGTCCACCCGCCAAGGTTATTTTACCTTCATCAAGGACTTAATCCACGAATCTCAACATAATACAAATGCACAGGCTACTTGTCGGTGACTAACCACAACCATCTAAGAGTCCAACTGATACCTTAGCCCTCTCAAGTCTCAGACTAACAACCTAGTTACTTGAGGAAATAATCAATTCTTAATAGAATTACAATCAACCGTGTTTTCAATGTTTGCTTCTAAAAAGTAGATTAACACAATAATGAAGAACAAAGTCTCTAATCCAAATAATGAGCAATAACTCTTTGTATTGAGAACTCTAAGATAAAACACAAATAATGAACAATAACTCTTTATGTTTAATCCCTAATATCTTAACACAATAACGAGCAACAACTCTTGTGTTCTTGATATTTCTCTAGAAGAATATTTGTGCATGTATATGAATAGTGATTCTTTTTTTCTCTTGATGTTTCTGTATTTTAACAATTTGATTCAAGCTTGATAGTGTAACGTTTTTCCTCGTCAATCTTCAAATATTGATGAGGTATCTTTATATAGACATGAGAATAAGACCGTTGATAGTACGAATACATCGCTTTCACTTGCCACCTACAGTAACGATAGCATTTCATCGTGGGAGACAACATAGTACAATACATAAGCATGTAGTGGAATTTTAAACGTATTGATTGTACCATATTATTCATAGCTAAGTTTCTTAAGACCTTATCTTCTGATTATTTACTTCTGGCTTAAAGTAGTAATCTTGGAAGATTTCTCTTTATCTTGTATTTATCTTCTTTACTTCTTGCTGGATTGATTCTGATATGATGATGAAAATGATACAAAAGATACTTAATTATTGTTGAGTCAGAGTCTTTCAGATAGTTGAATATTGTCTTCAGATATACAAGGAAAAACTTATTTGATGAACAATGTCTTCTTTGAGCGGAAGCTTTTCTGATCTTTATGTCTTGAATTGATCTTTGATTCTTGATAATCCACTTTTCTAAGTTGCATAATTGATGTCTGATTTTTGAAGCAAAATCTTATATTAGTTCATATGATTTTGTCGTTGAGTTCTTATTTTCTGATTTCTTGAATTCTGATCTTCGAATTGAGCTGGAAGCAACATCTTATGTCAGATACATATTGGTGTTTGATCATAAATTCTTTCTCTCTGATTTTTGAGAGTGAAGCTTTCCTGAGAACATTCTTGATTCCCTTTCTGATGAACATTTAGCATTTCTTAGAATTGCTGATGTTTCTTTAGAAACAATCACAATAGTCTTTTGTTGAGTGGGTTAGCTTGAGTGGATGTCTTCCTTTTATATTGTCTTCTAATGGACTATATGATGTTGATTTGAATTAAGTCCAAAAGATATTTCTTTCTTACATCCTTTCTTCTTATGGAATACTTCTGATGTTGAGTTGAAGTGCGTATTCCATGAACCATCCAAGTCTTCAAAAACTTGACTTTGTCTTCATAAATGTGAGTAGCAACTCTTCTTATGGGCAAGTCTTGTCTTCTGATCCGAAAGTAGAAGCTTTCTCTTCATGTGCTCAGAATATTGACTTTGTCTTCAAAAATATAAGCAGAAGCTTTTTCGATGAGTAAATCTTGACTTCTGATCTTTGCGTTAGAAGCTTGCTTCTTGTATAATATTGATTTTTAATCTTAAAGCAGCAGCTTATCAAAAATTCTTTCTTCTCCTGTCTTGTGACTTCTAAAGGAACAGGTTATTGAGAAGTACACACATGATCCTCTTTATGATGTGCTTAGCGTATTTCAGATCCTCCAGACAGCAGTCCTGAATCAATTAGACTTTCTTATCTTCACACTCAAGAAACCACTAGAACTAAAAATTTTCTTCATAAAATATATGCATTGTTATCATAAAAACACAAAGATTTAAACACAGATCCAAATCTTGTTCTAACAATCTCCCCCTTTTTGATGATGACAAAACCATGTATTTTGGTGGAACAATTTTACAGGGTAAAATCATTAAAAAAAAATTAATATAAGAGTTTAGAAAACTCCCCCTGCGTTGTAAACTCCCTCTGGGATAAACGACCCCCCCCCCCCCCCTGAATCATGAACCTATGATTTTTCAGAGCTTAAGAGCATTGTTATCCTTTCTCAGAATTCGGATTGATGCATGTGGAAACAATTTATCAGAGTTTGCTTTATCAGTAATTCTTTCCTCATTAGAACCTTCTAATCATCAGATTGGTTCATTGTCACAGCTTAATCTATCAGACTCTTCTGTATGTTTGAATTTCTATCAATACTCGATCTCTTAGAACATTCTATACCCTAAAATTTCTTTTATCAAATTTTGATCAACTAACCCTTCCAAACATTAGAAGTTATTTTATCAATGCTTGATTTAGTGAATCTTCTCAACTTTAGAAGTTCTTAATTCATTTACCTTATACGTGAAACACATTTCTAAAAGTCTCTGCATATATATTGTTAGAAATGTGAGCAATGAGATTTTAGAGATATAGATACGTATCAAAATAATCACTACTTTCTCCCGTTTTTGTCATAATCAAAAATATTTTGAAACATAAAGAATATATATATATATATATATATATATATATATATATATATATATATATATATATATATATATATATATTATCAAGAGCCATAATTCAAAAACAAATTAGTTTCTAGAGGGCTTAAGAAATGGAGGGGTTCTGATTCTAACTCTTTATGTTCCTTTCTCACAACTTTTCTTGCATCTTCTTCTACTTTCTTTGCAGTTTCTCGCTCCGCAGCCTTTTGAGCTTCTATAGCCATAAATATCTCTTGAGCTTTCTTTGACATATATTTCTTTAGTTTCACCCGAGATATTTTGAACTCTGATGAATTCAACTGATATCCATCTTTTAAACCTATTCCATTTTGCTGATAGATAAAGGGGATCACTGCTGATTTTGGATACTTCACGAATATTTTCTAATATTCTGAGTGAATTTTATTTGAAACTTGCAATGAAATCCTCAAGACCCATTGATGATTGAACAGAGTTTTAATGTTCAAAAATGGTTTCTTTATCGGAATTAACTTCTTCAGTTTGAATGTGCTCAAAGTCTGAGTTGATGTTTGGCTGATATAGATCAGGGTTCCAGTTTGGTGAGGGTGTCTCTGAGGGTTCTAATGTAATTATCTAAAGATGGAGGCTAGTATAAATATTTCTAGGTTCTGGAGTGAAAACATTAGGAGCAGGGAGAGTTTTTGATGAAGTAGCTTCAGAAACAATTTGAGAAAAGGAATTGGGTAAGGTGGTTGTAGTAGAGTTTGAAATGTTTCTAGCTTGATTGGTTAAATTTTCTTCTAATGAAAATGCAAATTCAAACAATGACATGGTGGGAACAGTGGTAGTAAAGGTTTCTGATTGTAAAGTGGTGGATGTTTGATGTGCTTCAGATATGTTGTATTTTCTAATGCAAATGGATGAATTAGATTGAAAAGCTAATGCAACTTCTTTCGAAGATCTTGTAACTTTCTTTAGAACTTTTGCCTTTTTCTCTAGAGCTTCTTCCTTCTTTTGTGTTCTTTTGATGTATTCATGAAATAAGAGATTAATGGACCAAACTAGATAGAGAAGGCAAAGATCGCGCAAAAAGAGGCATCACCATATAAAATACCAGTGGCCAATAAGGCCTGGCCTTGTCAGCTAACACGGGTCGTGTTGGTCTACAAAGATGGGCCCATACAAAAGAACCTGGGGCAACACAAGATGGTGGTGTCCCCTAACACGGTAATGTTGCATGACACAATCAAGTGACACACTTGTGTTACACCCAGTGACAGTTACAAATTCAATGGTTTCTTGAGTGTTTTTGTGACATTTTGACACCTGAAATCTCCCTAGAATTATGTTAGTGGGTTTTAATTATTGAGCTCGAAAGTATTAGTGTTTATGGGTGATTTAGGGCTACTTTTAGTATAAATAGAGCACTTGAGCTTGATCATTTGCATCACCTATCACTTGTAAGTTTCTTCTCCTTTGTAATTTTCATCTCTTGTCACTTGCTCTCATTTGTATTGCTCTGCAGACAACTGTAATATTTTGGTTTTCTTTTATTTAATAAAGTTTGCTTGAATTCAGGTTATTTATATTGCTTTACTTTATTTATTTTCAATCCTTGTATTTCAATTGTTTAGTTTTTGTTTACCTCATCTTGAGTGAGTAGTCTTATAAGAACAAAGGTTTGTGAGAGTTTATTTCATGACGATTCCTAAATGATTTATCTGAATATGAATTACGAGAATCATAAGCATTTTTATTTTAGAATCTGAGTTATTAAAAATATTTGTGTCGGTTGCAAAAGCAAATCCAACCTAGACACAATCATAGTCCGAAAGGATATAAATCGGTATGTGATAGTGGATTATTAGATAATAGAGTAGCGAGGCACCCGCCATGACAAGGTAACTGGATCTCGATTGAGAAAATTGTTTAGCCTTGCCAGAAAAACATCTTGATGTGCATTCCATGAAAGTGGTTGTTGCAAATATATATCTACTTTCCTATAAATTACTTAGAAATTCTCATATTCAAATATGGAAAATCAAAAGGGTGAGTTTAGATAGACAATCACAACCTCATGTCCTGTTTTTAGTTATCAGTTAGTTTCATTTCACTTTCCACTAAACCAAACTCTATTGTAATCGCTTTATCTAAACACCCTTAGGATAAAATTAGATACTCATATACATCTCCATGTGAGTTCAATCTTGTTATACTATTTTGAATTATTGTGCACTTGCGGTTTGAGCACGCCAGTGAACAACTTACAAATATATGATAAAATGTACTTTGAGTAACAATGATTTTTGCCACTTTCCAAAGCTCATAAATTTGATATTCTCTTTCCAATAACAATTCACAATTATATAGAACTTAAGTGCTTAAATATTTGATGATACTTTTCTATAATATATGAAAAGTATGTAGAAAAATATTTAATGAAGTTTGTAATTGAACACTTGAAATTTGAATGAATTGTTTGAAAATTTTAATAAAAGAGAGTTCTTAAAATATGATGTATTTTGTCTTAAATACATCCTATGATACCTTTAGGATTTTTTACAATGGTTTGGGGAAGATCCATGAACAATTACAATGAGTTGGATTTACATTGATTCAAAATTTTCACATTTTTTGTCGGTGTAATTGGTTACCACCCTTGAAACAGTCATATGTTTCAGGCATAACATATGTGTAACTGATTACACATTTAGTGTAACTGATTACACTATTTTAAAAGTTGATTTTTTTCCTTTGAAAAGTTATATTTTGAAATGAAAGTTCATGATGCACTGATGTTTTGGAAAACTTTAGAGAAGAAGAGAAGAAGGTTTTTTAGCACGTAAGGCTTTATACAAATGAATTGATATTGTATACCTTACTTCATGATTAATTCCTTTTGAATCTCAAATCATCTTAAGACTTTGCAAACTTGATCCTTGAATTGGGGGAATTTTCTTAAACCTTGATTGAGATATTTATCCTTCTTTGATAGTCATTTGTCTTCATAAAATTTATATTCTAAGTTGATATTTTCTTCATAAAGGTGGTCCAGGTCAGTTTGTCGGTACCCCAAAGTGGATGCTAATTGTACTGGATAAAAGTACAATAAGTGTAACAATCCCTATTTGGTAAGGGATGTTAATGGCTTTAGGATTTGTTGAGGATTAGAGCTAGCCCACACGATGCAGTGAGAAGCTCTCTATATGTGGTTTCTTTGTGTTAGGTATTGAGTTCTTCAGTGTCATGGTATTGATGTATTTATATCCCCCAAGGGTGTTGAATCAAGTTATCCAAGTCCCACTAGAATACAACACACTTCATAGGAGTTGGTGGTTGATACCCAAAACTTTAGAAGATGTGGTTAAGCCTTATAAATTCCTAGGTATTAAATTTTGACCCAGTATATGCTCCACCCACAACATCACATTATGAAAAGAGAAACGAGAGGTCAGGATATGAATCCAGACTAGCGGAGACCGAATCAAAAGAAGGACGCTCGAACTAATAAAGGGGCGAACCGGGAAGAATAAAGCGTATGCCTATTGCTCGAACACCAAAACCCTCCTCAATTATACCACCACATGTCTCCATTAAGAAAATTCTATTATGTTTATTTTTCTCTCTATTATATTATTTCAACATTGCTATTAGAAATTTTAATATATCAAAACTTTATTTTACAACATGGTATCACAGAGTTCTCAATTTTAGGGACTCTCTTCTGCATAAATCTTATCCACTATCATCAGTAGTCTTTTTGCAACATTTTTATTGCGGAATATTGTTAATTTTTTGAATCACCTTTCTCGGTCATCATTATTTTGTGTTATTTGTTCTGTTTCTAACAGTCGTTTAACCTTTATCATTATCTGTTACATTTGAAGCACTAGGACAATGTTTTTCCCACAAACGACCTAATCATTGTAATTGTCATCCCAAGATTAGTCAGCATCATTGCCAACCACTTTACACACCCTCATGCGCCGCCTTAGTCACTTTTGTTTTTGGCGATCCAAGTGTCAGTTTGCTTTTCTGACCATGCACGTTTCACTTTTGTGGTCAAAATCAAATTCTAACATACTTCGTTTTCGTTGTAATTTTTTCTTACATTTGATTTATATTTAGTTATTCTTTCAATGTTTGTTGTCTCTTCAATAGAAGAAGTTATAAATTATGGTACACCTTCAATAATTTTTTATAAGTGTTTGCACTCGTTATCTTATATTTTTTGCCGTGATATTCCTAAGAATTCTTGGATTCTTGACTCCGGTGCTACTAATCATATGAAATTTAATTTCACATTACTATCCTCATATGACGCGGGTGCTACTACATTTTATTATTTGTTTTTACAATATTTTGTTGAGTCTTTTAAGTGTGATATTTGTCGATTAGAAAAATACAATTGTGTCTCTTTTTCTTCCAATTTTGTTAAAAGTGTAGAATAATTAATTTAGTGTTATTCATTTTGGGGTTTGGAGCAAAACAATTTGTCTCGCTTATTGATGATTGTACTCAAGTAACTTGGAGCTTCTTGATAAATACTAAATTAGAATTACCAAAAATATTTATTCAATTTTATAATATGGTACAAACACAATTTGGAAAAGGCATATAATAAATTTAATCAGGAATGGTAAAGAATATGTCACTCGTGATTTTTTCAACTTCAATAGTAAATATGACATTATCCATGAATACACATATGTTGATACCCTTCAACAAAATGTGTGTTGCATAAAGAAAAACTGTTATTTATTGAAAATTGATTGATCTTTTTTATTTTAAATATTTGTTCCAAACTCTTATTAGGGACAGACCGTTCTTATTGCTGCTTATTTGATTAATGGAGTCTCATCTTAAATCTAATGCTAATCCTATTCAATTCATCCTTTCTCATTTTCTCTCACCACCCATATTATAGAACCTTGAGTCTCGTGTGTTTGGTTGTCTTTCATTTGTTCATGTTCATAAAAAATATCACAACATGTTGGTTCCATGTGTTGTCAAATATATATTATTTGGGTTATGCACCTAACAAAAAGAGGGTACAATTGTTATCATTCTCCTTATTGGAAAAACATTGTATGTCACCTAACGCTACTATAAATAACACTTTTTATAACAGAACTTTCACCTCACATAAAAAAACCGAAGTGTAAAATGTTAACACATATTTTGTGAGTTAATACATGCCTTTAGTATTGTCTATTTAGTCTTTTATCTTGCTTATTAGTTGTAACTTATTGCATTTTAGTATTTTTAGTTGTGTTAGCCTAGAGCATAATAAGTGCTCCCTTTTTATCATTTACTTGTATTTTTGTGTTAGTAAAGGTTAGTAGGGTCGAGCTAAGGCAAGACTATAGATAGCAGTATGCTGAATAGAACACAAGCTGGAGGAAATTGAGAGAATTCAGACCAATGGAAAATAACAATGGAAGTTGATGGCCAATGAGGATAGCGTAGAAGGGAGATTTAATTGGAGGGAAAACTTGGTTATATTGAAAAAGAGGAGGAAACAATTCAAATTCAAATAAGGAAGTGGAAACGCTAAAAGATAAAATATGGTACAACAGTACGCTGTAAATGGCAGAGTACGCCGCCTGCACCTGTTGTGCCATTCTGCCACACTACACCTTGTCTTCCACCATTGTCTCCTTATACGGAGATTTCTTATTTGCTAAGCTGCAAAATTGTGTGTTGGCGCTTTTTATGTGGGCTTGATGTGATTTTATGAACATAAATCTATGATCTAATGCAACACAAAAACTCTAATTCTTGATCTATAAATAGAGTTGTGTTGAAGATCAAAGAAGAGTTCAACCATTCCAAGATAATATTGCAAGAGTTTAACTTTGTTTATTAATATTCATTCCCCAATTTGGGAGAGGATGTTAAAATATTAAATATAGATAATAATTTGTAATATAAGTACGAGAAATATGGTGTTTAATGTAATTTAAAAGAGAGAGAGAGAGAGAGAGAGAGAGAGAGAGAGATGCAAGTTAAAAACTTAAAATTCAGAATATTGAAAAATTGATAAAATTATATTAGCTTAAATGTATTTTTGGTCCTCTTAATTTGGACGTTTTAAAACAATTAGTCTCTCTATTACAAAACCAACTATTATAGTCCTTTAATTTTAATGACTTTTGGATTTTTATGGTCCCCTTCCACTTTTTGCATGACATTGATGATTGAGATAAAATAATTTTTAAGGATATGGCACATATGACTAGGATAATTTGTTAATTTATATATTTGTTAATTTATATTTTTGAATGAATTATTATTTAATAGTGACTTAATTGCAATTTTAGTCCCCCTATTTTACGTTTTTTAAGATTTTGATCTCTCCATTTTAAAAATCACGATTTTGATCTCTATTTTAAATTTTGTGTTGGATTTTGGTCCCCTCTCTAATTTGAGATTTATTTTTAATGACGTGGAATTATTTTTGATGATATGTCATTTTCTATTTGACCAAATAATTAGATGGCATCATTTAAATTCCACTTCATTTATAATAAATTTTATTTTTATAATAATATTTATTAAAAAATATAAAATAATTCAATTTAAATAATATGAAATTTCAAAACTAATTATTTTTTATTCTAATAATAATATTAAAATAAAAAATAAATTAGAATTACCATAAATTTAATTTAATTTAATTTAATTAACAAAATTAAATTTAAAAAAAAATAAAACATTTAATTATTAAAGAAGATCAACAAACCATAAAAAACTATGAAATTAAGGTCATAACATCTTTGACTGATCCATTTATGAAATTTTTGGAATTTGTTTCTTAAATTGAAAAAAATATGAAACTCATCAGTCATGGAGAAACCTTGTAGGCGGCCATAGAGGAGGAACCTTGTAGGTGGCCATGGAGAAAGCTATTTTGTTAGCTCTTGAGAGGGATGAAGTGAAATGATGAAGAAGCAATCATGTACTTATTTTTCTTCATGAGTAGTGTAGTTTTTAAGCATGGTGATATCCAACAAATCTAAAATCGTGTTTACTTTTTCTGATAATTTTAATTCATAATAACTAAATTAGATGAAATTAAATTTATGGTAATTCAAATTAAATTTTGTGTATTTTAATATATTATTTATGATAATTTAATTTATTTTAGATTATTTTATCTTTTTCAAATATAATAATTTTACTATTATTAGAATATAAATAATTATTTTTAAAATTCATAATAATTTAATTTACTTTTTTAATAAATATAATAATTTATATTATTATTGAAATAAAAAATAATTACAATACAAAATATTCTTTTTAGTCCATTAAATTTAAGCCTATCACTAAGCCACTTGGACACTTCACCTTTTTTGTTATTGAATTACACATTAATCATATTGTAATATGTTGTTGTATCTTCTTCATCCTACACTATTTCTAGTTTACCCAACAACTTCATTTTCTTCTTCAAATACATCTGTTTGCGATTATATCAAAAATCCAAATTATTTTTTCAAGATCAAAAATCCCAAAATCCCATCAAATTCTATCCAACCAAAAGTTGACGCCGTTAACACGTTTTGGATAAATGACCTCCCATCAAATGGACCTCCACTACTTTTTTTGCTCCTTTGTACCACCTTTTAACACGTTTGACAAACTTATCTCAATGCAACATTGAACACTAAGTAGAAGTTGGGTAGAAGAAGGTTAAAATCTTACAGGAAGTTTATATAATCGTGAGTTAGCTGCTTACTAAGCTTGTTGTTTCGGAAAAACCACCACCTATCCAACACAACTCGACCCTAGCATTCGAGAACTCCATGGAACCAGGTTCTAAAAGGGGTTATCAGTCGACATAGCAGTGGAAATAAAGCTACAAAGAGTCTTCGGTTTTGCTTTCTTTTTATTGAATATGACATTTTGCTTATAGCTTGCCATGGTGTAGGCATAGAAATCTTAGTTTTTGCCACCTTACTGTGAAGAATAAAGTCTTCTCTTACCTTGTGAATTCCACCAATTTGTAATGTTAATAACAATTAGTTTTAGAGAATAAAGTCTTTTATTTTGTATTGTAGCTTTTAGAAAACTATTTACATGAAATACTAAACATAAACAATTGTCTTAAATGAGAATTTGTTGATTAATTTTCTTTTCACCTTTTTTTGAAGAAATTCTTTTTTCTTCTTCTTTTATTTCTTTCATTTTTATATTATTGAAGATAATGTTTCTTAATGACACAAAGACTCCATTTATAACGAATTGGTTTGCAACCAGGAGACAAGTCTATTAAGTGACATGTTTTATAAGATTTCATAGAATCTATTTCACCATTAATAACTTTTAGCCACAAATCTGCATCCAGAGATGATAAGGTTTCTTGAAGATTTATTGGATCTTCTTCTACATTATAAATCATATAATCACGCTTATAGTATTTAGTAACTTTTCTTTTACTTTGTCGAATTTTGTTTTTTACTTTGTTGTTGCTTTCAGTGCTTCTTATCACAGAAATGTGATTCAATTCAGTGCTCCCATTATTTCTCGTTTTGAACGGGAAATTATCTTCATAGAACTCAACATCATTTAATTCTATGATCATTTTAGCATTTATGTCATAAAACTTATATGTCTTATTGTTTTCTGAATATCCAATGAATACATATTCATAGGCTCTACTAGCGAGTTTAACTCGTTTCAGATCCGGAATTTTGACATAAGCCGGACAACCCTAAGTTCTCAAATAAGACAAGTTTGGTTGTCTTTTTTTTTAATATCTCAAAAGAAGAGATCATACTTTTTGACTTGAGAACTCTATTCAGGACATAAAAAATAATCAATAAAATTTACCCCCACTAATGAGGTGCATCACTAGAGTTCAACATAATTGCAACAACAAGTTCAATAAGAGTTATATTCTTTCTTTCTACATTACCATTCATTTCAAGATAGTATGGTGCAGTTGTTTCATGTACAATTCCATGTATTGAATTTATTAAATAAACTAGAATCATACAGTTTCTCTATCACTATAAATTCTTACTAAATCATTCTCAAATTCTTTACAAAGTTTTTAACCATATCAATTTCATTCACAAAAATATCATTTTTTGTGATGGTGTACAAATTTACCCCAATAGACTAACTAAATCCTGTCTTATTTAAAAGAAAATCAGAAACAATATTATTTCTCATCTTAGGAACATTCATGACGTTCTTTAAGATTAAAGTCTTTTCGAAGGTGAAATTCAGCTCCATGTCTACAATTCCAGCAACATTAGTGGTGTTACCATCTCCCAACAATACTTTCTTATCTTTAGTATTCGTGTATGTTTTAAACATAACACGATCATAACAGACACGACGAGAGACGCCAATGTCTATCCAACAATCATCAGATCCATCAACCATATGGATTTCAATGATCATAGCAATAAATTATCCATTAGTCAGGTTGACCTATGCATTAGGGGCAACACCAAATTCAAACCTACTTCTACATTTCTTAGTCATATGACTTGATTTTCTATAATTAAAATAAAGGGGGAACCAACGTCATTTCTTCGAGGTGGTGGTTGTTGCCTAGTTGGAGCAATTGAGGCCATAAAAGGGTTTCCATTTTTAATTCAGTTCACAATATTGCAACTCTGATTCTTTAATCATTTTCTAAATGGCTTCAGAACTACACTGAATCTCTTTTTGTTGTTTGAAACAACCAAGACTTTCTCATTTTGATATTTTCTCTAAAATTCCTTTTTTAACTCAAGGTGAATAATCAGATTCTCAATCAATTTTTGTTTTGTTTTGTGGCGAAGCAAAGTTTTTAAAAACATTCAAACTATGTGGTAGTTTGTCAATATTAAAAGCAATTTGAAATCGTTCATCTAACCACATATCTTTTGTGATGATCTTATAAGCAATCTTTTGAAGTTTTTAACATTGAGTCTCTATCGACCTTTCATCTTTTACATTTGATACTTGAAGTAGTGGCTAACAACATGCTTCTTTGCTACAACTTCTACGTCATACTTCTTTTTATAAGGTGATTTCTTTCTTATTTTGTAAGTATTTTGCTTTAATCTGTGCAAAGATTCAACTTCAACACTATTAAGTGTTCCTTCTGAATCTCCAGATTTATTATCGTTAGTTTATTAGATTGATCCAGAAGGAGAAACAGAATGTCATCGATCAGAATATTAACAATTTTTTCAACGTTAAGAACTTCATCTTTTGTTGTCACATTTGAAGTGACTTCCCTCAAACATGAACGGTTTGTCAAAGACAATATCCACTAAAGTACCAGTAATTTCTTCGGTAGCCATGGCAGTTTAAAACGTCTTAAAATTGTTGTTTCACGATTTTAAAAAAATTTCCACCAAAGAAATTACCAAGTCGAGTCGCGGACTAGATCACTCTCTCTAAGACGTTTTGCAGCACTGCTCAAAATTATACAAAGCAGTCGAACTACCGCGTTATGTCCAAGATAAAACAATTTAGTTCTATATTGTACGATTACTACTTGCACGATATATAATCAATCTAGAAATACACTCTCTGATGGTACTAAGATCATTCAAATATGGTATAAATACCACCATAGTATCTGGTATAACCTTCAGTCGTAATAATTTCTCAAACCAAGAGAAATTTCAATAATTCTCTAAAGAGAATTCAATAATGGTCATTTGACCACTCAAAAGAATTTCTGAAACAAGGAGAAATTTCAATTAATTCTCTAAAGAGAATACAAAAAATTATACTAGATAATTTCTCGACTCAAACAAAGAGTAATTAACATTATTCTCAAAAGAAAACTCGAGAAAATACTCATAAAATTCAACGAGTAGAAAAAATGAGAAAAAGTTGGCGCTTTGACAATTCAAAAGATGCAGAGTTATAAGAGTGAGATAAGAAAAACTATTTTATGAGGGTGCGGTAGGAAAAACTAATAAAATAGTTTTTGGTGTGTTTTGGAATGAAATAAGGAATTTTCTTATATAATAAAGTGAATTAGTTAATATTTTTCACCTAAATAATGTGGGACTAAGGGATTTTTTCAATCACTACAAAAATTCTAACAATGTGAAACTTAAAAAATCTTTAAATTCGATATATTGAAACATGGACATGTTCCAATAGTCTTTAAAGTACATTTTGAGAAGACCTTTGATTCAGTCTCCTGAGATTATTTGCTTTATGTATTTAATAAAAAGAACTTTAGAAAAAAGTGGATCAATTGAATTCAAGCTTGTGTATGCTCTAGCTCTTTGTCAATCATGATCAATAGTAGTCCAACGTCAGAATTTCATACAAAACAAGGACTCCGACAAGATGATCCCCTTTTCCATTCCTATGAGACTACAACTTTTGTGTGTTTTTTATTGTGTGCAGGTTGATAGGAACAAGATTTGCAACGTAGGTCATTGGAGCGAGGATGAGTGGATATGGAATATCAGCGTTGATCTCGTTCAACTTTCTACTCCAGCAATAATTGAACGGGAGGACCTTCAAAATATTATGGATTTAATCAAGCCTTATCGTACTGAGAAAGTTACATTTGTTTGGTGGTGTAATTTTTATCATATAACTCATCGTATCGAAGGTTGCAAGTTTTACCTCATGCAATCTTTCCATTTTTTATTGATTTATCTAGTGCTTTAAGTTATCTTTGGAAATCAAATGTTCCTTCCAACATCCAAGTCTTTGTATGGAAGCTCCTTCTCAACTGTCTTCAAACAAAAGACGAACTCGTAAAACATGGAATCATTTTGGGATCCCATAATCTCTATTGTCTTGAAATACTAAATTAGATTAAATTAGATTATATTTAATATAATTCAAGTTGTGTTTGTCCAAATCTAATTAGGATTGTATATAAATAGTCATAGTGTGTATCATTATTTGTACAATTAAATAATACAAATCTTTATTTCTTTTATTATTCTCTCTTTCTCTCCTCACTAAAAGTGCCTCACGCACTAATAAATTGATATTCAGAGCTTCCGATTATTGTCCTTGATCAAGTTTTCAAGAATTTCACGTTAGAAATCGTATTTCTAGGACAAGTGGATCAACCGCTGCGAAGATGGCTAGTGATAAGGGCATTCCGAATTCTCTTCAAATGCTTGACGGTAAAAATTGGATCCGATGAAAAAGCAGATGCAATCCTTGTTTGGCTTCCATGAAACCGTAGAAGTGGTTACCAATGACGTTCCTGCGTTGTCTGCAAATGCAACTGACGAACAGAAAAAAGCCCACAACGAAGTCAAGAAGAAAGATTGCAAGGTTGCTTATTTCATTCAAACGGTTGTCGATGCTGCTAATTTCGACAGAATCTCTCATGCTGAAATGATGAAGGAGGCATGGGATATTCTGGTGAAGTATTAAGAAGGAGGTGAGAAAGTCAAGGTTGTCAAATTACAAACCTTGCATCGACAATATGAGTTGTTGTCAATGGAAGAAGATGAAAAAGTTGCAGAATATGTGTCGAAGGTTCAGAAACTCGTCCATCTCATGAAGGGTTATGGTGAAACCATTACTGATAAGATGATAGTTGAGAAGGTAATTAGAACGTTGACCTCTCACTTTGATCATATTATCGTAGCTATTCAAGAATCCAACAATCTTGAAACCACTAAAGTGGAAGATTTGGTTGGTTCGTTGGAGGCGTATGAGATGAGGATTGTCGAAAGGAAAGGAGTTCAGGACTCGATATAGGCACTGCAAGCTCAGTCATGGAAAAAGGATGGTGGTTCCAACAAATTCAAAGGCAAGTTCGACAAGACTCATGGAAAGAAGTCTTGGTCGAATCCCCATAAGAATAAGGTCGAAGATAGATCTTCTGAATCCTCGAAAAGGGGAGGAGGAAACTATCGAAAGGACAAAGAAGATAAGAAAGGTATGCAATGTTATAACTGTGAAAAGTGGGGACACTTGGCCAAGAATTATTGGTACATAAAAGACAAGGGATCGACAGGCAAGGATGAAGGAGAGAACCTTGCACGCCAAGATTCAGATGATTCTAAAGATGGAATGGTGGTTATGGCTGCAGTTGCAGATAACCATGTCAAATCCAAGATCTGGTTTCTCGACTCAGGCTGCTCGAACCACATGACTGGTCGAAAGGAGTGGTTGGCAGATTTTAACGAGTCGAAGAAGAGCAATATAAAACTTGCTGATAATAGTTCATTGGAAGCAGAAGGTACTGGAAACATAGTTTTTCAAATGAGTAATGAATGGAAAGTTATAATCAAAGATGTGCTCTATGTACCTGGAATAAAATGAAACTTACTAAGTGTTGGACAACTAGTCGAAAAAGGTTTCTCATTTGTCATGAAATATGGAGTTTTGAAATAGTTCGACACTAAGAATAATTTGGTCTTAAAATCTCCATTGTCGATGAACAGGACATTTAAGACTATGATCAGTTCGACAGAAGTTCAACGTTTGAAAACTGTTGTCGACCACAAGGGTAGTTGGTTGTGGCATTTGAGGTTTGGACATTTGAATTTTCGATCACTTAATCAACTGATTACTCAAGATATGGTTACTGGTATTCCAAGCCTTGAGATGCCTGAAAAACTTTGTGAAGGTTGTTTAGTGGGAAAGCAATCCAGAAATTCTTTCGTTTCGACTATATCAATGAGATCATCCTGCATTCTTGAAGTGGTGTATTCAGATGTATGTGGTCCATTTGAAGAACATACAATTGGTGGAAACAAATATTTTGTTTCGTTTGTCGATGAGTTTAGTCGAAAGTTGTGGATCTATATGATCAAATGAAAGGACGGAGTATTCAAAATCTTTAAGAGATTCAAGATACTTGTCGAAAACCAGAGTGAGAAGAAGATCAAAGTTCTGCGAACAGATGGAGGTGGCAAATACACATCCAACATGTTTAAAGATTTCTGCACAGAACATGGTGTTGATCATGAGGTAACTGCTCCTTATACACCTCAACATAATGGAATTGCTGAAAGAAGAAACAGAACTATATTAGATATGACGAGATGCATGCTGAAGCAAAATAATTTTCCAAAGTCTTTATGGGGAGAAGTTGTTTCAACTGCAGCTTATATTTTGAATAGGTGTCCTACTAAGATATTGAAGAACAAGGTTCCTGAAGAAGTGTGGAGTGGCAAACGACCATCAATAAGTCATTTGATGGTGTTTGGCTCTATGTGTTACAAGCATGTTCCTGATGCAAGGAGAAGGAAGCTTGATGACAAGAGTGAACCTATGATTCTGGTAGGATATCATAAAACTGGTGCATACAGACTATTCAATCTAGTTAATGAGAAGATTGTGTTGAGTCGAAATATTGTGATTAATGAAAATTCTTCATGGGATTGGAATTCTAGCAACAAGCCATTAATGAACTTTGATTTCGACGAAGAAACTAACGAAGTAGAAGTCTACGGAATTATTGAGAATCTAGTCAAAGGAATTATTGAGAATCCAGTCGAAGTCGAAGAAGAAGTAGTTGCTGACACTCCCGACACAGTAGAAGTCGAAGAGGCTATGGCTGAAACAAGCCAAAGACCTCAAAGAAATAGAGTTCTTCCAACAAGACTTCATGATTATGAAGTGGTGGGTGATGATGAAATCACACCAGATGGAGAATTAGTTCACTTTGCTTTACTTGTAGGTGCCGAACCAATCAACTATAGCGAAGCTTTGAAGATTAACAAGTGAAAGTTAGCTATGATCGAAGAGTTACAGGCAATCTAAAGAAACAACACATGGGAGTTAGTCGAATTACCAGCACATACAAAAATTATCGAAGTAAAGTGGGTGCTCAAGTTGAAACACAATGCAGATGGGTCAATAACAAGACATAAAGCAAGATTAGTAGCTCGAGGTTTTCTTCAAAGAGCAAGACTCGACTACTCTGAAGTATTTTTCTCCAGTAGCAAGATTAGAGACTGTTCGACTAGTAGTACCATTGGCATGCAACCAAGGCTGGTCGACATTCTATCTAGATGTGAAATCAGCATTTCTAAATGGTCCTTTAGTCGAAGAAGTTTATGTCACACAACCTCCTGGGTTTGTGATTCGGAAGGAAGTGATTAAAGTATATAGATTGCACAAAGCCCTCTATGGCCTCAAGCAGGCACCTAGGGCATGGAACAAGAAGATCGACTCATACTTAGTCGAATTAGGATTTGTCAAATGCAAATTAGAGTATGGTGTCTATGTTCAGGTTGTAGCACAAGATATAACAATCATATGCTTGTATGTTGATGACTTGTTAGTAACTGGAAATAGTTTGGAGAACTTGTCGAAGTTCAAAGAGATGATAACGAAGGAATTTGAAATGTCGGATCTAGAAAAATTGTCTTATTTTCTAGGCATGGAATTTCAAATGTCGAAGCAAGGTATGGTGCTACATCAAAGAAAGTATGTCAAAGAGATATTCAAGAGATTCAGAATGGATGATTCAAATCCTGCATCCTCACCTGTCGAACCAAATGTGAAGTTGGAGAAGAATGGAGAGGAAGACAAAGTCGATGCAACTTTGTTCAAGCAAATTATGGGATCTCTGAGGTATGTGTGCAACAGTCGACCTGATATAGGTTTCGCAATCGGATTAGTAAGCAGATATATGGGTGAACCAAGAGTGTAACATATGAAAGCTGCAAGAAGATTCCTGAGATATTTGAAGGGTTCAATAAATTGAGGAATACTATTTCGACGAGATTCTGAAGGCAAAGAAGCAATAGTTAATTGTTTTTAGATGTTGATTGGTGCGGAGATAAGGAAGATCGAAGAAGCACAACTGGATATTTCTTTCAAGTATTTGGTGTCTCAATCTCATGGTGTTCGAAGAAGCAACTTGTGGTGGCATTGTCATCGTGTGAAGCTGAATATATAACATGATCCTATGTTGCATGTCAAGTAATTTGGATTAGATTTGTACTTGAAGAAATGACTGTCGAAGTGAAGAAACCTCTAGTATTGCAAATCGATAACAAGTTTGTCATAAATCTGGTGAAGAATCTAGTTCTGCATGGAAGAAGTAAACATATTGAAGCAAGGTTTCACTTCTTGAGGGAAAAAGTAAATCAAGGTGAACTTGAAGTTAGGAATTGCTCAAATGAAGCACAGTTGACCGACATTTTCACCAAATGATTGAAGATCGACAAATTCCTGAATTTGAGAACGAAATTAGGAATAGTTCAGATTGACTATTTTTGAGGATGCTCGACAACTTAGATTATGGGGGTGTTGAAATATTAAATTAGATTAGATTAGATTAGATTTAATATTTAATATAATCTAAGTTGTGTTAGCCCAAGTCCAATTAGGGTTGTATATAAATAGTCATATTGTGTATCATTAGTTGTACAATTCAATAATACAAATCTTTATTTTCTTTATTATTCTCTCTTTCTCTTCTCATTACAAGTGTCTCACGCACTAACAGATTGATGCTGGCATGATCCCTAATTAAATTGAAAAAAATTCATTCAAAAAATTTGAAATTTTTGTATTTAAAATTTAAAAATATTTTAAGATAAAATATTTTTTATAAAATTTGTCATTTATTATTGGATGGAGAAAATGCATAAAACTTTACAATTTTCATTATTTTTATTTAAAAAAACAGACTATACACAAGCTATTATAATATAATATATAGAGCAAAGTTGCTCTTACAGATATTATTTTTCTCATTTGTATACTATCAATTGTCATCTTATTCAAGTTAGGAAGCATGTTAACATGCATGCTATAATAATAAATCCACCAAAATGTTTCATCTACCTTATGACTACTTCATTAGACAGGTCACTTTGTCTTAATATTCTTCCCATTTAAAAGTCAAACAACAATACTATTTATTATAGCTATATGCCCTTTTCCCATAGTAATAAACAAATCCAACATAATCTCATACACTATCTTAATATAATTATTTAAGAAATAGTCAGATATTTATCATAAACATTTCCAGCACCACTTAGTGCTAGTAGTACAAACAGAAGTACAACTAAGAAACAAGTTGATACGTTGTATTCTGAATTTCTAAAACTCCCTTTAGAGAAAGGCTTATTTTGTTTGAGTTATGATGACATTTATTTTCATGGATCCATAATCTTCAATTCATCTTTGAGATGAAAGTATTTCATCAATTGCTTGCTTTACTTGACCAATGTCAGGAGCTTTTCCACCATTCACAGGCCAAAATTCATCAGCTGCCAACACCTGAACATTGAACAAATATAGAACAAGAATGTCACAAGTCAAAACCAATGTTTCACTTTCAATACAAAGATGACATTGTTATAATTTTAGTGTTCTGTGCTCAAGTCTCACCTTGACTTGCAACTGAAGAAACTTCACATAACTAATTGCTTTTTCCAACATAGTAACCAAATCAACCTACAAAATTCATCAATATCAGAATAAAATATAATTCTAACAAGTAAAACTAACAAAGATTTTGTCACAGAAGTGCAAAGAAAGCAACTTAATTTTGAGGACTAGTTTGATCAAATCTACCTTGGAACCGTTGGGAACAAGTTCTTGTAGGATCTTGAGCCTCTCACTTATTCTCTCTCTTCTATTCTGTGATACAAACATTCTTTCAACACTAAGTATTTAAATTTTGCTTAAATTGCAATCAAAACATGATATAACTTGTGTTTGAAGCAAACCTTAGCAGCAACACTTTGAGGATCTTTGGATGGATTTGACTTCGGTTTCGCCGTTTTACTTGCAGTTGTGCATGGCTTCTTTGCATTAGCAGGTTGCATGTTCTCTCCCTATAAACACAAATCTCATCTCAATTTTCTATTCTAGTTACATAAAATTTTCAAAGGACTAGTTCTAAAAAGGTAGAAATTTTTTGCTTAAATAAGAATGCATTACCATTGAAGAACGCTTCTTCGCGAAGGAATAATGAGTTTCCGACTCTTTTATTAACCTATCATCCTCATCACAAGGGACATTTGGATCTGAGTATAGCCACCCACACGAACTTTCACCATTTTGCTTCTCTTTAGCACTATTGAATATGGATCCATAGCTTCCACTAGAAGTTTCAAAGCCATTGAAACCTTGCACCATGCACAAATTTGTGATGCTTTTAGGACTAAGATGATTCCATTGTTGCAAATTGTTCTCATTGGAAGCCATATTCCAGCTCTGCTGAAAACTAAGCAAAGATTCACTACTTTGTATGAGATTCTCATAAAACTTATCATCATCACCTTTGAAATTAATCAAAGACTCTTCTTCTTCAAGTTCATAACTTGTAGTGTTATAAACATACCCTTTTTTGGTAGAAGAATGAGTAGTGGCAGAAGCAGAAGCTGATTCATTGCTTTGTGAACCATCTTCTTCTTCTTCTTCATTGATACCATGAGACATAACAGTGTTAATCTCCATTGTTGTCTCATCAAAAACACAAGTTTGGAACTTGGTGTTATGGATTGAACTATATAGAATATTGTTGTTGGTCAGTGCCATTAAAGAGGGCGAGGAAACAAATGCAAAAAAATCCAAATAGGGTTTATTTGGGAAGGGACAACTAGTGAAGGAAGAGTCTTTATAGATGTCTAAACTTCCAAACCTACTAGTGTAATTTTTTATTGAAGATTGGAGTAATAATTGATACTTGAACTGAAATCATAACTATGTGGGAACAATAAATCAAAACTTTATATTAGAATATATTTATGTGGTCCCTTATAAAAAACACAGCAAAATTTGCGTGAGAAACGGCGAAACCTTAGCCAAAACCACGTATTATTGTGTCTATGATTTCCATTTGGTTTGATGCATGGAGCTATTTATGGTAGCTTCTGATATGCTTCCTATGTATTACTTAAGCACGTGGACTCAAATTCTGTTTACATATACTATATATGTATTAACATTCTGTGCAGCTGTCGCTTCTCTGGAACTGGGTCATTACTTATTCAACTCTCTAAGATAAAATACTACTAGTTTGTATAAGAGTTTGATAATAATTCCATTTGTTTACTCTTTTGGTTTTATTACTATATAAATATGTAAGTTTAATGTCCAATAAATAGGGAAAGTAACGTGGGAAAATATGCCATATCATAGGGATATTGTAGAAAACCCAACTAAGCTTATCTTATATAGGACATGGGATGTTCCATTCGATTAATTTGTTGTCGAACTTAAAAGTAATTAAATAATAATCTATCACCGACTATTCCCACGAGTAGTCAGTGTTTTTTCTTATTATTTGATGTACGTGGCATCTTTCATTTGACTTTATTTTCATCTATCTTATTTCATTTATGTTCTTTTTATTTTATAAGTGGACCTCAAAATTTGTCCTCATAAGTTTTCTATTATCTGGGTTAGGTTTCGCATTGCATTTGCATATATTTCATTAGGTCACTAACATAGCATGCATTGTATTGAATAAAGTGCCTGAGGTTCAAAGTTCAGTGGTCGTGCAATATTAGGGTTTCATTGTGATTGAAGTGTACAAATCCAATAAAGATTGTTTTCTTCTGATTCTGATGAATCTTCATCAAGCAGTGAGGTAGAGATTTAGGGTTGTGGTTTGTGGTCATTAAGAATTTCTTCTTCGTCAAGCTATAAGGCCATTCTCCATCCAGTTTCATCAGTTCCAAAAATTAGGGTTTATTTCCCTATGTATCTCATGAAATTAGAGTTTTATCACAGTGATGTCTTTCTATGCTTCCAGTTTCATCTGAGTCAAAGGATTCCCCAAGGGCATAAGTTTTATGATGAGGTTGTTGGTTTTCAAGTTAATATGACTTGTGGTTTGAATCGCTAAGAGTGTGAGCCATGGTATAAGACATGATTTGCAAATGCACCATCATTCTTTCCATATACTTATCGCTTATCATGCAAGTTTGGCTTAGATTGGAAGATTGGACGAAAAAGAGGTCTTTATGTAGAATGGATTGAGTTGGATTGATTGCTCGATGCCCGAGTCGAAATTGTTCGAGAGCATATGTTTTAGGCCTAACGTCAAGATAGAATACAAGTTAAACCAAAAAGAACTATGCACGGGATTTCTTAGAAATTAAGTCACGATTCAACTTCATCTTCATTATTCATTCATTTCAAATTTAGGCATTATTTCCAAACCAAGGATGGCAAAGTTGAAAGATTCATATATTTGGATTAATTGGAACTTAGAGCATACCATTTTGTTTCATTCTAAATTCAAGATTTCAAGGTCTTATTCAATATTATTCAAGTTCAATTGTCAAAAGCCTCTCAAACACAAGTCCAAGTTTCAAATTACATACAAACTCATCATTCTATGTTGCTACAATTCATGTTATTCCTCTTGCTATGCTATAAACGTATCTCAAATACACTTTACATTCAAATCAGAAGACTACAAAAAATACTAAGCCTAAACCTAAAGTCTTCTCCAATCTTTGCTCCATCTCCAGCTTGTCTTCATGCCATTAATCACGAGCTTGCATTCACAAAAACAACAAAAGCAGACCTGCATATGGCCTTGCCATTTCCTTGACTCACAACCCAATATCAAAACCAATCCGCACCTGTTTCAAACATAGCAAAACCAATGAAACTCAAAATATTTCAGATCAGCTTGCAAAAAGGGCAGGATATCAAGAAAAGTTTACAAGAAAACTGTGTGAAATTCCTAACAGGAGGTCAAAATGTATCGGCCAATTTCATCAATAATAGAAAATCCCAAACCAAAAGAGCAGCAATTAAAAACCATGAGAAATCCATTCGTAATTCGGTTCACACAAAACGATTCTAGACTGAAAATAAATACAGCCCCGCATCAGTATAATCCAATCACATCAAAACCAATTCAAGCGTCCAAAACCAGACCAATAAACAAATGCCCTGCATTAATACAAAAATGAAAAGCCAGTCCTGCAGATCAAAATAATCCACATCCTGGTACAGGTACAGATTCAGTTTACCAAACCAGAAAAGAGGCATCAGCTGAACCAGCAAAAAAAACCAAAAATAATTAGCTGTAACTAATATCATTATAACCATTGAATCAGCTCTACAAAACTTTGAAATTCAAGTCAACCTTCCAACTTATTGATATACCATCCTAACGAAGTGTTTTTAGCTTCAGTTGAAGCTACTGGAAAATACCACTAACAGAAACTATTCGTTTCTAACCCTTAATATTATTAGTTCCAGCTCATCTAACAGATTCTAACTAACTTTCCCAACTCCATAACCAATTCAATATCTCACCATCTATTGCATAACTAACCGATTCAATATCTCACCATCTATTGCATAACTAACCGATTCAATCCAACAGTTCATATTGGATTCAACTATAACTAACTTTCTACTCTACAAATACACTAAAAAACAGAAACTCACCAATTCATGATTCAGTCTTCATCGTTATAAGAATCACACCAAAATTCTCCCTTCTCCTCTCATCTTAATTCTTCACCTTGGAGAATTACCAAAAACCAGAAAACTCTTCAATCTTTCTCTCTGAAAAAATCATGAAATCTTCATCACCTTGCTTCACTTTCTCTTCTACGCACGACCTTCAACCGTTATCACTCCAATCTTCAACGAAATCGTCACTTCAATGCACAACATCGTTGAGTCCTCACATCAACGTGCTTCCATCTTCAACCTTCATCACATTCACACCTTCGTATCTTTCTCTGCAACATATCGCTACATCTCCGTTTCAATCATCACCATCATTTGCGTTCAAGAATTTCATGCAACAACAGTTCGTAATGTTGACACACGCGAAAGCACAAAAGCAGAAGAAGATATCGGAATCATGAACCGAAAAAGAAGAAGTAAAGGTTGAACGCAAAGTCAGAAGGCTTACACAATTTGTGTCTGAACTCATTAGAAAAAGATGAAACAAGGAATGCAAATATAATCGGAATAAAGAAGAAGAGTGGTTTGAAGAACATTCTCGCGGTGGACGATCAATGATTCACGGCGGCACTTGGTCCAGTTGCGAAACCTAGGCGGTGCAATAATGAAGTAGACGGAGGCAGGTCGGTCTTGGTGGTGGCATTATCTCAAAAAGTGGAACAAAAGTGGAAACAGAAGGAGTCCATCGAATTCTGAGGAAGAAGAAGGTCTAGAGGTTGAACCGTCATTATCTATTAACCCTAGATTCCTTTCCAAAATACATGTTCCAAGATTTTTGCCCTCTTTTCATTAATTATTATATTTATTTATTTGTTAATTATTGAGATTTATTACATATTTTGCTCTAACTTCCACCGGTAGAGGTTATTGTTATTATTACACATTTATGTGTTGTTATTGACTGTTACTATTACCTTATATTCAGGAGTTTATTATGATTGAAATTCTTAAGATTTATTAGATTTTATAACCGATTGTAAACAGGTAGTCTTGTAATGTGTATATATAGTAATTCTAAAGTATGAATAGATAGAATTGATATATTACATTTGTGGTGAATTTGACATGGTATCATGAGCTAGGGAATATCCTAAAATTAAATACATTTTTTCTTCTTCCAAATCAAGCACCATAAGAGATTATGGCTGATAACAGTGGTAATAAGGAGAAGAAGGTGGATTTGGTGTTTTTTCTCGGCACCAATGACAATCCCGGCAACGTGATCACACCAATACAATTGTGTGGACCGAATTATGATGAATGGGCAAGGGCAATTCGAACCTCGTTGCAAGCAAAGCGAAAATACGGTTTTGTGGAAGGGAAAGTCCCAAAACCAACAACACCTGAGAAATTGGAAGACTGGACTGCAGTGCAGTCGATGCTCATTGCGTGGCTGTTGAACACGATCGAGCCATCATTGCGCTCTACTCTTTCTTATTATGATGATTCACAATCCTTGTGGACACATCTCAAGCAACGATTTTGTGTTGTGAATGGTACTCGTATATGCCAATTAAAGGCATCACTAGGAGAATGCAAGCAAGGCAAAGGTGAAGAGGTGTCGGCCTACTTCGGTCGTCTGTCTCGTGTATGGGACGAACTTATGACTTATGTCAAAAAGCCAACTTGCAAATGTGAAGGTTGTACCTGTGACATCAACCAACCAGTGATTAATTTGAGTGTTGAAGATTATCTGCATCATTTTCTTATGGGCCTTGATGGGGTTTATGCGACGATTCGCTCAAATTTGCTTTCTCAAGATCCATTGCCAAATATTGATCAAGCATATCAGTGAGTCATTCAAGACGAGAGGTTGCTGCAAGGAGAATCTTCAATTCTTCAGAACCGTGACAATGTCATGGCTTTTAAAGCTACACCTGCTATGCGAGGTAAATCTAAACTTATGGACAATTCTGAAAAATTCTATCCTCACTGCAACAGAGAAGGACACGACGAACACTCATGTTTTCAGCTTCATGGATTCCCCGAGTGGTGGGGGGACCGTCCTCGTGGTGGTCGTGGATCGGGTCGTGGCAGAGACACATCAGGGCATTCTGGAGGGCGTGGCAGAGGCACCTATAATGCACTTGTGCGCGCCAACAAAGCCACAACAAGTAGCTGTAGCAGCGGTGGTAATGATGGACAGTCTCATGCACCACCACACTCAAGTGAGGTAGCAGGTATATCAGGAATTACCCCGACACAATGGCAACAAATTCTCGACGCTTTGAATATTTCCAAAACTAAAGATCGCCTCCATGGTAAGAATAACATCTCTTGGATTATTGACACGGGAGCTTCACACCATGTGACAGGAAATTTCTCTTGTATGATTAATGTAAAAAATATTAGAAATACACCGGTGGGATTGTCGGATGGGAAAGATGTTGCGGTTATAAAAGAGGGAAGTGTGATTTTGGATAGTGGATTATGGCTCAATAACGTTATTTTTGTGCCTCAATTAAATTGCAACTTAATTTCTGTAACTCAATTAATCGATGACTCTGATTGTATCATTCAAATTACTAATACATTGTGTGTAATACAGGCCCGGACGACGAGGACGTTGATTGGAGTGGGTGAACGGATCGATGGACTTTACTTTTTTCGGGGTGTTCCAAAGGTGCATGCCTTGATGGTGGAAGGGGATTCAACAATGGATTTATGGCATAAACGTTTGGGTCATCAAAAAGAAAATGTGTTAAGGTTCATTCCTCATGTAAGACAGTTTAGTAGGAGCAAGAATAATAGACCTTGTGACGTTTGTCCTCGTGCCAAGCAGCATAGGGATAGTTTTCCATTAAGTGAGAATAATGCAACAAGTTTGTTTGAATTAGTTCACTGTGACTTATGGGGATCTTATCGAACTCGTTCGTCGTGTGGGGCACAATATTACTTGACAATTGTTGATGATTATTTGCGTGTTGTTTGAGTCTATTTGTTATGCAATAAAACTGAGATTGAGACTATGTTTTTGAATTTTGTGGCACTTGTTGATAGACAATTTGATAAAAAGATAAAGAAAGTGTGTAGCGACAATGGCACCGAATTTAATTGTCTACGTGATTATTTTTTTAATCATGGAATTGTGTTTGAGACATCGTGTGTGGGTACTCCGCAACAAAATGGGAGAGTTGAAAGAAAACATCAACATATTATGAATGTGGCGCGGGCACTTAGATTTCAAGGTCATTTACCAATACAATTTTGGGGTGAATGTGTGTTGGCAGCATGTTACTTAATTAATCGAACACCGTCTAGGGTACTGAATTATAAGACACCTTATGAAAAAGTATTTGGTAAACTCCCTAAATTAAATAACATACAGATTTTTTATTGCTTATGTTATGTCCACAATCAACGACGTGATGGGGATAAGCTTGCGAGTAGAAGTCGAAAGTGCATATTTGTGGGTTATCCCTATGGGAAAAAGGGATGGAAATTGTATGATTTAGAAACCAAAGAATGCATTGTCTCTAGAGATGTGAAATTTTATGAACATGAATTTCCATTTGCTGTGCAACTAGACACAACTCATTCTGCTCCTCTTATTATTTCTGACATTGAGTATGTTGACGATGATATTGGTTGGGAGACTTATGATGCATCAATTGGAGGAGGGGGTGCATCAGTGGTCTTGTGCGAAGGTGGTAGTGGAGTTGCTATAGCAGCCGATGAGGGAGCTTGTATCAGTGGTATAAATAGCGAGGAAGCACCCACACACGAAGTTGATGAGGCTGGTGTTGTGGTGATGCAAGAGGATGATGCGGGATCCGAAGCGAATGAGCTGGCAGTTGAGATGGGAAGGGGGATGAGAAACAAAGTTCTGAATATAAGACTCAAGGATTTTGTCACTAATACAATACAAAAAGTAAAGTCCTCAAAAAGTTCATCTACCCAAGAACATGCCTCAGGTACTCCTTACCCTATTACTTACTTTGTATCTTGTGAAAGATTTTCTGTTAGACATAGAAATTTTGTTGCAGGTGTGACGGCAGGGAAAGAACCTAAGAATTTTAAAGAAGCCGTAAAGGATTCTGGTTGGCGTGATGCAATGCGCAATGAGATATAAGCCTTGGAAGACAATGAAACATGGGTTATGGAGAAACTGTCGCCTGGGAAGAAAGCTCTTGGCAGCAAATGGGTATACAAAATAAAACGTCACTCAGATGGGAGCATAAAACGATTGAAAGCAAGACTTGTGGTATTCGGATACCATCAAATAGAGGGGATAGACTATGATGAGACATTTTCCCCAGTGGAAAAAATGGTCACTGTTCGTACCTTCTTGGCAGTGGTAGCAATTAAAAAGTGGGAAGTTCATCAAATGGACGTGCACAATGCCTTTCTCCATGGTGACTTGGAAGAGGAGGTGTATATGAAAGTCCCTCCAGGTTTTAAAAACACTGATCCAAATCTGGTTTGTAGGTTGAAAAAGTCATTATACGGTTTAAAACAAGCTCCTCGTTGTTGGTTTGCAAAGTTGGTCACGACATTGAAGCGATATGGATTTGTTCAGTCCTATTCAGATTACTCACTCTTTACTTTGCATAAGGGAAAAATACAAATCAATGTGATGGTTTATGTGGATGACTTGATTATTGCAGGAAATGATATTGCAGCCCTGAAAATTTTTAAAACTTACTTAGGTACATGCTTTCATATGAAGGATTTGGGAGTCTTAAAATATTTTTTGGGGTTAGAGGTAGCTCGTAATGACGAGGGAATTTATCTATGCCAGCGAAAATATGCGTTGGAAATAATTGAGGAAACAGGTTTATTAGGGGCCAAGCCTGCGGATTTTCCAATGGAACAACACCATAAGCTAGCGTTGGCTTCTGGTAAGCCTATTGAAGATCCAGAACCATATCGAAGACTTATAGGGCGGTTGATTTATTTGTCTGTGACTAGACCAGATCTTGCATATTCTGTACATATTTTGTCTCAGTTTATGCAACAACCATGTGAAGAGCATTTGGAGGCAGCCTTAAGGGTTGTTAGATATTTGAAGAAACATTCGGGTCAAGGTATTCTACTCCGGTCTGATAGTGAATTGAACCTAGAGGGATGGTGTGACTCAGATTGGGCTAGTTGTCCACTTACGAGACGTTCTTTGACTGGATGGGTGGTGTTACTTGGTTTTTCTTCGGTGTCTTGGAAAACTAAGAAACAACCAACCGTCTCTCGTTCTTCTGCAGAGGTTGAGTATCGATCTATGGCGGTTACTACATGTGAGTTAAAATGGCTCAAACAATTACTTGGTGATTTGGGAGTTAGTCATTCCAAAGGGATGCGATTGTATTGTGATAGTCAATAAGCATTACATATAGCTCAAAATCCAGTGTTTCATGAGCGTACGAAGCATATTGAAGCTGATTGTCACTTTGTTCGTGATGCGGTGACGGTTGGAACTATTTGTCCTCTGTATGTTCCCACATCGATACAATTAGCAGACATTTTTACAAAAGCCATGGGAAAAGTGCAATTTGAGTTCCTTCTTCGCAAGTTGGGCATTCGAGATCTCCACGCTCCAACTTGAGGGGGGTATTGAGATTTATTACATATTTTGCTCTATCTTCCACTGGTGGAGGTTATTGTTATTATTACACATTTATGTGTTGTTATTGACTGTTATTGTTACCTTATATTCAGGAGTTTATTATGATTTAAATTCTTAAGATTTATTAGATTTTATAACCGATTGTAAACATGTAGTCTTGTAATATGTATATATAGTAATTCTAAAGTATGAATAGATAGAATTGATATATTACATTTGTGGTGAATTTGACATTAATTGATAACTTTTGTTCACATACGATAATGTTGCTGATGGATAGTACGGGTGGTATATGGATTGGACCAGATCTGCGTCCTTAGGCCCGTTGATGTTTTTGGACAATTGAAGCCATTGTCACAGAAAATCTTGCTATTGGACCTCAAGATTGGGCCTTAGTGCAGGAGATGGATTTCTGATCACTCTGTTTCCAGCGTGCACCACTCTTTCCCTTTTGAATTTTAGTATTGTTTCTTAAATTTTTAGCAATTAATTTTGTTGGTTTCTCTTATGATTTTTGCTGGAATTTTGTGTAAATATTAATAGGTTAGTCCTTGACTTAGATATATTTTTTCATGATTTTTTCTCTTATTTTAGGAATTAATTCTTGATTATCAGATTACTTGAGATTTGTTATTCACCTTTGTTTGTCGAGATCTGAGTCTTATGCAGGTTACTATTTCCACACTTTACTACTTTTCTAGATATCATGAGAAGTAGGAAATAAAGAGCGTGCACTCGAAGTTGTTGTTTAACAGTTCTGTAGCATGCATTTCACACTTATTTGCTACTTGTGTTTGTGTTTGTGTTTTCATCCTTTGTTGACGATCGATGATCTCACTCAAATAGAATTGAGATAATGACTTTGATATTTTGCACGCTCCTCTTAGGATTTTCACTTTTTTGTTAATGATTGATGATGTCACTCAATTAGAATTGAGATAACGACTTCGATCTTTGCATGCTCCCTTAGGACTTTATCATTTTCCTTTATTAATGATCGATGATGTCACTCAATTAGAATTGAGATAATGACTTTGATCTTTTCATGTCCCCTATAGGATAGTTATCTTCGCCCTTAGGTTTTAGGTATGCTAACTTAGGTAGGGATCTCCCTTGTGTGTGCTCTCTTGAGCTTGTTCATTACTTGTTTTTCATCCTTGTGTGAATGTTTTCTTAGGTTGTGAACCTTTGGCATGTTCCCCTAGGAGCTCTCCATTCACCCTTTGGTGGTGATTCGAGATAGACATAGGTTTAGGTTGTGAACCTTTGGCATATTCCCTTAGGAGTTTTTGATTCATCCTTTGGTGGTGATTCAAGATAGACATATGTTTAGGTTGTGAAACTTTGTTATGCTTTCTTAGAACTTCTCGATTCAACCTTTGGCGGTGATTCGAGATAGACATTAGGATTGTAATTCATGTATGCTAACATAGGATAGAGATTCCCCTTTCAAAACCCAACCTTAGGATAAATCATTGTACGGTAACATTAGGGATTAGATTCTAGCTAGTTTCCCTTAGATGTTTTTTTTCTTTTGCATCCTTGCATTAAGACTAAAACTCTTTTCTTGGAAAATGCATAAAACATCTAACAACTTTCAAATCTTTTTTCAAGGTAAAAAATATCAACCAACGCAAACTCTTCTTGCCTTTGGGCCTTTCTTTCAAACTTCAAAAGGATGTGTTAATTCTACTCTATGCAACACGATGCGTAAATCCCCAAAGGTCGGGTGGTACTATGTCTAAATTGCTAGAGCACAAATGTAGCATTATCTTCCTTCGGGCATTTTTCTTTGCAAATACCTTTTTAGGTAGAACATGTTAATTCACTTCTGTGCTGATGCGAGGGTCTCCAAAGGTCGAGCTGCAGCAGAAGGCGAAATTAATATTGTTCATTAAAATAACACAAAACAAACCGAAACATGAGCCGAACTACGGCACTCTGATTCCTTAAAATGGATACGTAGACATCTAGTCACGGGGCTCAGCTGAGCGAAACTTTGTAAATATTTCCTTCTTTTCCCTGTGTTTTCTTCTTTTGCACGTATCCCCTCTCTGCATTTTTATTTTAGCTCTTAAGCTTTAGACTTGGAACACACCTTTTGAATAGAATAACAAAAGTGAATATCGTAGAGTACTATGAGCGTGTGTGATGCTAATACCTTTCCCTATCGTAACAAACTCCCTTACCCGATCTCTCGGTTGTTTGACCTTGATTTCACCCTTCTCAAGTTTACTCGATGTTTACCTTTCCCTTCCTGTGGGATGAAAAATGTCGATGGCAACTTCATTGATTTCATCTCGATGATTTATTCAGCCGGTTGTTTCAGCTGGTGACTTCACTGGGGAGATAAATACCAAATGCTGGTCCACCCCAAAGGCGTTCCTAGCTCTTTTTTCCTTTTCTTTGGGTGTTTATTTGTATGCTTTCAGTTTATTCATTTATACATGTTCGTTTGTGCATATGTTTGCATGCATTTTAGCTGATATATTGTTGTTGTGTTGGTTTCTGTGTTTCTTTGTTAGCTGGGTGTTACTACGAGGTAAAAGGCTCAATACCCAGGTCAAGTGACAAATAATAGGAACATTAGGAATAGAGTGGTACACGATGGATATGGGATGTATATTAGCCTAGACGGTTGTGTCGTCCACACTCAGATGAGGTTTTAATGAGGTGTTATCATTATCACGTAGGTGTATGATGATAGTACTCTCAAGCAAACCCGTGATTTTGAGTTACCTTTTCTTACCCTAACCTAGTTTCACCCGTGAGTGGGGAGGGAATATATCTTTATAGGTACATATGGTGACTATGTTCTGATGGTGACCATTTTGTTCTGTTGGTGACTATGGTTCTTTGGTTATGTTATGGATCTTTGATCCTGATATATTCAACTTGTTCAGAGACTATACAACAGTTATTCATGGTATTTGGTTCCATTGTATTCTGAAATTAGTGTCGAACCTTTGATCATGTAATATTCGGATTATTCAGTAGATTTATACAGCAGTTATCCAAAGGATTGTACAGTTGCTATGCTGAACTTTTGAACCTATGAACTGTGAACCTTGACTTCTCACTGCATCGTGATTCAAAAAATCCATAGAACAACTTCGTGGGGAAGTGGGTGAGATGAAAAATCTATAGAATAACCCTTAAAAGTCCTAATTGAAGTATGGATTAATTCGAAAGCGCATTGTAACGAGAATACGGTAATCTGACTCCTTAGAGGCTTGCTAAAACTTTTGAGTTGGTATCACTCCATCTTTTTACTTTCTTTTGCACAAGAAAAAACTCGATGTTTTGACATCTTTTCAATAAAAGTTTTTAAACTTCAAGACAAGCATAGGATTTGCATTAGAATTATCATTCTGAGAATAAATATTCTTTGCATATTAATAAGTTCTTAAACATCAAGTAAGCTTGCATAATGAATATCAGATGAAAGGTTGATTAACTCGAGGGACAAATTTCTTCAGGATATCGTTGAAAGGTAAATCATTTTGAAAAATGACCATTGTAACACCCCAAAAATATAGATTAATTATTTAATTAATTTAGTATGAATATCAGTGATTATTGGTGAATATATAAATTATGGTGAATTAGTCGATGCGGTGTATTTGTATGAGTTGATAGATGATATGATGTGCTTATATGTGTTGATGATCTTATGATGCATTTTGATGAAATTGTTGGAAGGTTAGAAGTAGTGATAATTAAAGAAGTTAGGGATGTATGGCTAAAAGTGTAGAGACATGGGGTGAATGAAAAATATTGGTGATAATAGTATTATTATTATTATTATTATGATTACTATTATTATTGTAAAAGATAAATAGTATTTTATAATATTAATAGTTAATAAATATATTTAAACCTAGTAATAAGAGGAGGGGCAAAGTTGGTATATAGAATTAGGGGTCTAAAGTGTATGGTTAGAATAACATAAGTAAAAACACGAGGAATAGATCGTAGAAGTGAGAAGAGAAGAACGGAGAGAAGAGCATACAAGCTAGGGCGAGGAATCTCCGGTAGAGAGCTTAGAATCACCAAACCTAAGGTAAGGGCGGGGTTCTGACTCTCTAATAGGTAATTTAATTGTGGGTAGATGAGGATATTATATGTTAGGTTTTTGGGGTAAATTATTGTGAAATTGATTGTTGTAATTTCTTGTAATGATGAAATTGATGTATTGATTGTGTTGGGCTTGTGGTATATGATGTGTGTTGATGATTTAAAATAATTTATGTATTTGATCTTTCATAAAAAGTGGTTTTAAGATGAAGAGGATGGGATTTCATAGCAGAAAATTCTGATTTTTGGGTCTGTTCCCGATGGGTAATCGGTTACCAGAAATGGGTAACCGGTTACCGCTGAAGCTCACAGAATTTTTGGAAAATTTGAAAAATCATAACTTTTTCCTCGGGTGTCTGTTTGACGCACCATTTGGACCGTTAAAAAGATAAAAACATTTTCTATAATGTGATAAGAATTTTTCTAACAGTGGGTGAATTATTTTTGGGTTGAAGGCTTATGCCTTGGGTGTTAGTGTCAGTTGTTGTAGATTAATTGGGATGGTCCTATTTTAATGATGAATTGTTGTCGTCGTGAAATTAATCATGAGGATTTTGGTGTTGATGCGATGTGATATTTTGTATCTTATGATGATTATGTTGGTGAAGGCTTATTCCTTGTGTGTTAATGTTGTATGAAGTATGAAGCATATTGTTTGGATTAAATGTGATGGTGTTGTACGAATGATGTATGAATGTACTACATAATATATTGCAATATGGAGAAGATGTTGTTGTTGGCCTGGAATTGGAATGATGTTGATGGTTATGCTTGTGATTGCATAATTTTGGTTGTGGCATGTCACATTTCACGCATCGTTAAGGGCTTATGCCCTGGCCTGTATTGGTAAATGTTGAGGGCTTATGCCCTGGCCTATATTGGCAAATGTTGAAGGCTTATGCCTTAGCCTGTATTGGAAAATGTTAAGGGCTTATGCCCTGGCCTATACAGAAATTTGTTAAGGGCTTATTCTCTGATGGTATCACATGCATCTTGCTTCAGTGACAACCACATTGCATTTGTTGAATTGTTGATATTCAATGAAGTTGAGTTATATGTTCGATTTATGTCGTATGATGGATGATGATAATTAAGTTTGTATCTATTTAATCGTTATAAACTATAATTGATGATTGTGGAACTTGAAATCTTACATGATATACCTGTTGTTTACTCATGATTATATGACTTATTATATTGTCATGATATCTCACCCTTATTGTTTGAATGTTTCCTCTACATGGGTAACATGCAGATAACCAGGAGTAGTGCGAATTCACGGAATCTAGAAGAGGTTGCTCTTCTTATTTTAATTTAGTTCCATTGCTCTGATACGTAACACCGGGGGGATGAACGTTTGCCTGTTTTATTTAATTAATGTTTTTATTTTGGAGTATTGTGGGAGTAATATAGACTCTATTTTATTTGACTAAAAATGTTGTTTTGTAATGAGTTGAAGATGTTGAAAACAATTTATGAATTTCTTTTCGCTGCATTAATAAAGTTGAAGTTTGAAGACTATGTTGAAATGTTGTCGATTCATTCGAAATATGTGTTATGTATCCGTTTAATTATACTTGAGCAAAGTTTGAATATGTTGAATGATGTGAAATCCTATTTTGGAGTTTTATTTTACTATGATTTTTGTTAAAAATTACCGTTGGGGAAATAGGGTGTTACAATTGGTATCAGAGAAGGTCGGTCTGTTCGGCCAAGTTCTCTAATGTTGTTTGTTTCTTAGTACGCGACAAATGTGTGAAACACTGTCGGTGCTTGCTTTCTTTTCTAATAACTTGTTTGCAGGAGTGGGATTGAAACAAGTGGGGGAGAAGCTTGTGCTTCTATGAGATGTTTCAGGTATAAACAATTGGTTTAATGTGTCGTGAAGTGCATGGGTGTAGACGTTAGTGCTACTGTGTTGTTTTCCAATTTTGAAGGAAGTACGAATTCAAGATTTATGCCTAGCGGCCGGGTTGAAGTGTTCTTAAGGGGGGAATGATCAGCTACTCGTGTTGTTCGCATCTCTAGAAGTGGAGGGTGATGTTATGGCTAATGATGTTCCCATTGTGGGTGAGTCTTGATGTTTTCCCAGAGGATAATTGTGACTTGTCGTTGGGGATAAACGTTGGATTAACTTGATGTTAGCCTTGCGGTGAACTATATGAAATTAAACCAAGAGATTACGAAGTGTTTTGGCGAGTCAATGCATATTTTCATGCCTGAAGGTTGTACGAATTCAAGGTTCTTGTTTGTTGGCCAAGTAGAGTCGCCTCCGAGAGAAAAAGAGAATTATTAAAGGTTGCTTCTCAGAGGATATAGAGCAATGTGAGGACTAGTGATTTACAAGAGGTTTGTAATTTCTTGATGATCCCCTGAGGATATTAGCTAAGCAAGTAGGATAACTCTTGGAAAATGAAGCTCAGATGATTGTGATGTTTTAGAAATGTCGGTTTATCTTGAAGCTGTCATTGTTGAGTTACCATTGTGTATGATATTGATGTTTGAATGGTGATATAGTGATGATGTACTATGAATGTTGTTGTTGGAGTCAGGTAAGTAATTATCGGGTGTTGTTGAGGCTTTTGGGCGATTGTGAATTGCGAGTCAGAGTCAGAACTCAAAGATAGTATTAGTATTGTGAGAAGAATCGGAGTTTTGACGTTTTGAAAATAGACGTTTTGGCAACGTAATATGTCTTTTGAGTTCTAAGAAGAATGGCGTTTTGGGTAGTTGTGGAAAGAATTAGAATTTTGATGTTTTGGAAACTGGATTTTTGAAGAAAGTAATGTGTCTCTCGAGCTATAAGAAGAATGGGGTTTTGTATATATGTTGGAATGGCTTTTTTACACAGAAAATGACAAGAAACTGCTTTTGTTCAGCTGATACCCGTTTACCATATATGAGTATCCGAGTACCTTGGGATAAAAATCAGCAAAAACTTCAAAAACTCATAACTTGAGTTCCGGACGTCCGATTCGAGTTCTGTTTGAAGTGTTGGAAAGCTAACGCGATGAACTTTGTTTTAAAAAATGGTTCCATCACCTGAAAGTAATTTATTTGTCACATGAAGAGGTTGGATGAGAGGCGGAATTTGTTGTTGATCTCGTTCTTGGTAATAGACTTGTTCATATAGCACCATACAGGATGTCAGTTCAAAAGTTGAGAGAATTCGAGAAGTCATTAGAGGATGTACGGAGAAATAGATTTTTAAAACCGAATATATCATTTTGGGAGCTTTGATTTTATTATTTAAGGAAAAAGAAAGTAGTATGAAATTGTATGTGAATTACCGGTGACTGATTAAAATAGTGGTTGAGGTTACATATCCACTTCAGATGATTGACGACTGGATGAACCAACTGGTAGGCGAGTATGTTCTCCATATAATTGAATTAGGGTCGGATTATCTTCAGATATTAATTAAGAGTGAGGATACTTAGAGGATAACTTTTAGAAATGAGTGAAGTTATTTTGAATAATTGAATCATTTTGTTGCGGTGTTTCTTGAGGACATTTTGATTTAGTCTGAGTCAGAAAAAGGAAACGTTGAATGTCATGATTCAAAATTTGGTGTCAAAAGGGAAGAAAAATGTATGTTAAGATGTCAATATGTAGATCATGATTTTAAGAGGTGAATTTTATTGAACATTTCTATTTCGAACAAAGATATTTGTATAATCTATTCAAAGTAAATAAAGGTTTATATCGAGAGACTCTGAAATTGGTTATGAGACTAGAACTTTTCAAGAATTAACTGGTTATCATCGCAACTTGCTTGAGATGAGGTCAAGTGAGAAAAGTTGTTAGTGAATAAATTAAGGGAATGAAATGTTTTACATTAGTAAAGATGTGAATGTATTAGATAAGTGCATAGAGATGCAACTTATGCTGATTAAGCATGATTAGAGTGATGGTAGCGTTGAGATTGTGATTAGAATGAGATCCAAATGCAAGATTAAAGGAAAGAGTAAGGATTCATTGATGTGGTCAAAATCTTCTAACTGGATAAAGACTTATTTTGGAATGAAATGATTTGGATTATACTTAGTGTAGTGGTTTTCTTGTATTAGAATATACTTAACAATTGTGTTGTGCTGAATGCGCGTAAAGGAGACCATGAAATAGATTTTTGGCGTTTATGTATCATTGACGAGGTAGAAATGAAGGAAAATTAAGAGAAAAAAATTGTAAGCCTTGGAGAGATTGTTGGACATTATGCTCAGGTAACCTTGAGCACAAGGTGAAAGACACTATTATAGTTGGGTAACGATGATGTATGCCACCGTTATAGTTTCCGACTACCTATTGACAAATTGAGATAATGATCATCCTTAATCTCTTTTTGATAGTAGACAAGATCTTAATGAATGGGGTAGACGTGTCTTACTAGCTTGATAGTGTGTAAAGTGATTGACATTTTATACAGAGGGTAATTGTTCACCATTTTGTGTGAACCTAATGCAAAAAATGGCTATGAAAGAGTTAGGATTTATTAAGCAATTTAGAGACTTAAGTTGGTATGCGAGCTAACGCTGTATAGTAGACGGTTGAGGATGTCAAAATGTGAATAATGGTTACTAAGGAGAGTCTGAAGATAGCTGTGAAATTATAGATCTGATGGTTGTTGGGAATCAAAATGAAGACATTGACTTAAGATAGATGATCAGAGTAGCACAGTGGAAGTGTAGTGTGACATAGTTTGTTATGCGGGCATGACCTTGGAGTCAAAGATTAAACATTGGAAGTTGTGGGATAATGCAAACTATTAGACATTCCATGATGGAATTGTTAGGTTAAAGGTTGCCTATATTATTCGTGTTATCACCATGTCAATAGATGTATTGAATTGCATGATTGATTTTTGGGATATAGCATGGTGGCACTAAGGTTATGTTGATGTTCTTAGGACGGTATTTTTTGTGATGTAATAATATAGACGGTGTTCATGTAATGAGACTCTACGTCCTTAAGCTATGTTATTGTATCGTTTCCTATGGCAAGGACTTGAGGGTGTACATAATTTTCCTTATGGAGAGAAATTAGAGAAGTGATACTTATACTGACTGAAAAGACCTCGTTGTGTTCCGGTTCAAGCGCGAACAATATCGTAAAGTAATAGATCTTGTATCGTAGGGTGATGGGACAAGGAGAAAATGGATATGTGCATTCATAACTCGGTAGTAATACATCTTGTTGGACTGTTGTAGTTGACGATACATAATGTTGGATAGTAGTATTCGAAAGATTTCCAAACATGACATTGGAGTTGTAGGGTGGGATGCGATAGTCGTATTCAGAATTGTTCGTAATAGGTAATTTTCGAGGACGAAAATCTTTTAAGTGGGGGTGAGTTGTAACACCCCAAAAATCTAGATTAATTATTTAATTAATTTAGTATGAATATCAGTGATTATTGGTGAATATATGAATTATGGAGAATTAGTCGATGCAGTGTATTTGTATAAGTTGATAGATAATATGGTGTGCTTATATGTGTTTATGATCTTATGATGTGTTTTGATGAAATTGTTGGAAGGTTAGAAGTAGTGATGATTGAAGAAGTTAGGGGTGTATGGCTAAAAGTGTAGAGTTATGAGGGTGAATGAAGAATATTGGTGATAATAGTATTATTGTTATTATTATTATGATTACTATTATTATTATTATAAGAGATAAATAATATTTTATAATATTAATAATTAATAAATATATTTAAACCTTGTAATAAGAGGAGGGACAAATTTGGCATATAGAATTAGGGGTCTGAAGTGTGTGGTTAGAAAAACAAAAGTAAAAACATGAGGAATAGATCGTAGAAGTGAGAAGAGAAGAACGAAGAGAAGAGCATACAAGCTAGGGCAAGGAATCTCTGGTAGAGAGCTTAGAATCGTCAAACCTAAGGTAAGGGCGGAGTTCTAACTCTCTAATATGTGGTTTAATTGTGGGTAGATGAGGATATTGAATGTTAGGTTTTTGGGGTAAATTATTGTGAAACTGATTGTTGTAATTGCTTGTAAATGATGAAATTGATGTGTTGATTGTGTTGGGTTTATGGTATATGATGCGTGTTGATGATTTAAAATAATTGATGTGTTTGATCTTTCATAAAAAGTGGTTTTTGGATGAAGAGGATGGGATTTCGTAGCAGAAAATTCTGATTTTTGGGTCTGTTCGCGATGGGTAATCGGTTACCAGAAATGGGTAACTGGTTACCGCTGAAGCTGACAGAATTTTAGAAACTTTGAAAAATCATAACTTTCGCCTCGGGTGTCTGTTTGACGCACCATTTTGACCGTTAAAAAGCTAAAACATTTTCTACAATGTGATAAGAATTTTGATAACAGTAGGTGAATTATTTTTGGGTTGAAGGCTTGTGCCTTGGGTGTCAGTGTTAGTTGTTGTATATTAATTGGGATGGTCCTATTTTAATGATGAATTGTTGTCGTCGTGAAATTAATCATGAGGATTTTGGTGTTGATGTGATGTAATAATTTCTATCTTATGATGATTACCTTGGTGAAGTCTTATGCCTTGTGTGTTAATATTATATGAAGTGTGATGCATATTGTTGTGATTAAACGTGATGGTGTTGTATGAATGATGTACGAATATACTGCATAATATATTGCAATATGGAGAAGATGTTGTTGTTGGCCTGGAATTGGCCTGATATTGATGGTTATGCTTGTGATTGCATAATTTTGGTTGTGGCATATCACATTTCATGCATCGTTGAGGGCTTATACCCTGGCCTGTATTATAAAATGTTGAGGGCTTATGCACTGGCATGTATTGGCAAATGTTAAAGGCTTATGCCTTAGCCTGTATTTGCAAATGTCGAGGGCTTATGCCCTAGCCAATATGCCAATTTGTTGAGGGCTTATTCCCTGATGGTACCACATGCATCTTACATCAGTGTCAGCCGCATTACATTTGTTGAATTGTTGATATTCAATGAAGTTGTGTTATATGTTCGATTTATGTCATATGATGTGTGATGATAATTAAGTATGTATCCGTGTAATTGTTATGAACTATAATTGATGATTGTGGAACTTGAAATCTTGCATGATATACATGTTGTTTACTCATGATTATATGACTTATTATATTGTCATGATATCTCACCCTTACTGTTTGAATGTTGCATCTACATGGGTAACATGTAGATAACCAGGAGTAGTGCGGAGTCACAGAGTCTAGAAGAGGTTGCTCTACTTATTTTAAGTTGGTATCATTGCTCTGATACGTAACACCGGGGGGATGAACGTTTTCTTGTTTTATTTAATTGCTGTTTTTATTTTAGAGTATTGCGGGAGTACTATAGAATCTATTTTATTTGACTAAAAATGTTGTTTTGCGATGATTTGAAGATGTTGAAAACAATTTATGAATTTCTTTCTGCTGCGTTAATAAAGTTGAAGTTTCAAGACTATGTTGAAATGTTGTCGGTTCATCTGAAATATGTGTTATGTATCCGTTTAATTATATTTGAGCAAAGTTTGAATATGTTGAATGACGTGACATCCTATTTTGGAGTTTTATTTTACTCTGATTTTTATTAAAAATTACCGTTTAGGAAATAGGGTGTTACAAGCTTAATCTGGGGCAGACCTTCTATTGACTTTGTTGAGTAAATGAATACCAGTTTGAGAAATGATCTGAAGCATATTGCAAAAGTTGATTGCCAAGAGTCTCTGTCGAACAGCGGTGCATTACTTTCAATTGGTCCCGAGGGACATATTGCTTCAAGTATTTGCTTAAACATGAGGCAGTTCAAGTTGAGAAGCACAATTGTGTGCTAACCTACTTTCAAGACGTAAGCCACCCACCCTAAGGTTGTGTTGTCTTCATAACTCCGCGAGCTTCTCATTTCTCCGTGAGCATGAGATGAAGAAAAGGTTTGTCAAGACTCTATTGAGCAGGTGTAAGCATGTTGAATACTTCGTTGAGTAAGTGTTCATCCAATCTGAGGTGTAACACCTTAATTCTACCCCGGCAGATCATATAAATAAATCAGTTATAAAAATCATTCATGCAAACAAATCGGGATGCCACAAATTCTTCAATCAAAATTCATTGCATTTATCGTGGATATATAACACTTTTAAAACATCAGATGAACCATCATCATGACATCTTTAATTAAATAATTCAACATCTACGCAGCGGAAATTTTTAATAACATCTCTATCATCATTACAGCAACTACAAACCAACAAATACTTAATAATAATCAACTTAAAGTTTAACAACTGAATAATCAACAATCAAAAGCAACAAGCGTTCATCCCCCCGAGTGTTACATATCAGAGCAATGATACCGACTCAAACTATTGAAAGTATACAACCTTCACTCTCGATTACCTGCACGTTACCAACATAAGGGCAACATTCAAACAGAAAGCGGTGAGATATCTAACAATATAATAAAGCGCATGATAATTAATATATTAAATTAGATCACATAACATCACCACTTCTCATCTCATAATCAACAATAATAATACACATTCACCACACCAATACACACTTCTTTATGCAGTCATATAATGCGACTCAATACTATGCAAATGCATGTGGTACCGTTTGGAGCAGAACTCCCATCTTAAAAATTTGCCAATTAATAGAGGCATAAACAAGGCATGAGCCTTCATCTCAATATTCGCCAATAAAGGCCATCTCAACGAGCATAAGCTCTATCTCAAAATGCAATGTATGCGACACAATCATTAATGTAATAACAACACCACAATTAACAACATCGCAATACAACATCATCACTGGCCAAAGGCCTACATCTAAAAAGCATCTCAACATCTCTTCATCAAACATCTCATATCATTCATAATAATTCATCAAACATCATTTATTCATCAAACACAACCTCATTAATAACATCTCGTCAACAACTCAGTTGTACTTTAATACGACAGTAACTCATCAATTTCACAATGTTGACCATAGGCCTATACTAGATATTACCTAAAATTAGCTAATCAACTAAGGCTTACTTCTAATTCATCAAACATCTACATACTGCTATTCTGTAATCTTACATCATTATTATTATTAGACCTACTGTTACAAACCAAACAACAGCCTCTAAGCATCTCATCTTCATCATTCTACATACAAAATCAACGTAATGATCAACACGGAAACTAACTCTAAATCCTAAATTGGCTACTAGGATTACACTTCCTATTCTTCATTTTAATCCTCTAAAATAAAGCTCATCGCATTAGCTATTCAACGCTTCGAACGACATCTCAAACGACATTCTAAAACTCAAGTTACAACATTTTCAAACTGAATCTGCCAAAAACTAGACAGAATGGGTCGACGCATAACTCCTTGGATCGACGCGTACTGCACTGAACTCGCAACATGAGTCGACGCATTCCCTCATGTATCAACTCATCCTGAGTCAAACACACAACATGCATCGACACATGCCCCTATGGATCGACTCATCCTAAGTCTAAAAGCACTCATGTATCGATGCAAAACCTCTTCGTGTCGACTCATCCTGAGTCTCTCAACCTTCTTGCATCGACACATAGCATTTAGGGTCGACGCATCCTGTTATATCCTGCATAATTTCTGCGATTTCTCTGCCTTTTCACTACGGGTTCTATACTTTAAGCCCTAAAAACTTAATCTAATCATATATAATCATTACTTACAGTTACCTTATAATTCCACATCAATTAAACAGCTTCAGGACATCATCATTCATCTATAATTCATCAATTTCACATCATACAACATCATAAACATTCAATTAATGAACAAGACAACAATCACATCTAACCCCACATACCAATTATCATGAACCCAATTATAGAGTCAGAACCCCACCCTTACCTTGGATTGAAGGTCGCTCTATAATCTTCCGTCGAAACCTCGTTCTACCGTTTTCCTCTTTTTCCAGCAGCTTCACGTTCTTCTTCTCAATCCTTATTCTTCTAATGCCTCTTCTTTTCTATTCTTTCTAGCAACAATAAAATAACCTATTATTCTTTATTCCTTATTAGGCTTAAAACTAATACACCCCCTTATTACTACTTTCATTCCTTAAAAACAAGCCCACATCAAATAATATTATACTTCTAATATTATTTCACCACTTAATAAAATAATTAAATCTAATTAATCACAACACATCTTCTCAAATATTCCAAAAATAATTTAATTAAATAATTAATTAAATTACGGGCGTTACAACTCTGCCCCACTTAGAATATTTTCGTCCTCGAAAATTTACCTTAATCAAACAACTCAGGGTAGGAGTCTCGCATCTTGCTCTCCAACTCCCAAGTCATGCTTTCTCCGGCAGCTCCTAGCCAAACCACCTTAACCAAAACAATCTCTTTTCCCCTCAGAGTCTTTATTTCACGATCCGCGACCCGTACAGGCATCGTCTCCACTGTAAGATTATCCCGTACTTGCACATCATCCACATGAATCACATGAGATGGATCTTAAATATACTTCCGGAGTTGTAACACATGAAACACATCATGAAAATTCGAAAGATTAGGCGATAAAGCCACTCTATAAGCAACATTCCCCACTCTCTTAGAAATCTGATATGGTCCAATAAAACGAGAAGTGAGCTTCTCAGACTTCAATGCTCGCCCAACACCAATCACAGGTGTAACTCTTAAAAACACATGCTCACCAGCTTGAAATTCTAAATCCTTCCTTCGCTTGTCATGATAACTCTTTTATCTAATTTGGGAAGCTTTCATCTTTTCTCGAATCAACTTCACCTTCTCAGTAGTTTCACGAACAAGTTCAGGTCCAAGTACTACACTTTCACTAGATTCATGCCAACATAAAGGAGTTCTACATCTCCGACCATACAACGCTTCAAAAGGTGCCATCCCAATACTGTAATGGTAAATATTATTATAAGTGAACTCTATCAACGGAAGATAAGTATCCCACGTACCTCTCTGCTCAAAAACACATGCCCTCAGCAAATCTTCCAACGATTGAATCGTCCATTCAGTTTGACCATCTGTCTGAGGATGATATGCTGAACTCAATCTCAACTTAGAACCCAACGCTTCTTGCAAACTCTTCCAAAAATCAGAAGTAAATCTTGGATCTCTATCTGACACAATGCACAAAGGAACACCATGCAGCTTCACAATCACACTAGTGTAAATCTCATCCAACTTCGACACTGGAAAACTGATGTTAATAGGAATAAAATGAGCTGACTTCGTAAGCCTATCAACAATCACCCAAATTGAATCATTCCCTATTAAAGTATTAGGCAACCCCATCACAAAGTCCATTGAAATGCTATCCCATTTCCATTCTGGAACTTCCAACGGTTGCATCAATCCTGCAGGTTTTTGATGTTCAAATTTCAACTTCTGACAAGTCAAACATGCATACACAAACCGAGCCACATCATTCTTCATCCCAGGCCACCAAAACAAACCTTTCAAATCTCGATACATCTTTGTAGCTCCTGGATAAATACTTAACTTACTTCTATGGCTCTCTTCCAGTATCACCTTCTTCATCTCAGCATCACCGGGAATATAAATATGGTTACGAAACTTCAACACACCCTGCGCATCTAACTTAAAATCACTCTCAGACTGATCGATTCTAACCATCGAATCTACTAGTTTCACATCCAACTTTTGAGCTTCTCTGATACTGTCTAGAAATTCATTATTAATCTTCAACATACCCAACCTAATACTTCGCAGAGTAACCTCGCAAACTAAGCTCATATCTCTGAACTGCTCAATTAATTCCAATTCTTTAACCATCAATGCTGACATATGTAAAGTCTTTCGACTTAACACATCAGCTACCATGTTCGCTTTTCTTGGATGATAATTCAAACCAAAATCATAATCCTTATGTTCACACTCTGATACAACATGTCCGTTCTTTCCACAACAGAAACATCTCTTCACTTCAGTAGTGCACACATTACTCTTGTGCCCAGATTTTCCACACTTAAAGCAAACTACACCAGTAGGAGCATCTCCCCCACTAGTCCTCTGACCCTGAGCAACTTTTTGTTTACCTTTACCAACTGGTTTATCATAAGGCTTACCACGATTTTGTTGGTGCTTACCCCTCTTCTCACTGATAATCTTGTAATGAGCATTATTATCCTCCTCATAAATCCTGCAACTATCAACCAAATCAGCAAGGACACGGATCTTCTGGTATCCAACTGCCTTCTTGATCTCCGGGCGCAACCTGTTCTCAAATTTGATACACTTCGAAAACTCAACATTTGTATCAGCGTAATGCGGATAAAACTTAGCTAACTCATAAAACTTGGCAGCATACTCAACAACTGACATATTCCCTTGCTTCAACTCAAGAAACTCAATCTCCTTCTTACCACAGACATATTCAGGAAAGTACTTCCTCAAAAACTCCCTTCAGAACACATCCCAAGTGATATTCTCACTTGCAGCTTCCAACTTCTGACAAGTCTCTAGCCACCAGTCATCAGCCTCGACTGCTAGCATATGAGTCCCATACCGAACCTTTTGTGCTGGAGTGTAGTCCATCACACAGAAGATTCTCTCAATCTCTTTCAACCACTCCAATGCTCCGTCAGGATCATACTTTCCCTTGAACGTAGGTGGATTCTCTCTCTGGAAATTTGCCAAGATACGAGATCCAGCATTCATGTCAGCATTAGGCTAATTTTCCATCGCATGAGCCATTGCTTCTAAAGCAGCAGCAAGTGTAGCATCATTCCTTCTAGGCATCTCAACTTATCACTACAACATAAACAACTGTTAGAACTCAAATTAACAATACTCAATTGTTAGACAACTACGACTCGACGACAAGGTCGGACCAACCTATTGCTCTGATACCAACTTTGTAACACCCCAATTCTACCCCGGCATATTATATAAATAAATCAGAGTTATAAAAATCATTCATGCAAACGAATCGGGATGCCACAAATTCTTCTATCAAAATTCATTGCATTCATCATAGACATATAACACTTTTAAAACATCGGATGAACCATCGCCGTGACATATTTAATTAAGTAATTCAACATCTACGCAGCGGAAATTCTTAATAACATCTCTATCATCATTACAACAACTTCAAACCAACAAATATTTAATAATAATCAACTTAAAGTTCAACAACTGAATAATCAACAATCAAAAGCAACAAGCATTCATCCCCCCGAGTGTTACATATCAGAGCAATGACACCGACTCAAACTATTGAAGGTGTACAGCCTTCACTCTCGATTACCTGCACGTTACCAACATAAGGGCAACATTCAAACAAAAGGGGTGAGATATCTAACAATATAATAAAAAGCATGATAATTAATATATTAAATTAGATCACATAACATCACCACTTCTCATCTCATAATCAACAATAATAATACACATTCACCATATCAATACACACTTGTTTATGCAGTCATATAATGTGACTCAATACTATGCAAATGCATGTGGTACCATTTGGAGCAGAACTCCCATCTCAAAAATTTGCCAATTAATAGAGGCATCAACAAGGCATAAGCCTTCATCTCAATATTCGCCAATAAAGGCCATCTCAACAAGCATAAGCTCCATCTCAAAATGCAATGTATGCGACACAATCATGAATGTAATAATAACACCACAATTAACAACATCTCAATACAACATCATCATTGGCCAAAGGCCTACATCTCAAAAGCATCTCAACATCTCTTCATCAAACATCTCATATCATTCATAATAATTCATCAAACATCATTTATTCATCAAACACAACCTCTTTAATAACATCTCGTCAACAACTCAGTTGTACTTTAATACGACAGTGTGATCGGTGGAAATAGAACTGACTGTTTAAAGCTGGATCGCGTATGTCGCGGTAAGCAAGAGTCACCACCGTCTTTTATATTCTCCAACATGGAAAGGACAAAAGCACAAAAAAATTCCTTATTGAGAATGTCTCTCGGTTCGGGAGGTAGATTTATAGAAAGAGAAGGTGTTAGCACCCTTTCTATCTGTGGTTATCCACGGGCTCTTAGGTACTTGCTCTTATGTTTTCAAAAGTGTTGCTTTTAAAATGTGTGTGGGTTTGAAAAAGTTTCATTTTGAAAGATTTCTAAGTGACTCTTGTATCTGTCCTCAAGAGTATTTGAAAATTTTGTTTTGAAAGCTTTTGAAAGTGTCAGTGTGAAAAGATGTTTGGTTTGTTTTTGAAGAGAGCAAGTACCCATGAGTCATCTACCTACCCTAAGGAATTAGGCTGTGTAAGAGTCCTTAAGGTAGTGCCATCCCACCATTGAGAGATAGGTAGCACCACCGTTGGAGGTGTTCGGGTCAATTCGATTATAGGGACAGTGTGGTCACCGAAGCAATAGTAGGACACCTTAGAAGCAACCCTAATGTCCTAGATCCTTTTTAATCTGAGGCAACCGTTTCGAGGCAACTGGATCTTAGACATAAGGGCAACGGCTAAAACACCCTATACTTGACGATCACTTTCGAGGCAACGAGTGAGGCGTACCCTAGAAGTGGCAGGTGCATTGTGTGTTGTTTTCAGGTTAACGTTTATCTTTGACCATGCAATTGTGAGCTATGAGTTGTTTTTTTTAATTATCATACATTCTTTCATGCAATTTAGCAATTAGGAGTGCGGAAAATAAAATACGGAAAGGTAAAAGCTACGCTATTACAAGGCGCAGGTCTATACATCGCCAAAAAACAAAGACCCGTTTTTGATAAAGATGCGGAAAGTAAAGAAAACGGTAAACCTAATTACTATTACATCCTTGGAAACAGTTACATAATAATCAAAATAAAATAAAAGAAACGCGCGAAAGAATTAAAATCAAGACGTCCTAGGGTTTTGACCCTTTTGAGAAATTATGAGCTTTTTTGTCCTTTGCTTTAAATTAAAATTAAACCTAATTATAATTTAATTAATTATTTAAAGAAAGATATTTTTTATGTTTTTGTATTTAATGAAAATAAAGAAATTAAAATCAAAAGAAAACCCTAGTTCTAAGTTTATTTAATTATTAATGAAAATGTTAAAGTTTAACCTAATTTAAGCTAATTAATTAATTAATTTACATTTATATGTACAAAAATAATAATAATTAATAATGATAACAATAATTAATTAAGAAAATGATTAAAAAAGTCAAAACCTAATTCTATATAATTTTTATTTATTAAGAAAAAAAAGGATTAAAATTTAACCTAAATTAACTAAGTTAATTGTTTAGAATTTATTTACAAAAAATAAGTTAATGGTGAAATTAATAAATAATTAAATATATTTACAATTTTGATTTCTGATTTTATTAGGAAAAATTAATTTGTAGTGAATTAATTAAAATAATTAAAACAATTAAAAGAAATTAAAAGAAAAGAAAAAATAAAATTAAATATGCAAACCCAAGGGGGTGTGATGGCCCAAAGTGGAGGTAAAATTGAAGCAATTCTGGCCCAAGAAGACCAAGCCTTGTTGACTTTTCCTGATCATGTGCGTGCTGTTTGACTGGGGAGTACCATGCTCCATATCTCCTGGCCACTGGATTGGGCATCCTGGGCACTTGGCAAGCTTAGGCGTGAGGCTTATGGTGGACCATTGAATCATACGCTGCACTGGAATTGGTTAAGAAAAATATGAAGAATTATATGGGGGACCTGGGAATCGAACCCAGGTCCCAGTGTTTGCCAGCCACGTCTCCCACCATCTGAACTATGATGTGCATTTGTAAACATAATGGATGATGAATATTATATAAAAAACAAACATTATGACATGAAACCAAAAAAATAACGCGCGCTGAGTTTGAATCACCCAGTCACACGTTGCCACGCCTTCCCCTTCTTCGTTTCACCTGTAAATATAAACAAGATAGCGGGGGTTTTAAACCCCCACAAACCAAAAGTGTCAATAATATCGATTAGCAGCAGGCATCACATAAATTGAGCGCGAGGGTTTGGTTGAATTCGTCTGGCCTTGACGAATTCAACCATGCTTGTCTCAAGGTCCAATTTTTCCTTATTCATAAAGCCCTAATCTTCAAGCTTCAAAACCCTAGATATCTCCCATGGTGGATTTCGATTCAGGAAGTTTCAACACAATTAAACTATCCCATTAGCTTCAGAATGTTCCTAACAACACAAACCAATCAAAAAAATGGATTAAAAGCACATGAATTATGATATGCAGATTTGGACATATATGCAAACCGTGTGACTTATTGTCTTTGATTCTGATGGTGTTAGGGCTCGTTCTTGATGGCAATAGACTCCTGGAGACTTAGGCAAGGTGTTTGAATCTTTTTCAGGCTTTGAATCGTGCTGCAAATAAGAATTCAGTTTCACAATATTTCTTGAATTTTTGCAATTTGGTTATGGAGTTTTAGCAGCAATTGTACGTTCTTTTCAATAGGGTTGGCTTCAGCATCTTTATGTGAAGAGAATTAGGTTAAAACCTTGGCCCAAAAGTCCATGAAATAATGTTTTCAATCTTTGATTTTCAATCATATAATTTCCAATCTTTTTTGAATGAAAACCTTGCCAAATTGGGAGATCTTTTCCCCTTGAGTGATGCACGAGATCTTCAGCATGTATGGAGTGTATTTGCTTCATAAAAAGATTTGACAACCATGTTTTGATATTTTCCTATAATTAAATCAATTAAATAGATTAATAATCAATTAAAAATCCAAATAATTAATAAAAATAAGAAAATAATTCCAATTAATCTTAATGGGTCGTGCATAAGCCTTGGGTAAAGATTCAAGAAGGAATTTGAGGCCCATTAGCAAAAATGAGGTGTTTTAGGCAAAGTTGACTTTTGAAAATTCCCAAAAATTTCCCAACTTCTCCAATGCATATCTTGCTCAATTTTGAAGCTAAGAACATGTTCTTGGACATTTTGGAAAGGTCTTGAAGTCCTCTAACCAATTCCTTTGGTCCCATGTCATTTTGATTTACCAATCTCAAGTTATGGTCTTTGACTTAAAGTTCCTTTTTGTTGACTTTTGAAAATGACCTATAATGTTGAAATTGATAACTTTTTGTGAGAGCATTTATTGGACTTGGAATGTGAAGATGAGTTGTAGTAAATGTAATCCCCTTCAAAATGAGCATTGGATGGGATTTTTCTGATGAACCATGAAAAAGTTATGCCCTAGTCAAATTGTAGTTGACTTTTCAACTGTCCTAAAATAGTAACTTTTGACATCTTGAGACTTTTTGAGCCATGCTTGTGGAATCATGATCAAGAATTGATCAAATGATTATTGTGGCTTCAAAATAAGCTGTTGACCAAAATTTTTGACTTTTGACTGTCAAATGACCATTTTACCCCTGCAGTTGACTGTGAAGCAATTAGGGTTTTTGACTGTGCAACTTGATGCTGTGAGTCTTGAAACTTAACATATGAATGCTTGACAATGTATATAGGCATATGAGACTTGATTGGACCCTTGGAAACCTCAACTTCCTTGTAAGAACCAAAACCCTAATTTTGACTGTGTTAGGAGGGTGCTTGCACTGTGCAATCCTTGAGAGATTTTGAATCATTTGGAGATTGACCTTGACAAATCTTGAAGAATATGGGAGGACAAATTTTGGGGTACAACAGTTGCCCCTGTTCAATCTTCTTAGACCTGAGGATGTAGATTGGCTTGCGTGCCTTTCGTGATCCGAAGGTGGAAGATGATTGAACACTAGAGTGCCCAGAAATTTGCACTCACATAGTAGAGTATCAGCAGTGTGATGTAGGGAATGGGATTACAGATGCCATTTAGAGAGATGATGGATATGAGGATGGGATTATAGATGCCACCTGGAGATGTGACAGAACCTTGTCGGGAATGGGCTTATGGATGCCATTTGGAGACTGTTGGTATGTGGATGGGCTTATAGATGCCATCTAGGCGTCGATCGCGTAAGAGATTCCTTAGCGAGAACTTGCGTACCTGAGAAAGAAAGATAATTACCTGGCCTGTTACAGGGGTTGATCTTCAAACTCTTTATGTAGATATGCCCTGGCTGGATACAGGTATCGAATATGGAAATAGTCGTCAACAGATATGCCCTGGCTGGATACAGGAATCGAATCTTCAAACTCTTCAGACGTGCCCTGGTTGGATACAGGAATCGAGTCCGGAATTAGTCGTCAACAGATATGCCCTGGCTGGATACAGGAATCGAATCTTCAAACTCTTCATACGTGCCCTGGCTAGATACAGGAATCGAATCCGGAATTAGTCGTCAACAGATATGCCCTTGCTGGATATAGGAATCGAATCTTCAAACTCTTCAGACGTGCCCTGGCTGGATACATGAATCGAGTCCGGAATTAGTCGTCAACAGATATGCCCTGGATGGATACAGGAATCGAATCTTCAAACTCTTTAGACGTGCCCTGGCTGGATACAGGAATCGAGTCCGGAATTAGTCGTCAACAGATATACCCTGGCTGGTTACAGGAATCGAATCTTCAAAATCTTCAGACGTGCCCTGGCTGGATACAGGAATCGAATCCAGAATTAGTCACTAACAGATATGCCCTGGCTGGATACAGGAATCGAATCTTCAAACTCTTCAGACGTGCCCTGGCTGGATACAGGAATCGAATCCAGAATTAGTCGTCAACAGATATGCCCTGGCTGGATACAGAAATCGAATCTTCAAACTCTTCAGACGTGCCCTGGATGGATACAGGAATCGAATCTGGAAATAGTCGTTAACAGATATACCCTGGCTGGTTACAGGAAATGAATCTTCAAACTCTTCAGACGTGCCCTGGCTGGATACAGGAATCGAGTCCGGAATTAGTCGTCAACAGATATACCCTAGCTGGTTACAGGAATCGAATCTTCAAACTCTTCAGACGTGCCCTGGCTGGATACAGGAATCGAGTCCGGAATTAGTCGTCAACAGATATGCCCTGGCTGGTTACAGGAATCGAATCTTCAAACTCTTCAGACGTGCCCTGGCTGGATACAGGAATCGAGTCCGGAATTAGTCCTCAACAGATATACCCTGGCTGGTTACAGGAATCGAATCTTCAAACTCTTCAGATGTGCCCTGGTTGGATACAGGAATCGAGTCCGAAATTTCTCTATGCAGATATACCCTGGCTGGATACAGGTGTCGAATCCACAAGTAATCGCTTACAGATATGCCCTGGCTAGATACAGGTATCGAATCTGGAATTGCGACAGTTGATAGTAATCATCTTTGTATTGACCTTTTTCCTGAAAAGGCGAAACATTAGTTGTATGCAATGTCATGATGTATGAAATGCATGATGTCATGATGTTCTCAAAATAAATGAGATTGTGTGATATGATGCATATATGCATGTATCAGGATGTATGATAATGTGATGTTTATGAATGTATCTTCATCTGGGAAAATAAATCCTTGACGAATGCCGGGAACTTGTTGAATCCTGGGCTGATGTTTGAAGAGTAGAGTTCTTCGTTTCCGCTGGGGATGACGGTTGCAAGAATAAACCGGTAGGAGAAGATGACTCCGTTGGGGAATAAACTTGCTTGGAGAGGTTACTCTGCGGGGAATTACTCTGTGGGAAGAGATACTTCGCTGAGATTTGATGATAACTCCGCTGGGGATTCCATTGATAAGCTCTGTTGGAATTGATGAACTCTGCTGGGGGATAGGAAGAACTTCGCCGAGGACGATCCTTCCATGGTGATTAGCTGAGGATAACCCAGTTATAAGCTCTGGTGAGGAATAACCTTTGCATATGGCCGGGGAGACGCGTTCGTGCTCTGCAGAGGATAAGCTTCCAGAATCTACTGGGGAGATTGATTCAACTTTCCTGGGGAAACTTTTGGACTGTACTGGAGGAATGGCTCCACTGGGGTGTCTGGTATTCCGCCGGGGAACAATCTTATACTAAGACTGCCGGGAATGCTTGCTTAGGAACATCTATATACTCCGCTGGGGAATATTGAGATTTTCTGGGGATAATCCAACTTCCTTGAGGCTGACAGTAGACTAACTCTGCTCGGGGAGAGTGTTGCTGACTTGCTAGGGGTACTGTGCCTTCTCGGGGTTGATGGGAGACCAACTCTGCTTGGGGAGAATTGTTGAATCTTGTCTTACTCTGCGGGGAGTGAAGTTATCTGGGTTACATTCTTCAGACGAACTTACCTTAGTACATTGGTGGACAGAGCAATTAGATCGCTTAGACAACTCATTATTGCCCCTGTTTCTGATGTCACCTGTAATTAGTCCTTTGTTTCGCATGCAAATATTTATGAGTTAGCAATTAGTGTCAAATGCATATATCAAAAATGAACATTGGACGTTCTTTGTAAAACAAAACAAAAAAAAGGAAAATAATTGGCAATTTATCTGAATAGCGAATTTGTATTGATTTTGGAATTTGCCTGTAAATGGGCGTTTATGTACAAGAGGCTGACGTCCTAGTAAGAGAACGCCGCCGAACAACATAGAGTTTACAATTTTGTGAAAAGGAAAACAAAACAGCTATGTGAAAGGAATAATCCCACTGGGTTCCAACTCTGCTATCGCCTTTATGTCTTCAAGCGTCTCATCACTTGGCTGCTTAGTTGAAAATGAAGTTGACTGATCGATGCCATATGAACCTGATGTTTGATACCGGATTCTGGATGCAAGGTGATTCAATGAGACATAGTATTACGCTTATCCCTAACTTTTGCCTGGACCGCCCTTTCGGGTTTTCAGTCCACCGGGATACCCATTTTTGCCCAAGCCGCCTTTTCAGGTTTTCGACTTGCCGGGTGTACATATTTTTTCATTTTTCATCCCTTATTTTTGCCCGAACCCTTTTGGTTCGTCGGGAAGCCCTTATTTTTGCCTAGGTGTGTCAACCTAGCGGGTCTTTAATTCATGCGTAGTATCTTTTTACTATGTCTGCATTGGCGGGGTGAGGAAGGTCGTCACCATCCATAGTGGTTAGAATCATAGCTCCTCCTAAGAAGATATGTTTAACCACAAATGGCCCTTTGTATGTGGGGGTCCATTTGCCCCTGGGATCACTTTGAGGAAGAATGATGCGCTTGATTACCAGGTCCCTAACTTGATACTCTTGTGGTATGACTTTCTTGTTAAATGCCCTGATCATCAGTTTTTGATACGTTTGACCATGACAAATAGCAGTGAGTCTCTTTTCATCGATTAGATTCAACTGATCAAGTCGAGTATGGATCCAATCATCTTCGCTCAGACCTGCATCCTTCATTATCCGGAGAGAGGGTATCTGGACTTCAATCGGCAAGACTGCCTCCATGCCATAGACCAAGGAAAAGGGAGTTGCCCCGGTTGACGTTCTTGCTGAGGTACGGTACCCATGAAGAGCAAACAGTAACATCTCGTGCCAATCTTTATAGGTCACTGTCATCTTCTGCACAATCTTTTTGATATTCTTATTAGCTGCCTCTACAGCCCCATTCATCTTCGGCCGGTAGGGAGAAGAGTTGTGGTGTTGTATCTTGAATTGCTCGCAGAGCTCAGTGATCATCTTGTTATTAAGATTGGTACCATTGTCCGTAATGATCCTTTCTGGGACGCCGTATCGACAGATCAGGTTATGCCGAATGAACCGTGCCACGACGTTCTTGGTTACGGTAGCGTAGGAAGCTGCTTCAACCCACTTTGTAAAGTAATTGATCGCCACCAGGATGAAGCGATGCCCGTTGGATGCCGTAGGTTTGATCTCGCCGATCATATCAATGCCCCACATTGCAAAAGGCCAGGGTGCTATCAAGACGTTCAGGGGAACTGGAGGAACGTGCACCTTATCTGCGTAAATCTGGCACTTATGACACGTCCGAGAGTGTTGGTAACAGTCGGCTTCCATTGTGGACCAGAAATATCCTGCCCGAAGGATTTTCTTTGCCATGGTGTGTCCACTGGAATGTGTTCCAAAGGTACCTTCATGCAGTTCTGCCATGATTCTTTCTGCTTCAGTCTTATCCACACAACGCAGTAAAGTTGAATCATGGTTTCGCTTGTATAGAATGCCGTTGCTGAGGAAGAACTTCGCTGTGAACCTTCTCAGAAACTTCTTGTCATTGACAGATGCACCCTCGGGGTATTCTTGAGCTTCCAAGTACCTCTTCACCTCATGATACCAGGGTTTTTTTAGTTACCACCTCAGCCTCAAGATCACAGCAATATGCAGGTTCATCCAATTTCCAGATAATGATCCGGGGAGCTTCGTTATCCCATTTGACTTTGAACATAGAAGACATCGTAGCCAGCGCGTCCGCCAACTGATTCTCCTCTCTCGGGAAGTGTTCAAAAGTTATTTCCGTGAAATGGGGGATCAATGTCAACACACATTCTTTGTAAGGAATAAGGTTTGGGTGTTTCGTATCCCACCCGCCTTTGATCTGATTGATCACGAGAGCGGAATCTCCGAAGACACTCAGAAACTTGATCCTTAGGTCAATTGCAGCTTGGAGACCCATGATACACGCCTCATACTCCGCCATGTTGTTGGTGCAGTTGAAGCATAGTCGGGCAGTAAGTGGAGTATGAGTGCCTTTTGGGGATATAATCACAGCGCCGATACCGTTACCCAAAGCGTTGGAGGCTCCGTCAAAGTGCATAGACCATCGGGATCCTTCCTCAGGTCCTTCATCCGGTCCAGGTACTTCACAATCAGTCACTACCATGATGTTCTCGTCAGGAAATTCAAAGTTCATTGACTGGTAGTCGTCTACTGCCTGGTGTGCCAAATGGTCTGCCAATACACTTCCCTTGATTGCTTTCTGAGTCGTGTACTGGATGTCGTATTCTGTCAAGATCATCTGCCATCTTGCTATTCTTCCGGACAAGGCGGGCTTTTCGAATATGTACTTTATTGGATCCATTTTTGAAATCAACAGAGTAGTGTGAGTCAGCATATACTGTCTCAGCCGGCGAGCAGCCCATACCAAAGCGCAACAAGTTTTCTCGAGCAGTGAGTATCGAGCAGTGAGTATCGAGTCTCACAGTCGGTAAACTTTTTGCTAAGGTAGTAAATGGCATGCTCTTTTCGGCCAGACTCGTCATGCTGCCCCAGCACACACCCCATTGAGTTGTCAAGTACTGTCAAGTATAATATTAGAGGTCTCCCTTCAACTGGTGGCATAAGAATGGGTGGTTCTTGGAGATACTCTTTGATTCTGTCGAACGCGGCCTGACATTCATCGTTCCAACGTACTACTTGATCTTTCTTCAGTAGCTTGAAGATTGGTTCACAGGTAGCGGTTAGGTGTGAGATGAATCGGGCAATGTAATTCAGTCGTCCTAGAAAGCCTCTGACTTATTTCTCTGTCTTGGGAACTGGCATCTCTTGTATGGCTTTAACCTTGGCAGGGTCCACTTGAATACCTTTGTCGCTCACGACGAAGCCTAGCAGTTTTCCAGATCTTACCCCAAATGTGCACTTGTTTGGGTTCAACCTCAGCTTGTACAACTTCAGACGGTCAAACAACTTTTGTAGATGGTCAAGGTGTTCCTCCTCAGTTTGAGACCTTGCAATCATATCGTCGACATATACTTCTATCTCATGATGGATCATGTCATGAAATAAAGCGACCATGGCACGTTGGTAGGTTTCCCCAACATTTTTCAACCCGAATGGCATGACCTTGTAGCAGAAGGTGCCCCACTGAGTAACAAAAGTGGTCTTTTCCATATCTTCAGAAGCCATCTTGATCTGATTATATCCTGAAAAGCCATCCATGAAGGAGAACACCTTGTGCTGAGCAGTATTGTCAACCAGAACGTCGATGTGAGGCAGGGGGAAGTCATCCTTGGGGCTCGCCCTATTCAAACCCCTGTAGTCAACACACATTCTGACCTTACCATCTTTCTTCGGCACCGGAACCACGTTGGCAACCCACTGAGGGTAAGAAGTCACTGCTAGAAACCCGGCATCAAATTGTTTCATAACCTCAGCTTTGATCTTCTCGGACATCTCTGGACGCATACGGCGGACCTTCTGTTTAACCGAAGGGCATTCTTCCTTGGTAGGCAGGTGATGAACCACAATGTCGGTATCCAACCCAGGCATGTCTTCGTAAGACCAGGCAAAGATTTCCACATAATCATGCAACATCTGAATCAACCGCTGTTTCACGATGAGTTCTCGATTGGCACCAATCTTGACTTCCTTTCTGTTTGCCTCAGTACCCAGGTTTACCGTTTCCACCGGCTCTTCATGTGGCTGAATGGCCCTCTCTTCCTGGAGTAACAGTCTTGCAAGCTCGTCAGGCACTTCGCAATCATCTTCACCTTCGTCTTCGGCTAAGTTGATCGGATTTTCGAAGTCATAACCGGCAGTAGCAGAGTCGTTACCAGTGAGATCCAGAGTGGATTGAAACCTGTATAGGTGAGTGTGTGTAAATATAGCTGTTTTGCAATATATAAAGAAAGAAAGGGAGCACAAGATTTGAAATGCGAAAACATCCAATGTTTTTATTCATGATATATGGAAATGACAAGTAATAAGCCCTCACAAATGAAACCACGGTGCCCCGGGTAAGACACCGGGCCATAAAGTTTCAAATTATTGTTCGTTACAAATTTAAAAACAAAGGAGTTCATTACTGAGTAACAAAATTAACAGGTATGTAGTCTTTAGCAGTCCAGTTGCTTAGTCCACCGTCGGCCGTTGGGTAGATCCAACTGTCAAATTCAGATTCCTCCGCATCGCCTTCAATAGAATTCACTCCCGGGTTGGTGATGATCACGGGAGGTCTTCCAATCCTTGCTTTACGTACAGCCCTCTGAGCCTCTGCAGTGAAACCCAGCCCAAATTTGTCAGTCTTCGGAGTAAAATCAGGAAGTTTGCCCCAGTTTGCACACTCACCCTTCTCAACCACAGCCCGGGCATCCTTCAAGGAAGCCATCTTCAAAGGAGAACTATCTTCAGTCCCAGTCTCTGCTGCTGCCAATGTTGGAGGCACCTCTTCAAAATGTTGAAAGGGGGTCTCAATGAACTCCCCGTCCATCTCTATATACCGGAATGAGTTAAGATGGCTAACCATATATTCTTCCTCCCCCTGCACTGTGACGATTTTCCCTCTGATCGGGTACTTGAGTTTCTGATGGAGAGTGGAGGTCACAGCCACAACCTTGTGGATCCAAGGATGACCCAGCAAACAAGAATAGGATGGACGAATGTCCATCACATAGAATGTTGAATCAAAGACTTGAGAACCAACCCGGATTGGAATGTCCACTTCACCATGTACCATCCTCTTCGACCCGTCAAAGGCTCGGACAATAATGTTACTAGGCTTCAACTTCAAACCCTCACAATCCAACCTGTCTAAGGCCTTCTTGGGCAATACATTCAGTGAAGAACCAGTGTCTACCAACACATGGGCAAGAGTAGTGCCCCTGCATTCAATGGAGACATGCAGGGCATCGTTGTGGTTCTTTCCCTTGGCGGTCAGATCAGCGTCAGAGAAACCCAGACCATTATCAGCGGTTAAGTTGGCCACACAATCAGTAAATTGATCAGCAGACGTCTCCTGTGGCACATGGGCCGTCTTCAGGAAAGAAATCAGGGCCTTGGCATGGGCCTCTGAACATAACAGCAGTGATAGCATAGAGATCTTAGAGGGGGTGTGCCCCAGCTGTTCGACGATGTTGAAATCACTCTTCTTGATAATCTTAAGGATTTCTTCCATCTCTTGCTGTGAAGCTTCAACATTAACAGTCTTCGGTGCCTCCATCTGGGAAGGCGCATCAACAATCCCTTTGCCCCGAGTGTCAGATGACTCGGCAACAGGGGTAGAAACTTGATCAGGAGGGGAAACAGGCATACTGGCAGGCGTGATAACAAGAGGCCTCTGAATAGCAGGAGGTGTAATATCAGGCGAGAAGAGCCTGCCACTACGAGTAACTTTAGCAGGACCGGTGATGTTACTGATGCCGGTGCTAGTATTGAACTCTTGTTTTACCCCGAGCACATACACATCTGCCCCATAGTGCCACGGGACAGCCTTGTCAGATTTATAGGGGAGGGGCCCTAGAACAGTAATGATGATAGGTGCAATAGACATGATTTTGATGGGCTTCCTCGGGGGAGCCTTGGTAGGATTGTTGAAAATGGTGACAACGGATATTTCTTCAGTAGGAACAATAGGAACAGCGGTCTTCTTGAACAAGATCTCTTTGCTATCCATCAGGTTTTGGACGCCTGACTTCAGCAACGGACAACCAGCAGGTGAAGCAGCACATAGAAGGCAACCTTTGCTACATCCCGGAAATAAACCGGCTAGTAACAGGTTCCTCTTGACGGTCAATAAAGGAGTAACAATCTCATCCACAGAGACTACATATAGATCTTCCTCAATAGCATTTACTCCATGCTGGGGCATAGGAGCAGTCACCATGTTGGGCCTCTCGGGCGCCTCAAATTGTATCTCCTTCGCATCAATAAGGTCCTGAACCTTATTCCTTAGAGCCCAACAATCGTCAGTAGAATGCCCCGGGCTATCAGAGTGATAAGCACAGCGGGAGTTGGGATTGTACTTTGGAGAAGTTGTGTTTACCACCTTCGGAGCTTCTCTGACAGTTACCAAGTTGGTTGATAGCAGTTGCGGAAAGATCTGCGACAAGGTCATACTAAGCCGAGTGTATTCTCTTATGGGTCTCTCACCCCTTGGTTGGTTAGGTTGCCGAGGAGCAGCAGCAGGCTTTGAAATCACCACCGCGTTGACAGCTTGGCGGAGTTCTGGTTTATTTTGTCTCCTGGGACCATACACAGCACTAGCTTCCTTCTTGAAAGGCTTCTTTTCAGAACTTGAGGATGCACCTTTCTGTATCTTCCCCGATTTCATACCAGCTTCTATTCTCTCCCCAGTCAGAATGAGGTCTGTAAACCCTGCAGAAGAATTACCAATCAGGTGGTTGAAGAACGGCCCAGACAGGGTCCCCAAGAACATGTCCACGAGTTCACGGTCGGTCAACGGTGGCTGCACCCTGCCAGCCAGGTCCCTCCACTTCTGCGCGTACTCCTTAAAACCTTCTCCCGATCCTAGCGACATACCCTGGAGTTGGGTACGTGTAGGAGCGAGGTTGGCATTATACTGATACTGCTTATAAAAAGCAGTAGCCAAGTCCTCCCAGTTTCGAATACTGGCTCCATCCAACTGATAGAACCACTCGAGTTGAGCCCCTGAAAGGCTATCCTGGAAGAAATGGATCCATAAGTTCTTGTCCACAGTATACGGTTGGATCTTCCGCACATAAGATCTGAGATGTAGCTTAGGGCAGGAAGCCCCGTCATACTTCGTAAAAGATGGTGCCTTGAACTTGTGTGGGATCACCACCCCAGAAGATAAACCCAAATCTCCAAAATCCAACCCAGGCACTTGTTGAATTTCCATGGCATTCAAACGATCCTCTAACTGCTTGTACCTGTCTTCAGCGGGAGGGTACTGCTCTTCATTGAAATCAGTCTCGTTGTCAGAGACCACAGGACTAGGGACTCTTCCCCCTTGGGGACTGCCTTTGCCTACAGAGGAAGCAGCTTGGTCAGCCTCATTTTGCAGTGTGTTACCAAACCTCCGTCCAGTGTTGAATAGTACAGTTCTCTTCTTCTTCTTCTTTACCAGCAGAGCCTTCAATTCCTCTTGACCTTGGGCTAAACTCATGATCAACTCTTGGAACTGGGCGTTCTGAGCCTGGAGGGCCTTGATGGATTGCTCAGTAGATGATTCAGGATTCATGATGATTGCTGAAATAAACAGCGAAGAACATTAAGCAACCTGAAAAGAAGAGTACCTGTGATGCATATGATGAATGGAATGCGTATGATTTATGTTTTCAAAGACAATCGGGATTCAACTTTGTAAACAAAAAGGAAGCGCACTTTATTAGATTCAACTTTGAAATTTAAATTGTTCAGCAGGTTGCCCTTAGGCGTTACATAGAATGGAAATACTGAAAAAGGAAATAAAAACTGTAAAGGAACATCCAAAGCTCATCAGTGATCCCAGAGTCTCTTCTTCTCAGTGCGGATGTAGTCATTCAAGGTCCGCTCGTTCTCCAACTGCTTTGTCAGCTTCTGGATCTTCAATTCTTGCTCGTTGAACTTTTCCCGATAAGAATCCCGTTCTTCTTGTAGTTGCGCCCAAGACCTCTTTAGTGTATCAACATCAGTAGGTATCTGAGGAGGGAGAACAGTTGGAGGAACCCCGTCTCTATCAGGATATTCAAGAGTGATGGGTCTGACAGCTTCGTATGGCATACCTAACTTCTGAGCACGGATGCGGACCCATCTGTAGTAGGATTCCATAGGTAGAGAAGTCTTCGGTCCCAACTCATGTGGGTCAACTTTGTGAATTCTGTCCCAAGCCTTGATGAATCTACGACGCAGCTCATCACTATCTACCTGAAACTCAAAACTGATGTGAGGCACCAACATCTCATGAGGCCCTGCTCTTCTGGCTCTTCCAAACTGACGGAGAGCTAGACATGGATTATAAGAGATTCCTCCTTGGGTACCAATCAAAGGAACATTAGGATATTCTCCGCAACGATCAATGACAGCTACCTCATCCAAACCTCTGAGAGTCCAAATGATGTCATTATCAGTGAGAGACATTAACCTATGAGCCCAGCCTCTTCCTTCTTTGTTCTTCAGCACGAACTTAGGGAGGTGCGAAATAAACCACCTCACTAACAAAGGAATACAACACCACAGAGTTCCTCATCTTCGGGCAGTACGAGCATAGAGTTGTTGCAGGATATCACCCAAGAGGGTGGGTACAGGGTTCCGAGACATGAAGATCCTTATGGCATTGACATTAATGAAGTTATCAGGATTTGGAAACAGAACCAGACCATAGATTAAGAGAGCCAGAATGTCTTTATACGCCCTGAAGTCTAAGTCATTCCAGAAACCGTTAGCTTTACCAACCAGAAACTCAGCCAAGAACCCCTTAACTCTGCTTCTAGTCACCCAGTTGTCCATTACCTCTTTGGTGGTCAAAGGGAGGGCTGCAGCGATCTCCTCAAGCCTAAGAGTCTTTTCCCAACCAGTGAAGGGAGTCTGATCCAAGATAGGAATACCAAGAAAATCAGAGAATTCTTCCAGGGTAGGGACCAGCTGGAAGTCTTGAAAGGTGAAGCAATTATACAAGGGATCATAAAACTGGGTCAAGACACTCATCAGTTGTTTGTCCCACCTTGCAGTGACTAAATCGAGAAGAGAACCATGCCTCTGGATGAAGGAAGTGGTGTTTGGAATTCTGCTAACCAATTCTTCAAGTAACTCAGGTGGGTGAACAAAATTAAACCGGATAGTGTTCCTTCGCATAGGCATCATAATGTCCTACAAAACAGAGCAAAGGTGAAACCCTCTTGTCTTTGAAATAGGTCAGTCCTTATGCAGGATGCATGCAATGTCTATGATGGTATGATGTTATGATAAAGCACACCACAAATATTCACAAAGGCAAACATGATAAGGCACACGAGTCACACAAGACAGCCCTTAGAGTTTAGGCCAGCATGAAGTTCAGGTACTACCCTCTTTTAGTTTGTTGGTTAAGACCTGTCCTATCAAAAGTAACCGGGTTCTAGAGGATCCCAATATCACTGACTACCCTCAATCGGTCATAACTCCAGCATCACAATCTTTTCTTGCGGCCAGAACCATCGCAAGAGTTTAGCCTCAATGGGTGTAGCATACTGCTACTGTTCTATGGCCAAGTTGGGTCAAATTAGGGTTCTAAGGTCGGTTGGTGCTTAAGGACCCCTCAGAAGACCCATATTCTCCTCGTTGCAACACAAGGGATATCGGTACAGACCAAGGTGCCACACCAACGTAGCCACTGCTTCACCCGTGTCGGTCTACGCCGGACAGGTCCCTCACAGATTATGCTACCTAAAAGGGTATCCCCAGATCCGGGTTAGGATCTATGAAACTCCAAGCCAATGCCCACAATAATAAAGCAAACAAAACATTCAATTGAAAACATAAACAATGATTTATCCTAAGGTACACCTCACTTTAAAGTATCCCCAGCAGAGTCGCCAGTTCTGTGATCGGTGGAAATAGAACTGACTGTTTAAAGCTGGATCGCGTATGTCGCGGTAAGCAAGAGTCGCCACCGTCTTTTATATTCTCCAACATGGAAAGGACAAAAGCACAGCAAAATTCCTTATTGAGAATGTCTCTCGGTTCGGGAGGTATATTTATAGAAAGGGAAGGTGTTAGCACCCTTTCTATCCGTGGTTATCCACGGGCTCTTAGGTACTTGCTCTTATGTTTTCAAAAGTGTTGCTTTTCAAATGTGTGTGGGTTTGAAAAAGTTTCGTTTTGAAAGATTTCTAAGTGACTCTTGTATCTGTCCTCAAGAGTGTTTGAAAAATTTGTTTTGAAAGCTTTTGAAAGTGTCAGTGTGAAAAGATGTTTGGTTTGTTTTTGAAGAGAGCAAGTACCCATGAGTCATCTACCTACCCTAAGGAATTAGGCTGTGTAAGAGTCCTTAAGGTAGTGTCATCCCACCATTGAGAGATAGGTAGCACCACCGTTGGAGGTGTTCGGGTCAATTTGATTGTAGGGACAGTGTGGTCACCGAAGCAATAGTAGGACACCTTAGAAGCAACCCTAATGTCCTAGATCCTTTTTAATCCGAGGCAACCGTTTCGAGGCAACTGGATCTTAGACATAAGGGCAACCGCTAAAACACCTTATACTTGACGACCACTTTCGAGGCAATGAGTGAGGCGTACCCTAGAAGTGGCAGGTGCATTGTGTGTTGTTTTCAGGTTAACGTTTATCTTTGACCATGCAATTGTAAGCTACGAGTTTTTTTTTTAATTATCATACATTCTTTCATGCAATTTAGCAATTAGGAGTGCGGAAAATAAAATACGGAAAGGTAAAAGCTACGCTATTACAAGGCGCGGGTCTATACATCGCCAAAAAACAAAGACCCGTTTTTGATAAAGATGCGGAAAGTAAAGAAAACGGTAAACCTAATTACTATTACATCCTTGGAAACAGTTACATAATAATCAAAATAAAATAAAAGAAACGTGCGAAAGAATTAAAATCAAGACGTCCTAGGGTTTTGACCCTTTTGAGAAATTATGAGCTTTTTTGTCCTTTGCTTTAAATTAAAATTAAACCTAATTATAATTTAATTAATTATTTAAAGAAAGATATTTTTTATGTTTTTGTATTTAATGAAAATAAAGAAATTAAAATCAAAAGAAAACCCTAGTTCTAAGTTTATTTAATTATTAATGAAAATGTTAAAGTTTAACCTAATTTAAGCTAATTAATTAATTTACATTTATATGTACAAAAATAATAATAATTAATAATGATAACAATAATTAATTAAGAAAATGATTAAAAAAGTCAAAACCTAATTCTATATAATTTTTATTTATTAAGAAAAAAAGGATTAAAATTTAACCTAAATTAACTAAGTTAATTGTTTAGAATTTATTTACAAAAAATAAGTTAATGGTGAAATTAATAAATAATTAAATATATTTACAATTTTGATTTCTGATTTTATTAGGAAAAATTAATTTGTGGTGAATTAATTAAAATAATTAAAACAATTAAAAGAAATTAAAAGAAAAGAAAAAAATAAAATTAAATATGCAAACCCAAGGGGGTGTGATGGCCCAAAGTGGAGGTAAAATTGAAGAAATTCTGGCCCAAGAAGACCAAGCCTTGTTGACTTTTCCTGATCATGTGCGTGCTGTTTGACTAGGGAGTACCATGCTCCATATCTCCTGGCCACTGGATTGGGCATCCTGGGCACTTGGCAAGCTTAGGCGTGAGGCTTATGGTGGACCATTGAATCATACGCTGCACTGGAATTGGTTAAGAAAAATATGAAGAATTATATGGGGGACTTGGGAATCGAACCCAGGTCCCAGTGTTTGCCAGCCACGTCTCCCACCATCTGAACTATGATGCGCATTTGTAAACATAATGGATGATGAATATTATATAAAAACAAACCTTATGACATGAAACCAAAAAAATAACGCGCGCTGAGTTTGAATCACCCAGTCACACATTGCCACGCCTTCCCCTTCTTCATTTCACCTGTAAATATAAACAAGATAGCGGGGGTTTTAAACCCCCACAAACCAAAAGTGTCAATAATAGTGATTAACAGCAGGCATCACATAAATTGAGCGCGAGGGTTTGGTTGAATTCGTCTGGCCTTGACGAATTCAACCATGCTTGTCTCAAGGTCCAATTTTTCCTTATGCATAAAGCCCTAATCTTCAAGCTTCAAAACCCTAGATATCTCCCATGGTGGATTTCGATTCAGGAAGTTTCAACACAATTAAACTATCCCATTAGCTTCAGAATGTTCCTAACAACACAAACCAATCAAAAAAATGGATTAAAAGCACATGAATTATGATATGCAGATCTGGACATATATGCAAACCGTGTGACTTATTGTCTTTGATTCTGATGGTGTTAGGGCTCGTTCTTGATGGCAATAGACTCCTGGAGACTTAGGCAAGGTGTTTGAATCTTTTTCAGGCTTTGAATCGTGCTGCAAATAAGAATTCAGTTTCACAATATTTCTTGAATTTTTGCAATTTGGTTATGGAGTTTTATCAACAATTGTACGTTCTTTTCAATAGGGTTGGCTTCAGCATCTTTATGTGAAGAGAATTAGGTTAAAACCTTGGCCCAAAAGTCCATGAAATAATGTTTTCAATCTTTGATTTTCAATCATATAATTTCCAATCTTTTTTGAATGAAAACCTTGCCAAATTGGGAGATCTTGTCCCCTTGAGTGATGCACGAGATCTTCAGCATGTATGGAGTGTATTTGCTTCATAAAAAGATTTGACAACCATGTTTTGATATTTTCCTATAATTAAATCAATTAAATAGATTAATAATCAATTAAAAATCCAAATAATTAATAAAAATAAGAAAATAATTCCAATTAATCTTAATGGGTCGTGCATAAGCCTTGGGTAAAGATTCAAGAAGGAATTTGAGGCCCATTAGCAAAAATGAGGTGTTTTAGGCAAAGTTGACTTTTGAAAATTCCCAAAAATTCCCCAACTTCTCCAATGCATATCTTGCTCAATTTTGAAGCTATGAACATGTTCTTGGACATTTTGGAAAGGTCTTGAAGTCCTCTAACCAATGCCTTTGGTCCCATGTAATTTTGATTTACCAATCTCAAGTTATGGTCTTTGACTTAAAGTGCCTTTTTGTTGACTTTTGAAAATGACCTATAATGTTGAAATTGATAACTTTTTGTGAGAGCATTTCTTGGACTTGGAATGTGAAGATGAGTTGTAGGAAATGTCATCCCCTTCAAAATAAGCATTTGATGGGATTTTTCTGATGAACCATGAAAAAGTTATGCCCTAGTCAAATTGCAGTTGACTTTTCAACTGTCCTAAAATAGTAACTTTTGACATCTTGAGACTTTTTGAGCCATGCTTATGGAATCATGATCAAGAATTGATCAAATGATGATTGTGGCTTCAAAATAAGATGTTGACCAATTTTTTTGACTTTTGACTGTCAAATGACCATTTTACCCCTGCAGTTGACTGTGAAGCAATTAGGGCATTTGACTGTGCAACTTGATGCTGTGAGTCTTGAAACTTAACATATGAATGCTTGACAATGTATATAGGCATATGGGACTTGATTGGACCCTTGGAAACCTCAACTTCCTTGTAAGAACCAAAACCCTAATTTTGACTGTGTTAGGAGGGTGCTTGCACTGTGCAATCCTTGAGAGATTTTGAATCATTTGGAGATTGACCTTGACAAATCTTGAAGAATATGGGAGGGCAAATTTTGGGGTAAAACAGACAGTAACTCATCAATTTCACAATGTTGACCATAGGCCTATACTAGATATTACCTAAAATTAGCTAATCAACTAAGGCTTACTTCTAAGTCATCAAACATCTACATACTGCTATTCTGTAATCTTGCATCATTATTATTATTAGACCTACTATTACAAACCAAACAACAGCCTCTAAGAATCTCATCTTCATCATTATACATACAAAATCAACGTAACGATCAACACGGAAACTAACTCTAAATCCTAAATTGGCTACTAGGATTACACTTCCTATTCTTCATTTTAATCCTCAAGAATAAAGCTCATCACATTAGCTATTCAACGCTTCAAACGACATCTCAAACGGCATCCTAAAACTCAAGTTACAACATTTTCAAACTGAATCTGCCAAAAACCAGACAACATGGATCGATGCATAACTCCTTGGATCGACGCGTAGTGCACTGAACTTGCAACATGAGTCAACGCATTCCCCCATGTATCGACTCATCCTGAGTCAAACACACGGCATGTATCGACACATGCCCCTATGGATCGACTCATCCTGATTCTAAAAGCACTCATGTATCGACACAAAACCTCTTCGTGTCGACTCATCCTGAGTCTCTCAACCTTCTTGCATCGACACATAGCATTTGGGGTCGACACATCCTGTTATATCCTGCATAATTTCTGTGATATCTCTGCGTTTTCACTATGGTTTCTATACTTTAAGCCCTAAAAACTTAATCTAATCATAGATAATCATTACTTACAGTTACCTTATAATTCTACATCAATTAAACAGCTTCGGGACATCATCATTCATCTATAATTCATCAATTTCACATCATACAACATCATAAACATTCAATTCATGAACAAGACAACAATCACCTCTAACCCCACATACCAATTATTATGAACCCAATTATAGAGTCAGAACCCCACCCTTACCTTGGATTGAAGGCCGCTCTATAATCTTCCGGTCGAAACCTCGTTCTGTCGTTTTCCTCTTTTTCCAGCAGCTTCACGTTCTTCTTCTCAATCCCTATTCTTCTACTGCCTCTTCTTTTCTATTCTTTATAGCAACAATAAAATAACCTATTATTCTCTATTCCTTATTGGGCTTAAAACTAATACACCCCCTTATTACTAATTCTATTCCTTAAAAACAAGCTCACATCAAATAATATTATACTTCTAATATTATTTCACCACTTAATAAAATAATTAAATCCAATTAATCACAACACATATTCTCAAATATTCCAAAAATAATTTAATTAAATAATTAATTAAATTACGGGCGTTACATGAGGCACTCAAGTCAGGACTTGATCCCTCAAAGTACAACCAAACTAGGGCAGTTATGTCGAGATTTGACAAATTTCTTCGAGAATTCGTTGATTAGAGGAGAGTCTTTTCAGAATCTGAAGATGCATGGGCATTCACTCAAGCATGGTTGAAACTGCTTCTAACACTGGTCAGTCAGGAGCCGTGTTCCAAATTTCACAACACTGAGGCTGTTTATATTGCTGGTACAGATCTTAGAAAGTCCTCTCAAGGAAATTTTCTTCAAAAGGTCCTATAGACTGGGGCAAGAAATTATGCAGGGGCAATTTCATCATCTTCAAGGGTTAATCTGATCAAGTCCATGCACAGGCTAAACAACTTATGAATTTGAAGAGTATGTCGGGAAGTTAGGATCATTATCTCCAATTGAAGTTTAGATTGTTATCCTCAGCAGGGTACGAGCAAGAGAGTGGGAAGTGTGTGAGGTTGTTACTCATACGAGGTTCATGATGGAAATGTTGTTTCCTAAAAGGACTCATTTCCCCATTAAAAGATCCATTGCTACTTGACAAAAGTTTGTCTACCAAGGGGTTTCTCTTCCGAGATCTTTATTCCCCAGTGAAGCATCTTCATTTCTCTGCAGGAGGAGAATGGTTATTCTCCCTAGAAATTTAGAAGTTGTTTGAAGTAAGATGATTTCTTTTTAGTGGGCTGCAATTTATTTTTGCAGCATCTTCTCCAAAGCCCACTTTTTAGTGGCATTTATCCTCATAGTTGACATGTTGGAGTTGTAATCTTGCATCGCAGTTTTTATCTAGTGGTTGGTAGTTCAAACTGTTTATTCCTCAATAGAGGTTGCCATTCCACACATGGGGCATATTGCCATAATTTCTCTTTTTGGAAGTACTGTTGGTCTTTTATGACAAGAAGCATATCATCAAATGAATCAAGAAGGGTCTATATGCGACCAACATGAGGATTTATGTAGAATGAGATCCAATTTCCCCAGTGAATGCTCACTTCTACTCAAGACAAAATCATTCATCCCCAGTGAAGGAGTACTCTCGCCCGAGTATAATTCCTCCTTCTCAGTGCAGTTTGTTTCTTTCAAGGTTTTCTCAGAAGAATCATTTTATTCACCAACCGTAGAATCATTTTGTTTTAGCCAAAATATGCCAAAGGGGGAGATTATTTTTTCTCTGAAATTATGATTGGAATTTATTTTGGTAAAACCAACTTGGCAGCAACATGCTGAACAAAATGTCTCAACTAGCATATTTAACATGTCAAATGTGATGTCCTAACCAGAAGTATATGACATCTGGTCTGTTACGGTTTTTCAGTTTGGAAAATGTTTCAACTTTCAATTTCAACATGTCGAATGTAATGTCCTAACCAGAAGAGCAGGACATCTGGATGGTTTTAGTTTTCCAGTTTGGAAGATGTTTCAACTTGCTATTTGAACATGTCGAAAGGGATGTCCTAACCAGAAGTATAGGACATCAGGTTTGCTACAACTGGCAGCCTGGATTTAGTTGTTGTGATTTAATTACTGAATATTCTGAGAATATTTAGTAATCCTATGTGGCGTCCAAGGTTGATAAATCAAAGATATTATATTGGTTTTTCAAGATATTCAAACTTTCTAAATATGGATACATTTTAGGAAAGTTATGATTTAAGACCTATTTTTTTAGAAGTTTTTGTAGACTTTGTGCAGCCTCTCTGCTACGTTTTTGAAGCCCAAATCCAGTTGGAAAAGGTTTATAAATATAATTGTCTGTAACCTAGTTTTGTACGGGTCCAGGATGTAGAATCATTAGGGCTTTATCATTGTGCCGCTCTCTAGGAGAGTTGGTTTGTGTGATTCACTCGGGTTGTGAGTTGGACTGTGTTGCATAATTGTAGTCTCTGTTATTGTTCTCCTCAAAGCTTTTAAGAAAGAGATAGTATTGTTCTTGGAGGAAGAAGTTAAGAAACTCTAAGTATTATTCTTGATCAAATCTGTGAAGCAAGATCAAGTATGATGTTCTTAATCAAGGGGTGTCTTGATTAAGGTGTTTGTTTTGTATTTGAAGTGTGATCTTCATTTATGTGGGAGGCCGTCGATACAATAACTAGGACTGAGACTGTTAGACATCATTGTGGTGATTGGAGGTGAGATGGGATTTCTCATATCTAGGGAGGTATTGGTAGAAGTTACACGGGGTAGTGATTAAGTGATAAGTTGTAAACTTGGGATTAGTTTAGCTTTGAATTAATACTGTCTAGGGGATTTTCTTACTGGCTTGGTAGCTTCCGGAGTAGGTGTTGGTTTGCACCAAACTGGGTTAGCAATTTTGTGTGTTGTTTATGCTTTTCAGAACTGTTTTTAACGTTGTATGCCTTGCCATATTGTTTCTGTCAAAACAGTTGTCTCAACATCCTATAAGAAATATGAGTTCTGACTTACCAGAATTTCACAAAACTTGACATAAACTCAGAAATCAAACATCACTTCTCATAAATTAACAATGATTTCTTCACAAAAGAATTAATGAATTCCTTTGAATAATCTTTCTGACTACAAGAGATAACTTTGTTCTCTTGAGAGGTCCTTGGTTCAGTTCTTGCTAGCTCTTAAGAGATTGCCTCATTTCTTGAATTCAATTTGTTGAGATGATGTTCCAACATTGTTTGGACATCAGTCCCTCTCTTAATGCTAGAAACATTGACCTTGGTTCTGGAGATAACATCTCTATATGACTTTCTCTTGGAAGAGAACTCTGGCATATCCATTCATCACATTTGGAACCCATCTTTTCCCTGAAGAAGCTGATACATACCTTTGAGGACCCTACATATATCTGATTTTTGTTTTCTATAGATTACCCAAATTATCTTAGAAAAATCATCAACACAGACATGCCTCTTGAAGAGTGAGAAAAACACAAGAAAGGGAGTTTGAATTGGGTTTTCTAATAAGCTATTTTATGAAGATTAATTTGCAAACAAACTAGAAAGAATATGGCTAAGGAAAGATTATAAAATATATTTTGGTTTATACAGGTTCACCTCTAACTAAGCTACTCATGTCCACCCCCAGGTGATTTCTCCTTTAACAAAGACTTAATCCACTAATCTCAACAGATTATATATGCACGGACTACCCACCGGTGACTAACCACAACCGTCTAAGAGTCTACCTGACACCTTATCCCTCTTAAGTCTCAGACTAACAACCTAGTCACTTGAGGTAATAATCAATTCTTAACAGAATTACAATCAACTGTGTTTACAATGTTTGCTTCTAAATAAGCATATTAACACAAATATGAAGAACAAAGTCTCTAATACAAATAATGAGCAATAACTCTTTGTATAGAGAACTCTAATATTAACACACAAATAATGAGCAACAACTCTTTGTGTTTAACCTTTAATATCTTAACACAATAACGAGCAACAACTCTTTGTGTTTAACCTTTAATATCTTAACACAATAACGAGCAACAACTCTTGTGTACTTGATATTTCTCTAGAAGAATATTTGTAGATGTATATGAGTAGTGATTCTTCTTTTCTCTTAGTGTTTCACAATATTTCAGCAATTTTGATTCAAGAGTGATAATGGTTGATAGTTTGTATTTCTTCAAATGCTAATGAAGTCTCTTTATATAGGCTTGAGAATAAGACCGTTAGTGGTACGAAGATGTCGCTTTCCTTTGCCAGCTTACAGTAACGGTAGCATTTCATTATGGGAGACAACATAGTACAATACATAAGCAAGTAGTGAAATATTTTAACTGTACTATAAACTTCATGGCTAAGTTTCTTAAGACTTTATCTTCTGATGATTTACTTCTGCATGAAGTAGTGAGCTTGGAAGATAACTCTTAATCTTGTCTTTGTCTTCTTTTCTTCTTGCTGGAATGTTTTTGATTTGAGGAGTGATAATAATCCAGAAGATTCTTCATTTTTGTATAGTCAGAGTCTTTCTGGTAGTTGAATATTGTCTTCAAATATATAAGAAACAACTTATCTGATAAACAATGTCTTCTTTGAGAGTAAAAGCTTTTCTGATCTTGACTTCTTGTTTTGATCTCTTGATAATTAGATTTTCTAAGCTGCATATTTGATGGCTGATTTTTGAAGCAACAACTTATATCAGTACATCTTATTTTGATGTTAAATTCTTTCTTTCTGATCTTTAGAAATATGATCTTTAGATTGAGCTGAAAGAAACAACTAGTGTCAGCTACATCTTATTATCTGATCATGATCTCTTAATCTTTGGATTGATTCCCTTTATGATGAACATTCAACATTCCTTAGAGCTGATGATGTTTCTGTAGAAATGGTCACAATATTTCTCTTATTGAGCGCATTGGTCTTTCTGATGATATTTATCTTCTTATGAGTATTACTTTTGTTTAGTAGATTGGCTTGATAAGATATCATCCTTTGATCTTGTCTTCTGATGGACTTTGAGATGTTGATTAGATATGAGTCCACAAGATCTTTCTTTATTTGCATCCTTTCTTATGATGGAATACTTCTGATGTTGAATGAAGGTGCGTATTCCATTAACTCTCCATATCTTCCTAGTTTTGACCACTGCATAGTCTACCTTAGGATGAGTTCGACTGTAGAAAGACATTCATCTTGAACCAAAGAGACCTGATATGATCCACTTTTCCACAGAAGGAATAACATCGGTCCAAGAACCTACATTTAGCTTGAGTATTTTGATGTCTGATATGATGTTGAGACATTTTGAATGACATCAATGACTCAGCTAGCCTTTTGAAGAAACCAAGACTTATCACAAAATATTTTCCTTGCTTGATAGAGCCTTGATAACAAACCTCTACTCCTTATAGGTTTTCAATCATCTTCCCGTCTTGAAGAATCTCATCAACTTATTGGTATCACTTGATCAACATCCTCACACACTTTGATTTTTCTCCCTGTTGACAAACACCTTCACTTTTGATCCATAGATCTTTGTAGGAAGTAGTTATATCATTATAAGATATTCCTTTAATACATGAATATACATCATAGAACCACCTTCCAGATAAGACAGTAGCCTTCTTGGCTAATTCAACAACAGAATCACATCCTTCATCAGACCAGGAAGCAGAAAACCCCTTCAGATGTTTCTTGATGAAAGTAGGACATAAATCTAAATTCTTAAAAATCAAGACACTAAATGCCTTTACTTGTATTTGCTTTCTCATTTGTTCCAACTTTTCTTTGAGCTACATAGTCTTGCTGATGTCAGGAATAATGTTTTAAACATTCGGCCTTGACCTTTTATCCACTCTCCTCAGAACCAGGTTGAATTGCCTTCCAAGAATATACCCGAATTGAGACACCTAAGAACCAAGCTCCTATAGTGTTTAAAACAAACGTCATGCTCTAGTTCTTCCTCAAAAGTTGTAACTTCCATGTCAAATCTCTTGAATAGAGACCTGAGAATCTTCTTCTTGATCTGCCTTTCTTCTGAACTATTTTCTCCCAAAACATTTATATGTGCCTTTATGTATGGACTTGAGAGAATCCCAAGTATCTTTGGCCATAATACATGTGATAATCAGATTGAAGATGGAAATCAACACATCCTTAGACCAAGCCACATCTGGCCCCAAAGGATATTCCCTTCTTTTATCCTTAACAACAGGATTCACCAATCCTGACAAGATTCCAAGAACAACTGCCCATTGACATCAAGAATGCTATCATTCTATTCTTCCAAAAGACCAGAAGTACCTGAAAAATTATCCCTGAAGCTCATCCAATAAACAGACTAGGGTGCATGTTCTGATGCCAATTAAAATTCTAGCACTTGCAACACATGCTAATACTGATGAGACAACATCAGAACATAATGTCAAGACAGATGTTGTGACATATATTCATAATACAAACCAATAATATCAAATTGTAACTTAAGCAGTAATAAATTGCTGAATGATAAATAGCACAACTGATTGTTAACCCAGTTTGGTGCAATGTCACCTACTCTAGGGGACACCAAGCCAGGAAGGAAATTCACTATGACATCATTAGTTCAAAATCTAAACAATCCCAGTTTACAACTTCTCGCCTAATCACTGCCTTGTGCAACTTCTACCTAGAAATCTTCTAGATATAAGATCCTCCTCTCACTTTTTACCAATCACCTCAGTGATAAACTACAGTCACAAACCAGTAACTAGAATAAAAAACCAGAAGATTACACTTCCAATAAACAATACTCAACTTTTTGCTTAAAAGCTCATGAGTGAGAACAATACTTATTTTTCTTAAAATCTTCAACCAAGAACAATAACTTGATAACAATCAAGTAACAATCAGTCTACTTCAGTCTATCAAAAGATACATGGGTGACTTACAAAAACACAAGAGACTCTCAAAACCTAAGACTTTAGACTTCCCCTAATTTTACAATTGTGAAAGTTAAATTATATTAGGTATAGGTTTCTCTTTAAATACTCCTCAGTAGTCCATGGGCTTCGAAATCTTCACCCAAATATTTCTTTATCCACAAGCTGATGGCTGCATCAATTATGCAGAAAAATCTCCTTAAATCTTGGAACAAAATATCGAGTTTTCTAAATTGTCTCAACATCCAATTTTAGAAACTTATGTACAACTGGAGATTAGATCACTTATTCCAAATTAAATCTTCTTGACCAACACAAATATATGTGATATATCCAAAAGAAATATCACAAAATCAAATCAAATATGTCAATATTTAAAACATCCAATATTGATGTTCTGGTTTAGCATGTCACAACATCTGCCAAAATATTTGTCTTCAATGAAACCTTCATATTCTGCTGTATCAGTTTGATCAAGATGTTATGACATCTTGCTCAGTATCTGTCATGAATCATGTTTTAGCAAAATTCTTGCAAATCCTAAAACCATGGATCTAACAAAGCATTAACATAAATGCATTATAATTCAAGAGATTCTGGTTTCCCCTAGTATCGAGGCAGACGAAACCAACACTCTTGAAGTCGCCCAGACCTCCTGTTTGATGACACCCATAATACACTATCTATAGTCAGACGAACTACCGTTGGACGAGTTAGATGCAAAGAAGATTAAAAAATGTGCAACAAAGTACACCATCATGTTAGGGAAGCTTTATAGAATGGAAAGGGCTTCCCCCACACTGAGATATTTGGCAGAACATGAAATTGCCCTATTCCTCGTTGAGGTACACCGATGGGCTTGCAGCAGTCACATTAGTGAGCGAGCTTTGGCCCACAAATTACTAAAGAATGACTATTATTGGCCCACTCTGATGAAGGATAGTGCAACATTCCTCGTGAAATGCGACAAATATCATAAACACGTCAGTCGGCATTATGTACTAGCTAAAAGTCTTCTTCCTGTCACATCGCCTTGGTCATTCTATAATGGGGAATAGATATTTTGGACCCTTTTCCACTAGTGCTTGGCCAATTAAAGTTTTTGATAGTTACAGTATACTATTTTACAAAGTGAATAGAAGCTGAACTCGTCTGTGCAGGTTCGGTTTACCAGAGTTACCATTTCATACAATAGCACTCAATTTACCAACTCTACTGTGGTCGATTTATATCACGGCCACAAACAATGTTTATCTCTGTGGTCGATTTCATATAATATTATGGAGAATAAAGAAAAAGTTGGATGAAGTCAAAGGACTCTATACAGAACAACATCACGAAATACTATGATAATATTATATCATCCCTCATTCAACCAAGAGACTCCATTCACAAAATGATATGCGACGGTGATACCATGCTGCCTATTGATATTGACGTGCCCATGTGGCGGCATTCCCAATTCAACGAAGATGAAAATGAAGCAACACTTAAGTATGTAACCGATTTAATTGACGAGAAACCTGATACATCGCCTACTTATATATGTTCAAAGACTATATTATTTGAAGTTGAACTCTTAATATAACACAATATACGTAAGTAATAAATGCTAGTAACATTTGTGACTACACTATAGTTACATCTAACTACAAGAGACCACAAACTCTAACATTAATAATAAAGTAATATAGACACATAAACTATAATAACTAGTTAAAAAAGATTTACATCATGTGGACTAATCTATCGAACAACTGAACCAATATGATTATGATTCTTTTGTAAATTTAAACAATTAAGTAACCATTCACTGATGACAAAGCCACACCAAAAAAATAAAAGTCAACATTCTCTTTAACAGATTCCATCATATATAATAAATTTTTTAAAACAAATTGAATTCCTGTAATCTAATCATTTAGTTCTTTCTTAGATCAAATGTTCATTTTTTTATGTAGAATAAATTCTGGTTGCTCATGAAAGACAGTTAAGTGTATCTTTTACAGACACAAAAAAGATATCAACATGTTTAGTTATACAGACAAGCGAATTTGGGCAAATTAAACTAGATCTGACATTGAACTTGGAAACTCTTAAATAGGAAGCAGATTGCATAATTTCCCTTATATTCCAAAATTCAATCAATTATGATTATATTATATTTCTTCGTTCCCATGATATATGACTTGATATTGTATATATTATATTTCTCCGAATAGGCATATATGGGAATGGATATCGTCATGTGGGATATTTTATAGGAGATTAGAAGAAAAAAATTATTCCTCTTTGCCCATAAGCATTTATAAAACTTTGATATTGAAAATCACCTTTTTTTTCCTTAGATTCTTAACTTTCAACGGTTACATTGTGTTAGATTCTTAACTTTCAACGGTTACTTTGTGTTAGGTTATGAGAGGGTTGGGATCATTACCTTGAGTTTTCAACACTCATTTTAAAGGTTTTTTTTTTCTTTTTCATCTTTATGATGTGACTTACACTTTTGAAAATTTAAAATTATTTTTAGAAATTTTCAGAGACGTATCTCTGAATATATTATGAATTATTTTTGTTAAAATATAATTCGGAGATGCATTTACAAATATTTCTGCGATGTATCCCCGAAAACACATATGCACCCATTTTTCAAGTGTTTTTATTGGGATTTAGCATTTAATCATTCAGTAAGTTTTTTAGAAATGCATCTCCAAAAATATCAAGCGGAAAATTGAATATATCACCATCTTGCATGATCATCTCTCTCATACTTCAAACCTCCTACATAACCTAAAACCTTTAAAAAATTATTCGGAATCAACTTTTCGACACCAAATTATCATTCTTGTATTTTATCACATCAAAGGAGGCAAAAGAAGTTGCAGTTTAAGGTAAAGTTCATTCATTTCATACCTCATTGTCTACATTGATCTTACTTTTGAGCTGAAAAATAAACGTCGAGTTCAGAGATGCATCTCCAAATTCACCTATTATATGTTTTGGAGATGCATCTCCAAATTTATCGGTTAATGTAATTTTTTAACCGTTGTTATGTTTTGATTTGAATTAGATATGGTGCACCTGAATATGTTTCCCAAAGCTACTGTAAGTAATGATGTAAAACCTGATGAAGTGAAGGAGGATGTTAAACCGGTTAAAGTGAATGATGATGTTAGACCGGTTGATGTCGAGATAGAAGTTGGTCAAAAGTTTACAAATAAACAATTATTTATTGCTCGTGAACATATGCTTGAATGAATCTGCATGGTGGCGGGGAAATTGGGGTTTGACATTGTAATTGGAAGGTCTGATAATGGTTCTAATCAAAGGCAGACATTTGTAACCATGAGATGCGAGACAAGAGGCATGTACGTTCCACTCATTCAAAAGTTGAAACGTGATGACACGGGATCAAGAAAATGTGAGTTTCCGTTTAAATTGTGCGGATACATGAAAATGTAATGTGATTTGTGGTTTTCATAATCATGTATTGCAAACTGAGCTAGTCGGTCATCCCATCGTATGTCACCTTAAACCGGAGGAGAAGGAAATTGTTTCAGACATGTCTTTAATCAGTGTGGCGCCTAAAAACATATTTGCAGATATATAATGTGCGTTAACGAAACAACATGATGATAAGAGGTCCAAGGTCCAAAATGCAACAACTTTTGAAGCTTTTGGATGACAACCACTATGTTTCTAGATGAAGAGTTTGTGAGGATAAAGTAATTGTTTGTGACATATTTTGGACCCATCCCGAAAGTATCAAGTTGTTCAACATATTTCTCATCGTTCTTATAATTGATTCGACGTATAAAATCAACAAGTATAAGCTTCCGCTTGTGGAAATTGTCGGTGTTATATCTATAGAGAAGACTTTTCAGAGATATTTTCAATTTTGGAATCCATAAAGATGGCAACATTACATGGGCATTGGTAATGTGAAATACCTTATTGAAGGACTAAGAAAACATGTCGAATGTAATTGTCACAGATTGAGACATCACACTGATGAATTTGGTTGCAAATATGTTCCTACATCTTACGCATTACTTTGTCGATATCACATAACAAAAAATATGAGAAGTCGGCTCAAACACGGGGTAAGCACCAAACAAATCAAGGGTGAAGATGGAAAAATGGTCAAAGCTGGTGTGGGGTTGGAAAAGATAATGGATGCATGGACTGGTATACTAAATCCGTCCACATAAGACTTGAATGTTTCCTCTGTTATGCACTTTAGGAGTGTGAGTTCCAGATATATATATTTCTTGAAATAAGTTGAGAGTACTATTCTGGATCAAGTGAAGGAGAAGATTGTATGTGCTTAGATTGATCAGGTTAGACACCTCGGCAACATAATAACTAACAAAGTCAAATCTGCACATTTGGCGCTAAAGAAATGGTTGGGTGATACTAAGGATAACTTTTGTAAAGAGTGGGACGCTGTGTACCAAATACTCCAAAACCAACATAATGAAATACAAACAACTTTTGGTCAGAGCATTACCGTGTTAGAACACAAATTAAAAAACAACACCCTATATTTGCAGTTGGTTGGCTATGTATCTCGGGTGGGATTGAATTTCATTTTTCACGAAGTGAAAAGAGTAGAGAAGATAGGATGGATAATTTGAAGTGTGGATATACTCTTAGGATAATTAAGGTCTTTCATGTGCTTGTCTATTTTCAAAAAAGAAGAAGCTTTATTCCCCGATATGTATGGATGAAAGCTACAATCACTAGGAAAGGCTTCATTTTAATTATGACAGTGTGATGAAGGGTAGTAAAGTTGGTATAAATATCATGACCGAGTGATAAATAACACAAGAAACCACATATTTGAAAAATCTTTTGGAATCGGTTAAAACCAAAGGTGCCCCTAAAAAGGTCAAACTAACACAAGATGACAATTTAATAAAGTGGTCTCCTTCATACTTTGAACATGTTGATTCATATTTCTCGGATTCTCCAACTCCGAAATCTCAAAAAAAATGTTTATAAGCTCACATTAGCAAATTGCCGATGTCGAGAAATAATCTTCATTGAAGAAATGCCTTTTTTTTATGCACAAACATATTGAGAGAATTGTAAAAAAACATTAGGAAACTTTTTAGATGTGCATATCCGAATAAACCATTTTTCGTAAAATAATAAGGTTTATCCAGATATGCATCTTTGAAAAGTGCTTTGATGACATGATAAGGTTTCTAAGGTCCAAAGTGATCCAAGCCTTGTATAAATAGGATATCTATCATCTCATGTTTTCTATAAAACATCCAATATCAGAAAATGAATACATATCCTCGCCTTGCATTTGTGTATTTCAATGGTGAGAAGTTATCACTTCAGTTTAGGGTATGCGAGGACATAACTCTTGTCGACCTGATATCCAAACTATATACTCTCTTGTGATATCTAGAAAATTGATGAGTTTTTAAGCTCGAGTATCGATCACCCTCATTTGAAGAAATGGGAAGATACACTTCACCAACTTCGAACTAAAGATGGATGCAAATTTAGAGGTTATATGTAGTAGTTTTCGCCGATATGCAACAAATGATCCGATTGAAGTGGATGCGAAGATGCAAGATACATCAAAGATATTATCAACATGTTGCGACATCTTGAATTACCCGTTTATAACGATATATAATGTTAATTTTTCGATTATCAATTATCTATGTTGACTGTTTTATTTTAATGTCAAGTTATTCTGATTATCAATAATAAGTTTCTGATTATCTAATGATATTTATATTGTCTCTAGTTTTTGTTTTTGTTTTGAAGGAACAGAGCTATTTTCGAATGTACACCTCTGAAGCACATCATACATAATTTCATAGATGCATCTCTGAACTAAAATTAAGTATAATAGGGAATTGGTGCATCGAAAGATGCATCTCTGAACTCCAGGGACATTTTTGGCTTTTCACTAAGGGTTTGTGAGAAAGCATAGGGGTGGGAAAATAAATTGCTCACTTTAAATGAGTTATACACAATATATTAACCCAAAACCTTGAGGTATTAGGTTTATAGGTCTTCTCACTTATAAAATATTTAATATCCACTTTTCTATCTAATTTGGGACTCATACTCATACTTGATAATATCAACAATCTCCCCATCAAGTATTAGTCCATTCATTCTTATGACTATTCTCCCTCTCAAATGAAAGTTTTTTCATCCATATCTACTTGCACCGCTATTGGATGGCTTCAACGGAACACGTCGCCTGAACACCCTTGTTTGGAAGACTTTCAATACAAGGAGCCCTAGTCGAACTAGGCTCAGATGCCATTGTTGGATCATGAGGGAGTCTGGGGATCAACACATTGGGCTTTCAACACACACTTTAAACTCAAAATCGTAAGACAGTGGGTTTATGGGTCTTCTCACTTATAAAGTGTTTAACATTTTCTTTTCCATCCATTATTAGAAAATAATCAAATAATCAAAAATATTGTTATCGCAAAATACTTTCACAAACTTGTGCAATATAAACAGACAACCAGTAGAACCAATTCTAGAGCACAATAATATTAATAAAAAACTAAAACAACAAGAACATCAAATTTTTGACGTGAAATTTTTTCCTCAAAGTAATAGAATAAAAGTCACGAGACCCAGTCCAATAAAATATTCCACTATATCAATAATGAATTTATAAAATTCTTCATAGTAACATAGAGAATAACAATCTTTACCGATAAACAATAAAGGTGTGAAAACTCACTCTAAACAACACCTTCACAAATTGTGGGTATACTAAAACAACTCAAAGTGAAGGTAAAACTATTGAACAAGAATATCAATAAAATTAGCTAAGTGATAGGAATAATATATTGAATTTGTAGCTCAACCAGATAAGATTTGTTACACACTCTTCTATCACTTATCTCTTTTCCTCTTCTCTTAAATCCTCGTGCTTTTTTTCTGAAATCCTTATAAGTTGCTTATTTGATGTGTTACTTTAGGGATTAAAAAATCCCTTTAATTAAATGTCAAATGGGTTTGGCCCAAAAAAATGTAATAAAGTATTTTTTTTTCTCTTTTTTTTTCTTCTTTTTTTTTCTTTTTTTTCCTCTTCTTTTTTTTCTTTTTTTAAATAAACTAGTAAAAAATAAGGGAAAAAAGAACCGTGAGATGGAGAAAGAAAAAAGAGTTAATGAACTTTTTGGTCCCTCTAAATATCTCAAACTTCGTTTTTAATCCCTCTAAAATTTTTCTTCAATGAATGGTCCTCCTAAAAATTTAAAATTTAACTTTTGGTCCCTCATGACAAAATCATAGTTAAAATTGTCTCTAATTCCGTTGCTAAATTAAAAACTATCGCTAAAAACCGTCTCTAAAACCGTTGTTAAATTGTAAAAACCATCGTTAAATTGCAGGAGGGACCAAAAGTTAAATTTTAAATTTTTAGGAGGACCATTTTTTGAAAGAAAACTTTAGAGGGACTAAAAATAATGTTTGACTTATTTAGAGGGACCAAAAAGTTCATTAATCTAAGAAAAAAATTAATACTTAAAAATACGAATTTTATTTCTCAAATTAAGACAATGGTTGATTAAAATAAAATAGATATTATGTGATAGTTACCTGTGAGATAAAAAAAAAGATTATTAGTATTTTTTAGTGATAATAAATAAATAGAGAAAAAAAAATGAAAGTGAGAAAGTGTGGGAAAAAGAAATGTGAGAGAGATTTGAAATTTTAATCAAGAGAGAGAGAATGAATGTATGTAATATTTAACTATGATTTAATTGGTGAAGATTGAGAAATGAATGTCACATGTCAATGTTATAATAGGAGGCGTGAATGAAAAAAGTAAACATTACTTGATTACTTAAATGTTATTTTCGTAGTGTAAAGAATTTATGGTGAAAAGGAAATTTAGGGAATTCATGCAATTTATTTTTAATAGATAGATAGTAGATGGTGGGTCCCATTTTAGGAGTGAATCCATCCTACAAATATCCCCCTCACGACTCAAGTGGGAAGGAGTTGTTCCACCATTCATGCCTTCTTTCTATAGTTGATCATCTTTGTCGCATGCAAAACTTTTGTCATCATATTTGAACCATTCTCGTCAGTATGGATTTTTTCAAGTGAAAACAACTTTGTATCTAATGTATCTTGTATCCAATGTTAACGCGCCTCAATGTGATTTGACCTGGAGAGAAACGTCAGGTTCCTACCAAGATGAATTCCACTCTGATCATCACAAAACAACATGAACTTCTCTTGCTCAACACCCAACTCTTGAAGAAATTTCTTCATATACAAAAGTTATTTAGCTGCTTCAATTTCTGCAATATACTCATCCTCGGTAGTACATCAAGAAAATCACTTTTATAATCTTGATTTCCAAGACACTGCTTCTGTCATACCCCAAATTTGTCCTACCCCTCTATAAGGATCATCTGGCTTATGCATCTCGCATCCTTCATGTACATACTCCTCATTAGGCCATCTGACATTGCATGCATCATTAATCAGTAAGTGGTCATGGGATCAAGGTATTTCTTTTTGGAGCTACACATAAAAAGGGTTATTCCGTTGGGCAGCAATAAGGCAAAACTATAGTTTTTCAAGGTTTAATTGTGTTCCGCGTGTTTCACAAACCTATCAAATCAATAATAAATCAAGCCGTCATCGTATCAAGCTCTCATGTATTTTAACCACGCTTTGAACTGCAGAGAAATCGGGCGTTTCAGTGAATTTGAGACGGTGCTAACCAAAAATAGCATTTTTTGCTGATTTGGGCTTAGAAATTCACAACTTTCAATTGGGATACTGTTTTGGGATAGTTCCTCCGGCATTGGAACCGTCAGGGTATTTTCTTCATTTTATATGTTCAGATCGAAAGCCAATTTTGTGAAGAAAGTCTCTGAAGAATACGATTTCCCTAAAACGGTATTTGAATTTAATCGTTGGTTATCTGTTTCTCAGGTGTTCGAAAATTCGTAACTTTCATCTGATTCAGTATTTTTGGTTTATTCTATGAGTGTTGAGATCGTCTTGATTTTCTTATCATTTCTCGTGTTCGGATCAAAGGCTAATTTTTGGAAGAATATCTCTGGGAATTTTGATTCTTTGAAGACAGTGCACTGAATTTAATTGTTGGTCCGCCATTTATTGGATGTTCAAAAATTCATAACTTCTGATTGGAATACTGTTTTGCAGCGGTTCTTGAGGCGTTAAAACCGTCTTAATGTCATCTTCATTTTGTATGTTCGGGTCAAAGACTGATTGTTTAAGGAAAATCCCCAAAAAATGCGAATTACCAAAGATTTTATTGTTCTGAATCGGATTTTTATTCCTCTGTTTCCCTATATTGTAAAAATCATAACTTCTTCGATTTTTATCGTATCAAGACGATTCTTGCGGCTTAATTTCATAAATTCTGTTTTCTACAACTTTTCTTCAGAGCTCGAGTTCGGATTTAGCTCCAAAAATTTTGGTTTATGGCTTGTTTCTTAAACTGATCATTGGAAAATTCTACATTGCTGAAAAAGGAAAGCGTCAGTGTCAAATATTCTCGTCATTCAAAAATTCATAACTCCTTCTATTTTTATCGTACCGAGTTGATTTTTTTGTCACGTCATCACAAATTTTATCACCTATAATTTTGTTGTTAATCTCGTGTCAGGATTCTGCATCGATTATCATGAGCTTACGGGTTTTCTTCCGACTGTGCCTCTAACACTGAGAAAATTTGCGCTATTGAGAAAATGTTTGGGCTTCTCTTGGCCTAAACCAGGCCCAAATGTGCAACTATATATTGATTTTTCCTCACTATTTTCACAACACTGGATTCATT